>OY735217.1:4347822-4537822 GCA_963457665.1 Thysanoteuthis rhombus
GGTTCGTTTTGTGTGTGTGTGTATGTGTATCAATGGATGCGTTTTGTGTGTGTGTGTATGTGTATTAATAGATGCGTTTTGTGTGTGTGTGTGTGTGTATGTGCACGTGCATGTTAATGGGTGCGTCTGAGTGTGTGTGCGAGTTCCGATTTTCGCATCAATTTCATCGTTGATGTGTTCTATCATCGAATTACAGAATGGTCCCAGAAATCTACGATTAAATTATTCATAAACAGGGTGTCCCAAAAGTAATGAAGTTGATCTCTCTCTCTCTCTCTCTATCTATCTATCTATCTATCTATCTATCTATCTATCTATATATATATATATATATATATATATATATATATATATAGGCAGTCATTTCAACAGCGACGAAAGTAAACAGTCCTATGAAGATTCAATTGGTTCCTAACGTTTACAAGAAAGGAAAGCTAGAGTGAGTGAGCGAAGAAAAAGGAATATTTTTGTTTGTTTCTTTACGACACACTATGTCACACCACGTCAACTTCTCTTTTTTTTTCTCTTTCAGATCAATTTTCAAGATAATAAAACAGAAAGTATAACAAAAAAGAAAGAAAGAACAGTAGACTATCCAGTCTTTATAATCAATTCGTACATATATTCATAATTTTTTCATTTCCGATTTTATTGCACTTCTGATAATATTCGTCGTTTCATTTTTTATGCAAAGAATAATTTATTTTGTTTTGGACGTTTTAATGGGGGAAAATCAATTGAAAACGAATAGTTTTATTACTGGAGCAAATGTTGCCAAATGTTGTCAAAAATTGAATAAACAATGTCGCAGGTTTTGAATAGAGTCTGTTCATTTTTTTGTGAAAACATATTGCGTCATACGGTGCTATTTTTAGTAATTTATTGTATGGATCTGTGAAATGATGGGATATGGAATTAATAAAATATTCATTCCATTTTAGGTTAATTGTGTGACAACTGAACAGCTGATAGCTGCAAATCGGACGTTACTTTTACACACACACACACACACACACGCACACACACACATACACATACACACACACACACACACACGCACACATATATATACATATATATATATATATATATATATATATATGGAGAGAGGGGGAGAGAGCGAACTGTTAGAAATGAGACAAATTCACGAATGATTTATATATATATATATATATATATATATATATATATATATATATATGGTACAGATCAGGTTAGCAATATAGCACAATATTAAGTAACGTCTGATATGTGATGGATTTATTCCGTAGGGTGCTCGACATATTCAACTTTATACTTCGAAAGCGAAATTGTTTTGGAGTAGAGCTGGAAGTATATAATAGGCAGGGGATTTACTGCACAAGCAAGTTCATGTTTCTGTTTTCTCTAGGCCTCATCAGGTGAATGATTGTCTGTGTTTTTAGAATCTAAAAATATACACAATCATTCGTCTGATGAGGCCCAGAGAAGGCAGAAACATGAACTTGCTTGTGTAGCAAATCCACATCCTATTATATATATATATATATATATATATATATATATATATATATATATATATATATATATATATGTATGTATATATATATATATGTGTGTGTGTGTGTGTGTGTGTGTGTGTGTATACCTTGCAATCATCATTTTTTCATTTTTTTTAGCAAGAAGACTGACCGCACAATGGTTTTCTTTGAAGTGAGTTTAACGTAACAATTATTAGCTGTGTGGATTTTTTCGGACTTGTCCTCAGCTCGTTTCATAATTTGAACACAACGTTCCAGCCGTTGTACCCAACGGCCTTCCTCGGGTGGGTGTCATAAATAAGAAGGGTTCGGAATGCTTTGGCGAAAGGGGTCCTATCGAATATCTCCATTCAAAAAGAATTCAGACAAGAATCACCTAATCCATAATTTGCAATAGGGACTTTCCTCCATTGCTACTCGCTGGGGCTTATGTGCTCTGACGAAGACACGAAGCAAGCCTTTTCTACGGCCACACGTGTGGTACGATAAGAGATGATGATAATAGAAACCAGAGACATAGTTGAGCAGATTGGCATTTTCTACTGACAAATCTCACTAAACTTTGGAGTAACCCCTCAAAGAGCTAAGCCGATCGGGCCTCCAAATCCCCCATCCAACCTAACCAGTAGCTCTGAATGTGATAGAAACCCAAACCTACTTGTCAAAAATCCTGAACATGCATTTATATCCGATGATGGGCACCTGACATCGAGCAATTGTTACCAAGATTTATCTCTCAAATAGGGGCGTGGCCAGCTTCTAAAGTTCAGGTGGGGACAAGCACATTAAAAGGTAGCCCTGACACGTACCAAATGATTTTAATTCCTCTCTGAATCTTCAAGATGAGGGAATATCTTTATGTCAAGTTTTTTTTTCAAGTTTAATATTGTTCATATTTTGAACTCAACGTTTCGGCCGTTGTACCCCACGCCCGTCTTCAGGTGATGAATGGATGCATCTTTTCATCAACGGGATTGAAAAACGCCAGTCTCCTTGGTCGCATGGAAACGTTCGTATTCCATTGTCTAATATCGAGTGTGATTGTCTTTTTTTTTGTTTGTATTTGTTTCCATAGTTGATAGCTGTTATTGGTGTCAAAAATCTGTGGCTGTCTAGAATTTATATCTTCAAAAAGCATCCACGTTGGACACAATCAGTTGTACAAGCCAAATACACTGAACGTACTAACAAATGATTTTCAGTTCATTCTACCTTTTTATTTTGTAATTAGAGTCAAAACACAAGGAAGATACATTTTTAAAGGAAGTATGTAATCATTATTTTGTACTTAAAATGGGAGCAATAAAAAGTAAACTAATAAATCTATATTCAAAAAATGAAAAAAAATGTCTTTAAAAAATGAGTTTTATTCAAATTTTCACCCGTCAAACTTGAAATGAAAATAAAACGAATCAGTATAAAACAATGACACTGTTCAAACCACTGGGAGGTTGGTCAGATGAAGTAAGGACTCTTGAAAACTCTCCCAAGGCTTTGTGATTAAGTAAAAACATACCAATTAAGATTAATGAGATTCAACTTTTAAGAAAGTAAGAGTTTTAAAAAAAAATTGAAAAGACCATTCTCTTGAAGAATGTGCTCAGGGGAAGTAATCGCTTCTTCTTCTCCCCGACTAGCTTAGCCACTGCTCGCAAGGCATTGAAAGTGTAGTGAATTTGCTTCACTATTGCGACTTAACGCTACACTAAACTAAACCAGGTAAATATTTATTTGTGCGTCTGCTGTAGAGCAGTGGTTAACAGCTTAGTCTTGTAGACTATTGCTACTTCAGTGAAGTCTGTCGTCACTGGGTGACATGCAGATCAGAGAGGTGCGACGTGGCTGAGCAGTTGATGGAATTGGCGAGTTCAAACTCTGGTCTAGAAGGTCTACGTTCGCTTCGCATTAATGCCCTTGGGATGGGCATGAACCCATCTCTTCGCTCCCACATTATAGGTAAAATAGCAGGACATACTGTGCTCTCTCTCTCTCTCTCTCTCTCTCTCTCTCTCTCTCTCTCTCTCTCTCTCTCTCTCTCTCTCATTGGGAAGGCAACCCATCCGGGAGAAGGACAACTCTTATTCAGAACCAGGGAGTGGAGCCCCCCCCCCTTAAGGCGGTTGGATGTCAACTCTAACGCCCTTCCGGTAGCTCTTGCAGCCAAGCTGAAGTCAATTGCATCGCACTCTGCTTTCCTTTGGACTCCACAAGCGAAGCCGAGGAGGTGAGGTGGGCACACCTGGATCTTCACACGCTTTTCCCAGGCTTGCACCCTGGAGAGGTCATGAGTGCCGCCCCATTGTCTATCGAGACAGAAGGAGGATTTCTCTTCTCTCTTTTCTGTGACAGAACCGACCCAGGATACCGACAGGCTCTATCAGACTCTCTGGTTCGCCAAACACTGTTGCCGACTCAAACATATTCTCGCGCTGATTTGACAGCCAAGAAAACAGCGCTATTTTTTTTCCTAATGGCCCGAAATTGCCCAAAATATGTTAAAATGGTCTGAAGTGGCAAAAACGGACTAAATTTTTGAGCAGACGTCCGCTGATCTAACGAAAGCGTTAAATTAGTAACACTGGCGCCGAAGTTCAGCTTGCCCGAGGCGCCAGGGACCTGCTCTACTATTTCAGCCTCGGTTTGAGATTCAAGTGTTTAATACTTCGGATGAATGAATGCGAAGTTATTAATCGGATCCAAAGTCTCTCGGCTACTAATCTAGTTATCTCTACGAGAATTATTCCTTCTCGTCTCCTCTTCTCTTGATTAATTGCGAGGGAATTTATAATTATACACCTGTTCGTTAGCTGATTACCCGCTGATCCAACCCTGACCTTTGTTTTCAGTAAAATAATACCCCCCTCCTCAGCACTACTCCCCCTCATCGATGACGTTTGGTGACGTAACTTAGTTGAAATAAAATTTTACGTTACATTAAACTTAAATTTCAAGAGGGTGTGACGAAACGTTTCAATCATTTGAACTAAAAAAAAAACAACAGAACGGCATTAAACAGCGGATAAGGGGGTCTATGAAAGATAAACCACGGATAACGGAAACTATGAATTATATCTGGTAAAAAAAAAACCCCAAAAAACAACAATTTTAATCTATAACCTCATGCCTGGGAATGCTGATGATGCAATTTTCTATCTATCACGATAATTGATTAGAAAAAACCCAAAACAAAAAAGAACATAACACTGAAAGAGAAAACGTGGATATTTTTCTCATCGCGAGAATTGATTCAAAAAACGACTAAACGACTTCAGTTAATTGAAGATTATTGATTAGAAACAGAATGTTTGACTGTTAACTGGGAACAGACAAAGTGTGTTTTAGAGATATTGGACACATCTAAAAACATGTATCCACATGAACTTTTCGTCGGAATTTAAACTTGATAAATCGTATCTTTACTCAATTCTATCTTTAGATTAGTTTAATATTCAGGAAATATATTGAACATAGACAAGAAAATGCAGTACAACATAAGGTTTTTGATATTTTAGAAGTATGATGCAATAAGCAAAGTAACTTAATTTTTGACGGCAAATTTCAAACTACTGATTGATAAAAGACGTTATCATGGACAATCTCCGAAACATCTTGGGTTAATGCCTATATAAATGAAAACATAAACAGTTCGCAGTTAATTATCACATAAAGATGTTTATCTACACCTAGACCATATCTGTTTCAGCGGCTCCGGAAATTAGCTACCGGTTGAAATACACAACACAGCTCGATTCCATCTTGTCGAGGCCCAGCAACGACATATATTGTTGAATAATTGCTGGCACCGTATAACGCTTTTTCGTTTAGTGCTAGGCTACATCATAACGTACGTAGAGCGCTAACGAAAGTATTACTTAAACTATTTACAGTTGACGAACAGGGTGACTGGCTTATAGGTGACTAGCTTGGATGACTAAGCCAGAAAGTGGGGGGGGGGCATGTGGGCTATTTAACATGGACCTACAATTTTGACAAGGCCTATCCAACCTCGATGGAGGCAAATACTATTGTATTTACTGCTTCTTCACAGTACTAGGGTACTGTATTATCTTGTATCCATTTTGAAGAAAACGCTTACCATTAACTTTTTATGGATCCTTCCAGTCATTTTAATCTGTTATTTGTAAGTAAATCATATACACTACATCTATATGTATAAAGCCATCTATGAACAGGTCTGGTTAGTTACTCACTCAAGTTATGTGATTAACGTCTCCAGGTAGCATGTGGTGTTGGGGGTGAACATTTCAAAATTGGGAAAAGGGTGATCAATGAATAAGTTACTTCTCTCACTTTTTAGGAGGCAGTGATCACTAAAAAAGTCAGAATTTTCAAAAAGAACAAGCAGGCCAATTTAGCATAAGCTTACATTGCAAATTTAGCGGTTAAAAAACTTTTCTTTTTTGTTCCCTAGATATAATAAGGAGTAAGTGTTTCAATTTCTTGCCCTCTAGCTCCATTGGTGCAGTCTATACGCGTGAAACATAAATATGATGCCAGCCATTCAGAATAACTTAGAGACTGAAGAAACCTATGTTTTGGTAACACTTATGGTTGACGGTTTTCAATATGATGTATTAAGCAATGATAATAATAATAAAAAAAATACTTAATTAGTCTGAAATGTGGCCTGAGCCTATTACCAGTTTTTTTTATGGTTCTGTGGATCACTAGCTTATATTGATGACTGGTTTGGTTAATGGCGATTTGGCCTCGGTCATTGGAGGCGGCAAAGCAATATCTGTTGTTACTCACTAACACTATGGAGACGGGAATGCTGGGATACATGGGGTGCATTGTTCATTAGGTAAAAACGTCTATTCTTCTTCTTCTTCTTCTTCTTCTTCTTCTTCTTCTTATTATTATTATTATTATTATTATTATTATTATTATCATTATTATTATTATTATTATTATTATCATTTTTATTATTATTATTATTATTCAGCTGAATCTTCGATTTAAGACCTAGAATCTACAATTTGTAACTAAATCGATTAAATCCTGCTTCTTTTTTTCCTGATTTTTCATTTACTTTATTAGACGAAGTATTGGATATTATTATCATTAATAATCTTTTTGCTACTATTTACCTTCATCTTAATTGTTGTTGCTTTTTATCGCAGCTCAGCTTTTATGAACTCAATCTTTATTCCGATTTACTCCGTGAATTTATTTGTTCACGGCTGAAGGGAAATCGACCTGAGTTTAGTTGTGATAAAACAGTTGAAAAAAGATTATAACAATAATTAGTTTTCTGAGTTATGCAACTTGGTTTCCTAAGGAACGTAACTCAAGCGTAGAATATAAAAGCTATTTCCTTTTTGGTATTACAGACAAAAAAAATCAATATACCCATGCACTTGATACATCATTAAAGTAGATTATTTTGAATGCACCATTTGAGTCAGAATCGTGAAAGAGGGGAATGACATTCGGAGATACGGTGAAAGGGGTCCATTAGCAAAATATTTTCCAGGGAATAACTGTTTCAAGATTAGCAATCAGTCAAAGAGAGCGTGTATAATTTTGAAGCTCTACGAGTGTAACAGTCTTTTTTCAAACCGATGGAATGTCATCATCATCATCAGCAGCAGCAGCAGCAGCAGTAGCAGCAACCTTTTAACGCCCGTCATTGGACAAAGTTCTTCTCCGGGGTTCGCCAGACCTCTCTACCATGGGCATCGCGGAGACAGTCCGTTCTGAACTTATTCTTTATTGGCCACAATTCCTCCTATGATTTCCGTGAATCCACTCTGTGAGTCCAGCAGTTGTCTGACGTTCTTACAACACGACCAGTCTATTGCTATATGAGTTTTACTTGTGATTTCCCTGATATTTCTGCTCCCTGATTGTTTCTTAATATACAGTGCTTGTGATCTCTTCGCGTGATCAGTTATTTTTCTAACGACCGATTTTTTTCCCGGCTGACGATTTATGTCTATCTATATTGAAAACGTAAACATATCATTACTAATATCGATTATTATAATCACTGAGAACTACTGGGGGAAATAGCGCCGATAACAAAGAAAAACTTGTAGAAGATGAAACAAACTGGTAGTTAAGAATGGGAAGAGGTTTCATCTGCAACGGCTGTCATAAATGGTTGAACGTCGAATGTGAATCCATTCAAAAATAAATAGATAAATGGGATACACAAAGATAAAAAGAAAAGCCATTGTATGACACTGTCAAAGGTGTAAAAAGTTAATTAAAGATGCAGCAAAGAAGACGGGGAGGATAAATGACATTCAGGAGGGAAATGAAAGGCTGGGGAAGGCGTTTTAGGAGATCAAAAGCACGTTGTAAGTAAAATAGAATAAAAGAGGAAATTGCAAAATAGCTACAGAGCAAGAATGAAAACACGATTGCGAGGAAGGAAGATGGTCGATAAAATGGAGGAGAAAAAGAAAAGGAAAGAAAATCTGGGGCTATTTCTACCCAACAGAATCCAAGGGAGAAGATCCAAATGGAAGAGAGGAGGAAGACAGTGAGAAAATGGTGGAGATGTTGAAGGTCGAAGTTAAGGACTGAAGAATAATTAAAGCGTAAAAAATGAGGGACATTGAAGAGAAATGGAAGGTCTTGAAGAAGACCTAAAACTGAAGAATGCAAAAGAAGCAGACGACAGAAAAGTTTGGATCGTTAAGGACCAAACATACTGAGAGGCGGAGAGAGAGAATATCAGTTCGCTGACAATAACAGGCAGGTAGTACGAAGAAAGGAGAAAAGAAAGATGGCGACCAATCGGGTCAGTTAATGATGACAGACTCCGAACAAGAAACTGACAATATTAAGTGCATGGACACGAACACGAACTTCTAACGAAACAAACTGATGTAGTTAGATTGCGAGTTGAAGAACTTGATGGGTCAAAGTGTTTGGGAAGAAAGTTACGGAGAAGATATGAGGATTCAATTAGTTTTGCTGAAATTGATGACAGATCATATGTAGTTTGCCTCAAGAGGATTTTTAATTATTTGATAAGTGTCACCTGGTATGCGAATAAGAAAGAAAGTGCAGAAGATGAAACTGAAAGAATAATTGCCATGAGTGCTGAACTTATAGTTGGAGGAATTAAAACAGCAACATATGATTGAGATAGGGATTTTGAGATCAAATGCACTGAACGAGGATTGGACTGGTTATTTCGTTATCTTGAAATATTCATTGAATTCCTAATCAAACAACCACTGAAACAAGCCAGTATTGGACAATTTATCATCAACTGCATCCGTCCTAGATTGCCATCATCTTTTTGAGCTTGGAGTTGAATCAGGCAGTGAAAGTGAAAGTGAAAGTGGTTGATTACTGAACTGAACTGATAAGGATTCAGTATTGGACCAGATGAAATCACACGCAATAAACAAAATGTTAAATGGAACCATTGAAAATGCTCTGAATTAGAACTCACATGGCTCATTAACACAGGGGTCAGCTGACAATGTAGATCGAAATTTTAAAAGTTTTGATGGCCCAGGAACCCTCTACACAATGGAAATCACATCGTCGTCAACAGGGGGTGATATACGTCAAGGACAGGACAGCAGTTACGAGGTCAAGCGACAACAATGCAAACACAGTGGGCGAATAATTGCAAACAAAGGTATCCTAATATATAGATATGTTCCAGAGCAGGTTTGGGGTTTATCTTGAATTTATTCCAGAAGCATGCTAGAATTGTAGTCGCCAGTTACATTTTCACCAGACATAAGTTTGGATTTGTTGTAATATACTTCGTAATTTTTCAGCAAGGTCAACCACCGAAGTTAGTCAAGATTCATAACTGATATATCTGTTGGGATATTTCCAAACAAGTTGTAATCAATTTATCTCCTGATAATAGACTTAAATGCAACAGACATGTCCTTCCTTTATTCTACATTACGATTTGTCGTTGAGCAAATAGCAAAACAGCCTATTGAAATTCCTGTGTTAACATTCCATCAGCAACTGAAATCGTTAATGCAAAAGGCATGCACGTTGTCTTTATATTTAGAGGCTTTCGCCTTATGGTGAACTACCTGGGAAGTCAGGGTTGAAAGGAAAGGAGCAGAACTGAAAGTTCTTCATACTATTTACGGATTGAGTGATGTTGAGCTTATCCTGTCCGGGGAAATCCGTATCAAGAGAACTAAGAAGCCATTGTTTGCTTGAATTAACCCTTACCACGAAGCTGTTGAAGGATTTCCTCACTCTTCCCAGAATAAAGACTAAAGATCTACCTGTTACCTTCAAGAGGAAGAAGACTCTAATCATGATGTTAGTGAAATCGGGGTATCATCTCAGAGTATGGAAGAAATGGCTATTGAAAGAAGCATTTTTATGAAGTTGACTTCCTCATATTAGACGTTGCAGACGAATTGAGAGATTTTGTTCATTTTGTTACCAGTAATTCAGAATCAGCGATGGATAGAGTCAGTGAATCTACGGCATCACGGATAGTGCAGTAAAGATCAAAGATAAACTGGCTTCGGCTTTTAGAACATTACTGCCTTGGCTGCAGTACATTGAGTATGTAGAGATTTTGAAGCTGTTTATTCGAACTGAACGCGATGGTAACTAGAACTTCCTCCGGGTGTTGGAAAAATGATAAACATTTTGGCAGCAACGTGCCGTATACACTATGCAATGAGTGCCTGATAATATCTTCAGACTGGGCTGGAATTATCCACCAAGTATATACAAGTCTTGCATTGCATGGGTATCATACTGCGCGTCGCACTGATAGATTTGGGGTAGGCCTGTGGACAGATGTAATAATCGAGCAAATTTTAATGAGAAGTTTGAAGAGGCGAGGAGGATTAACTAAAGAGAGTGGAGTAATCGAATCAACCAGAGTCTTGTGTACTAGTAGCATCAAAAGATGTGTCAGTGTACACAATGCGATGGCTGCCCTGACTGAAGATTGTGATGCCGAAGGTTCTGACTTTGACAGAAATATTCTTAATACATTGGAGAGTTACTTTGAGATATAGCATTTAAATATTACGAAATATCTTGCATTAGATGACTGTTTTGGACTTTAAGCATTTTTTATCTTTTAAAGGGTCTTGTATTCCATATTACCATTTTTTTATACACACCCAAGAGCAGCAACAACAACAACAACAACAACAACAATAAATCAACAAGTAACAATTTTCTTTTCTTTTAAAATTCTCTGGAAATAGAGTGAAAGGTACCCAATCGCAAATGCTTAGGGTCCTAGATATATTGTGAATATGATTGTTATCATCTATATATAATGTGTATACATTTTTTCATACTAAAATACATGTTTTATATGTTTAAAGAGGATTACCAGAGTTTGGTTTACTTTTGACTATCAATGACAACCCTACTCACAGAGCCGGTGCAAGGGTTTCATGTGCCCTTGGCAAGACTTGAAATTTGCGCCCCTAGTTGTATTCAAGGGATTGTTATCGGTTTGGTGTTCGCCCAATGGACGATTCAATATGGAGTCAAATGGAACGTCGTTGTTTGGTTTCATTTCTGTCATTCCATTATTTAGTTGGCTTCTGTTGACCTAGCCACTCAAAGAAACCGGCCAGAATTACTGAACTCTGAGTTCTTCACTTTTTTTCTACAGCGTTTTTTTTTTTTCAGGAGGAATTAATCTGCGATAAAGATATTTATTCTGGAGAGAGAGAGAGAGAGAGAGAGAGAGAGAGAGAGAGTGAGTGCGTGTGTGATTGAAGTATTTAGAAACTGTCAACCAAAACTGTCATTAAAACTGTCAAAACAAGCTTCTTCAGTTCTTAAGTTAGTCTGGCTGGTTAGCTGGTTGGCTGGCCATACGAGTATGTATATACGTATGTATAACGTGTACAGGACACACCAATCGAGCTATAGAACTGGAAATTCCAACATTTATTCCTTATTATTTTTTTTCAAAAATACCTCTGGCTAAGTTTTTGGAGGGAAGGGTTCAAATTACGATGTAAGTTCATGCTAAACTGATCCCATAGTTTGTGCCCACTCTTTTTTTCATTCTAACATTTTTAGTGATTTTGTCCCATCAAAAGGTGAGGAAGGTAATTTCTACATTGATCACCATTTTTTCCAATTTCTTAATTGATCATCCAACCTTAGTATGCTGCCAAAAGACTTTCGTCACATGATGGTTTCTCCTGAGAGACTAACAAGACTTGTTCTACAAGAGTTTAGGAGAAATTAAATTCTATGCATCTGTTCATTTCTTGTCGCTCACAGCCAGACCAGTCAGCGGCTGCGAGGGGGAGTGGGTGGGTCTTTTGCTTGCGTTACTGAGCGTAGTGTAGAGATCGGTCTCCTCCAAGATCCAATGAGATCACCACGGGAGGCTCTTTATATGATTCCCAGCTGCTTACAACACATGATATACCCGGTTAACCACCCATCTAACCAGGCTCAACATCGCTTTAATCCCACATTAAACCGACCTTGTGTCACGTCTTGTTCTCGTGGGGAAGCGAGTAAATGCGGAACGCAGTAACATGATAAGTATAGTGCTCTCTCTCTCTCTCTCTCTCTCTCTCTCTCTCTCTCTCTCTCTCTCTCTCTCTCTCTCTCAACTTTGACACGTTAATGTACAGACGTGCATTCCTTGATCATGGCATGATAATCCACCCATCATGGATAAGGAGGTAAAATCATACGCACAAAACGTAAATACAACATCTGAAGTTTATTCTTCGTATATCTTGTGCTTTATTCTACATGCACCTTGAACTCTATTTACACATTAACGAGATAAAAATTTTCAGGTTTAATAACATATGTCACAAATTTTATTTCGCACACACATATACACCCATCGCGTATTTTTCTCTCTGATTTGTTGAATGAATAAAAGTTCGTTTTTCCCAAAGTGTTTCCCTCTCATTTTGTTGCTATGTTGCGCTTTCATTTTTATGCCAAGAAACGCATTCACGGGTGTACCGGACCAACATGTATAACCAAGTAATACGGTAATTATTGGACCAGATATATGTACTACCACTTTCTTTTACTCACGGTATCCTTGTGGCCCGTAGGATCGGAGATCCGCCTATTCCTGAACAGGAGTACGCTGACTAGAAATGACATAGCAGCCTCTTTCCTACATAATTCTGGGGCCTCCCATCATCTTTCTAATCCATGATACACGAGGCATAAACTGTCTCGTCAAATCTCATATTATGGAAAACTTCCATACGTCCATGAGTTCTTTCTAGTTCTCAATGTTATTTACTTTTATATCAGTCCAATGATCAGGGAGAAAAAACTCCTTAAAGTCCTTCCACGCTGAAAGTACGTTCATATATACTAAACTTTGTTCAGTCCGGTACTAGAGAGACCACCACAGAATCGAACTCACGTCTCATTTTACTTAATGTTTAATTTTTACTTAGTGTGAATAAGGTGTATCTAAACTCGGAGGTTTAAATTGTTTTTTCGCATGTTCGCTGAAGTTGCTTCAGAAACTAGAGCCATACCTAGATATTTATGGGTATTAGGGGGGCAGGGGGGATTTGGCTTCTTGGGAGACCCCCTCCAACATTTAGTGAGATTTGTCTGTAGAAAGGCTCCCCCCCCTCACCAGCTCCGCCCCAGTCACAAACTCGTCTTCGAAGTTTTCTTTTCCAATTCCCGTACCGCGCTTACCACTATGACTATCTGTTATCCTGCACACGTCTATGGAAGAACGCTAGAAACACAGTATTTATTTATGCAAGAACAGAACTGGTGCAACGGTTTCAGACGCTAAGACTTGAACTTCGCGCCCCCAGCGGCATTCTAGTTGTTAAGAAATAGTCATCCAAAATTGTCACCAAAATTGTCAACATAGGTTTCGTCAGTTCTCGAGCTGGTCTGACTGGCTATGCATGTATGAGTATATCAAGCACACAGACTGCATCAATGGAACTACAGGGCTGAATACTTCATCATTCACTTCTTATTTAAGTTAGGAAAAAAATCGTTTTTTTTTTGACAAAATCCCATCCCAATTCTGAAGAGGTTTTTTAGAGAGGGATTCTATTTGCAATGTGAGTTTGAGTCCGACTTGGGTTTTTTTCGAAATCAAAGAATTTTCTGCGATCATTGCTTAACAAAAGGCGAAAAAAGTAATTTATTCATTGATCATCTCTTTTGCCAATTTTAATTGATCACCCCAACACGTTGTATTGTCCAAAAGCCTTGATCTCATGACGGTTTCTATTGCATGACTAACCAGGCTTGTTTTGCTATTTTTTTCCAGTTTAGACTACGTTAAGGACTTTTGCGCCGAGATTCGCTCAATGGAAGGACCGGTCTTTGATAAACTTGACCGATGATTGCAAGTCTGGTACAAGGCCATATTTTCTAAAAGTTTCAGCAACTTTTGAAACCAGCACGTTCACCTTTGTCCTGGCAGTTTATGTCAGTTGTTTTTTTACGACGACCCTATGCTCCATTTTTTTCACTCCATCAAATTGATGCGGGCTGGCTGCTAATCTATCACGCATACATGAACATACGCATACATGCGTTCGCGTATGCACACACACACACACGCCCTATTGCTTATGCATCACACATTAACCACATACATACATAGGCACATGGATATACACACTCATTCATGAGCTACAACAAATACACTCCCACAAAATACACGCGCAAATCATCACTCCTTTTTCCAACCTTTTACAACCAGCGCACAAGGGGACGTAACCATTGAGCGTTTGCATTGCTTGTCAACTAAGTTTCTAACAGAATGAGTTTTGTTTCAATTCTTCCCAGCAACTGAATTGATAATCTGTGGGTGTAAATCAATGGATTTGATTTTGTTGTAATTAATTCATTTCGATATTGCATCACACGAAAATAAGAAATTGTTGTTTTATTTAATGGTACTACAAAGTAGTTCAGAGTGCAGCGTAAAATCTTGATTTCGTAAATCAATAATACTTGTATTGAAATATGCCAATACAATCGTATTATCTATGAGAGATTGTCAAAATTATCTTGAAACAATTTAAAGTTTACATTTGCACAAGTATTCAGTGCGCACATAGTTATGTCTCGGGAAGAAAAATTCGCAACATAAGATTATATCATACGCTGACAACTAACGAGCAGAAAATCAGACTATAGATGTGCAAGTTCGCTCGTTATTGCCTTTGAAAGCCCCTTCAGTTCGAGGCACATTCCTTTCAAAGCTGCCATCTTTAAAAGCCTCTCCTCTGAAAGAACCCTTATTAGATGATCTTCAGAAGACTAGACTGGGAGAATAAAGGAATCAAAATTGACGGCATATATCTGACAGCCTCAGATTTGCAGACTACATTGCCTTTTTCGCAGATAACTAATACGACCTCCAACTAATTCTAAATGAACTAAATGAAGAGAGCAAGAAAGTCGGTCGACATATGAACTTCAGCAAGACGAATATCATGTGCATCAACCACGTCAGAAATAAGAACATCAAGATACAAATCGAGGTCACAGGACTGGAGAAAGTACACCACTACATCTACCTAAGACATCGAATCTCCATGAAACCCACGAAAGAAGAAATCAAGTGAAGAATCACTCTAGGATGGCAAGCCTTTGGCAGAGTAAGCCCAATTTTCAAAAACAAGACGATCCTAATAACCCTAAAAAGAATATACAACCAATGCATCCTCCTGACAGTCACCTATGGAGCTGACACAGGGAACCTAACCAAGAGATAGACCCATAAACTGAGAAGCATGCAACGCACGCATGAGAGAATCATGCTCAACCTCACATGAAGAGATCACAAAGCAGCACAATACATCCAGATAGGAGTCGATGACGTAATAAAAATGTCACTAGGTGATATCAGATCCATAGAGGGAGTGGGAGAGAATGCTTGTTGGAGATGATGTTCAGCGTTTGCTATGTCGATTTGTCTGTCAGTCAGAGACAGCGATCGCTGCTATAGATGCCAGCACATCTAAATATTAGAGAAGACATTGACAAGCGACGCACAAAGGAGAATAATGTGCGCAGTAGATATTTTCAACCTAAAATAACGCAGTAGGTAATGAATGAATTGAATGAGTCTTGATTTAACCATTTCTAGCGATTCGATGAATCAATAAATGTTATGGTTATCTATTTATTTCGATATTGCATCGCGTAAACATAAGAAATATTCAACGATGTTCCACTGAATGAAACAACGAGCTGAACCATGTAGTTCAAAGTATAGAATACAATCTTTACTAAATACGTTACTTTATAGAATGCAATCATACGTGCATCATATTTAAGACCTGCCAATACAGTTTTATTAGTCATGAAATATAGGCTGTGCCAAAATTATCTTGAAACGATTTCAAGTTTATATTTGCACAAACATTCAGTGCGCGCATTCTTTTTGTCAAAGGGGGGGATAGTTGCACAAGGTTTTTTGCGCACCCTGTCAATGTGGCCAATTTAGCGCTTTTTGCAGTAATTTTAGCGCGTTTCTTGTTTTTGCCGTGCAGATGTGCTCCATCATTTTGGCCGTTTTAGGCCATTTTAAAAACTGTTTTAAGCATCTTTTTGGTGTGTGTTGACCATTAGGGGTGTTTGTGTCTCTTTAAATAAGCGTTTTTTTTTTTTTGCTTTTGTTTTTTTGTAGCGCTCTTGACAGTTGAATTAGAACGAAAATGTTTATTGAGTTAGCAACACTGACTGCGCGTAGTGGAAATGAGAGGGAATATTGTAGCATAGAAGTTCGGAACAAGTACGCGCACGTGTGTGTTCGTGTGTGTGTCTGTGGGCTCATGTCTATGATCCTGGGTGTGGGTGAGCGTGAGGGGCAGCACATGTCTAAAAATATGTCTGCACAAGACATAGGCAGCGAGTGAGTAATATCGGATTCCTTCTGACCAAAGAAAAAAAGGAGAAAAAAAGGTCATCCTTCTCCCCCTATTTTCTGGTCTGTCTTCTTCCGTGTCGTCCCTCTTCCACCACTGTTTGCTCTTCTATGGGGAGCAATAAATCACTTCATTCAAGCACAGCAACACTCTCCCACTTCCAGACCAGGATTGCCAATTTAGATATTTTTCATCTAAATCTAGATGTTTTTGGTTGCATCTAGATGTCAGAAATAGCTTCTTAGATGATTTCTTATGAATTATGTGACGAACAACGATTTATTCAAGTAATAAAATGAATGATTTTGTAAAAACAGAATAAGTAATGTTTCTTTTGTCTTCTTTCTTTCTTTTTCTAAAAGGCGTAGCTGAGGGAAGGAGTTTTTTGAGAGAGCGCCCACCCCAGGTCCCCCGAATTGCTACAGACAAATCTCACTAAATGTTGGTGGAGCCTTCAAGAAGCCAAACCCCAAGGCCCCTAAATAACTAACCACGATTCTGCTTTTTGTCGTCTTTCTTTGTCTCAAAGGCATCGCTGTTGAGGTGAGCTAGTTGGAAACGCATCAGGACCTCAATGGTGGGGACCACCAAAAGATTTATAAATACTGCATTTCTGCTGATAAATCTCCATAAATATGGTTGGGGGCTTCTCAGGGATCCAAGCCCCCTCTCATCTCCACTGTGCCCCAAATCTTCAGTTATGCTTCATCGTTTCTTTGTATTCTTTCTTTCTCACAGTTTTTCCCCCATTTCTCCCCCCCCCGTACAATTTCGATATTCATTTCTGTATGACATGACCGAACTATTTTCGTCTTTGAATGTATGAAAGTTTTCCTTAAGACAAGATTGGGTTTAGAATTGAAATCACTAAAAGCTGACTGCATAGTATGGGTTAAGCGGGCGAAAGACCATGATGATTAAATAACACAGCCCTTACGGAAAAGAATTACATTTATTCCATTCAATCAAAGGAAAATATTTTTTAAAGCGAGATTTTCTATCAATATCTATGTGTGTAATGCAAAGAAGGTGTAAAATGAAGTATGTTATTCTGATGTAATATGCATATCGAAATATAATAGAGTTTCCATTTATGTCTTTGTACAAGTGGTATAATGATTTCGTGTGTCTAGAAATTAAATGTCCTGGGTGTGTATGTGTAGTTCGTAGTGTATGCGTAGAATAAGGTGTATGTACTTACAAAGGGGTTTTAGTAGGTTTTGGAGGGCCGTAGAGCCATCCTGTGTCATGTCAGAATAGGACGAGGCAAAAATTCTAGAATAGTGCCTTGACCATGTGATTGTCTCTTGGATTCTGATAGACTGCACCATTTTTAGCCACTTCTGATGTTAGTAATTTTTGAAGACAAAACTTTTTTCAAATATTTTCTCCTTTGAACCTCTTTTCTTTCTCTTACTTAATCAATCGTAATTTTCGCCATTTTTCGTCGACCCTCATAGTATTATCCGCTAATATAATGGTTAGCACGTCTGCTTCACGCACAGAACAGTCTTGGGCTCGATTCCCCGTATGAACGAGAAATATTGAAGACTTTTGATTAGGACACATTTCCCTGTGTTCTCAGCAGCTAATTGAGATCATTCAAAGCTGTATGATTCGGATGGAGGTGTCCCTTTGTAGGGCTTGCATCCTGCCAAGGTCATAAATTCCAGACTCGATGAGAATTGAGACCTGCAAGGATCTCTAAGCTGACACATGCAACAGAAATCGAGACTTCGTCACTGGCCACCATACTCCATTGGGAATTGACCCTTGAAAGACGCCGCTTGTTTTACCTAATTACTCTTAATCATTTCTCTCTCCCTCTTTTATTTCTCTCGCTTTTTCTTTCTCTCTCCCCCCCTCTCTCTCTTACTTTCTCTGTTCCCATCTCTCTTTCTCTGTTTGTTTGTTTGTTTGTTTCTTTCCCTTCTTGGTTCCGTTTTTCTACTCCTCTCCTCCTTTTTGGATATTTTCTCCATTTTTCTCTTTTGCCCTCGTCCTTCTCCTTTTTTCTCCTCGTTAACATTCGTGGTATCAATATAATTTATGAACGTATTAACTTCACTTTGTCTTCATGAATTCACTTGTTTCTTTTTATCCGGGTGCTACTTTAATATAACGTAGAATGTGCACGAGTGTGACGTCTGCAGAAATTCAGGACAACCTTCGTTAAGTTGTGCCAAACTTATACTTAGAAAATGATACAATAGATGAAGGGATAATTTGAGACCTGCTACACTCATATTTCTTTCTTCTTTTTTTTTTTGCAAAATCAATTATTTCAAAAATTCATGTGCTATTTTTAACATCGTGTGGGCGTGAGTGAGAACTTTTCGCGCTCGCTCTCACCAAATGACGTCACCAGCGGGACCACCTTCGGTAAGTTGTGCTTTCTTTTTCTCCATTTTCGACAGCTGTAAGTCCATTCCCCTACCCCCGCCGCTTCAAAATCTCTTTTTGTGTCTGTGTGTCCGCCTCTGCATCTATTTTTTTGAATGGAAAATCACGTCTGCTTTTTTTTTTCTACCGTGGCAAGGGAAGGCTATCCCTCTCTAATGGACATAACCACACACGCGCGTATTTTATAGCGTCATGCTTTGGGTAGAGCACTACTTTTCAAAGTAAGGATCGGGAACCCCTTCAGAGGTAACATGAAGATTATTGGGGAAGCACAGAACCATTTAAATATCTTCTTTTGAAAGGACATTCAATTAAAAAAGAGTGTTGGTGAAGAATAGACGAAGATGGAAATCTCCGACTGGTAATCCTTGCTTGCTTGGTACTAAAATCGCCTAGCGTGAAGATTGCCACATGATGGTTGAAAATGGCTGGATTCTTCATTTTCTGTTAACTTAGAAGCTGACATTGTTGTAGGAAAAAAAACTAAGAAAAACATCAAATTAATGGCTTTTTATTTTCATTGTTGTGTTAATATCTGATGCTGTATAATTATCCTTTTTGGAGCCTTCGTATGAATTTTCCAGCGTACCTAACAATTGTAGCAATAAAGTTTATCACCATCATCAGTCTTTTAACGTCCGTCGTTGGACATAGACCTTCCCCAAGATCCGCCATCTTTCTCTACCATGGGCGTCGCAGAGTCAGTATTTTCTGAATTTGTTTACATCATTTCTCCATCTTGTATTCTGTCAGCCTCGGTTTCGCATGTGATCTCTGGGGATTCATGTTGTGAGTCGTGATGTCCATCGGTTGTCTGCTATTCTTGCAACATAACCTATCCTTTGCCATTTAGTTTCCCGAATAGATTCTATGATGTCTCGGACTCCCATTTTCTTCCTTATATACTGTGCTGTCTTGTGATCTCTCCGTGTGAGGTTGAGCATAATTCTCTCATGCATGCGTTGCACGCTTCTCAATTTGCGAATCTGTCGCTTGGTTAGGTTCCATGTTTCAGTTCCATAAGTGACTATCGGGAGGATGCATTGGTTATATACTCTTCTTTTTAGGATTATTTAGCAAAAGACGCTTTAAAGCTTTTCTCTATGATCTTTCTCATTTTCTTGATACTACAGTGTGTACGCGTATGTGTGCCTTTTGGCGCTCTTCGTTGAAAATCAAACTTTCCCAAGATTCGCTAAACTTCTCGATCGTAGGCGTCGCGGAGCCAGTACTTTCTGAAATAGTCAAGTTCATCACGCCATCTTATTTTTAACGGTCACAATTTCTCATATGATCTCTGTGGATCCACGTTGTGAGTCACGATGTTTAGTTTATCTGACATTCTTGCAACATGTCCAGCCCACTGCCATTCGAGTTTTCTTGCGGTTTCTATTGTATCTCTGATCCTAGTTTATTTTCTAATACACTGTGCTATCTACAACCAACGCATCCTTCCAATAGTCACCTACGAAGCTGAAACATGGAACCTAAACAAAAGATTAACGCTCAAACTGAGAACTATGCAACGTGTACAGGATAGAATCCTGAATAACATCACATGGAGAGGTCACAAGGCACATCAACAATTATCCGGGGTAGTGGTGCAAAAGGATATATTTTAGGGAGGATGCAAAATGATATATGTCGGGAGGGGGCAAAAATATATATCTAAGGTGGGTAAGAGGATATATTTCCTGGGGGCAAAAGATAATCTTCCGGGGGTGCAAAAGAATATATTCGGAATATATCCTTGCGACAACTCCGTTACCATCCAAGAATTATACTATCTTTTATATGGGTACATAAAGTTGGGGTTACATAAAACAATTGTACAGCACCATCAACCTTCATTGACTGTGAGATTTCAACTTCCAAACCCCTCCACCTTAGGGGAGAATATCTATTACTCTAGCACACAACTTGTCTGTTATAAAAAAAAAGCTTTCATTTTAAACAAGTGATATAATATTTATAAAACGAATATCTATTTTCAACATTATCTCCTTCCTTGTTGATGCACTTGACCCAACGCTTATCCATTGATCGACACAGGTCGAATATCATGAAGTGAATGAAGATTTCGGATCAGAATCCAGCGAACAACTCTATTCACAATGAATAGAGAAAAACTGGACCAGAACAGTAATATCATGACTCGTAATGTGTCTTTGAAAACTTTGCTGTTTTGAAAATGCAATTGATTAGTGAACAAAGAAGGAAACAGTTTTTTTTAACGAAAACCTATAAACAGCACGCAAAGGTCCTTGAGTTCATGGGCGTACGAGTCAGAGCACAGGCATTGGATTTCGAATAAACGCATTGGATTTCGGGTAAACGCATTGGATTTCGGGTAAATGCATTGGATTTCGGGTAAATCAGTGTAACTCGGTCGGAACTGTGGAAAATGTCGGGGCGAATCAAGCCTTTTGTCCCCCTTTTATACGATAATAGGCTTTTCTGAATACATCTGGCACACTCGGCTGCAGTTTGGCTTGGGCAGTAGATGAAAAAGGAGTCCCCCTAGTGCCACCGGATGGAACCAATATTTTGAATAAGTTATACAGGTAAAGGAAAACAAAAATTGAACAAAAGATTTCTGCTCTACAAGAACAAACTATGCAAACGACTTCTACTTGTCTACAAATGAAAAGTATTTTATATCCATTTTCTAAGATTTACTCTACATAACTTAAGTAATTTTGCATTTTTATACATTAAAAAACATCATCTAATTATTGTAACAAACTAGCTGAAATACGTGGCATTGTCCAGGGAAAAAAAGGAATAAGGAAGGTATTGGAAAAGGATATTGGTGTAATGCAATGCAGCGAGTTATAAAAACAGGGTACATCTTACATTTCCCAAATTTTAAAAATAAATTTTGTAGACGATTCTTGTGATGCACTCCTAACTGAGAAAAATAGTCGTTAAAATACAACCGGGGACACAAGTTTCAAGCCCTGGGAATAGAATCACGATTCCTGTCCACTGCCCAGCGTTTAAATTAGTTTTAATTAAAGAAAAGGGTTAGCAGCGCAGTTTTGTTACGCTAATCAGCCAGTCGAGAAGGGCCTGCACCAACTGCTTCATGGGAGATGCATGATAGTGTGTTCCCCCGGGAGCCTTTATATGCGTATTCGAGTGGCAGCGATCATAAATGTCAGAAGACATGAATAACCTAAATCCAGCAACAGTGTTTTAACATGTCTGTTTTGGGTGGCGGTAATAATAAACCCAGGAGGAATCATGTATTAGAAAGCAAATACATTTTATTGTGGACTAATTTCAAGTTTAAGCTTTGGTCCTAGAAGCAGCAATCTTTTACAATTGCAGGGCTAAAACCCAGCAACAGTGTTTCAAGATGTCTGTTTTGGGTGGTGGTGATTTTAAAAAAAAAGCCGAAGTAATCATGAATCAGAAAGCAAATACATTTTATTGTGGACTAATTTCAAGTTCAAGCTCCGGACCTCGAAGCAGCAATCTTACAATTGCAGGGTTAAAAACACGGATAGAGGGGGGAGATCAGTAAAAGAACAACTGTCCTGCCCGTTGACTGAATTATTTTTAGTGTTTTTTTTAGACAAGACAAGTGTTAGTGTACTAAGGATCATCATAATCATTTGGTTGAAATACAGGCGGTTAAGGACTTTCAAATGGGATAAAAATAGGTTTGATGAAGACTTCAGCTTTACTCATACGACGATGTAAATTGAGTGCGTCAGTATTCAATCCATGAGACACACCTGTTTGGGTCAATAAAAATACACGGAGACACGCTGATCTGCAAGTCACAACTTACCTACGCATTGACAAGCGCTCTGCGTATTTTTTGTAATGGGCAATTGTGATCGTTCCCGTTTAAAAATGGCTGTCGTCCCAGCTGTACTGTGGCAGGCGCTGTTGGCGAATTCAAAATCAAAGAAGCAGACGACAGTAAGCCTGATCCTGAGACTAACCCTGAATATGTAAACCCTAACCCTCAAAACACTAACCCTAAAAAAACACCAGTGCTAAAAAACACTAACCATGCAGCTGCAGCGACGGCCATTTTGAAACGGAAATGTAACAATACCCCCTTAATGCGCACAGGGACGGCCCCTAGGTACACGCAACACAGGTAAATTTGATAATGTACTAATTAAACGGAATCAGAGGAGTCAGGGAAAGGAAATTAATTCCCTTATGCAACGTCAAGATTTTTAGGAATAAAAGATAGTACTCTGCTTTTAGGGGCGTCGAAGTTTAGCCTACCTGGGAGTGCCAGGAGCCGTAGGGCCGGACCTGGATGTGCACAAAAGCAATCAACAGCTACAAACGACGTCCTTTTCCTGAACATAATGCGCATGCATAAAAAAACCCAACAAAACGAAACAATGCTAAATTATGAAGTTTATAGGCACAACTTAGTGAGGGTGGTCCCGAATAAAAATCTGCTGACGTCACATAGCAGGTGTGAGTGTGAAAATTCAACACCAGCGGACGCTCAATGTTGAAACCGGCGCATAAATAAACGGATATCAGAAAAATCGTGAAAGAAAAAACAGAAGTAAATATATAAATAATATATTGTTACCGCTTCGCTTCATAAATTTTCGACAGACAAAAATGTTGCGCCTATATCTGAGCGGAAATAGGTGGGGTCCTGCTTTAATAATTTTTTTATACGCTACAAAAATTTAAGCCGATTTAATGACAGAGGTGGCCGTAACCGCATCCTCACTAAGAAATATATTGAACTCACGCGGCAAACAAACTGCAAAAATAAAATGAATGAGACAAAAACATTTCAGAAGTCAATGAACGAAATTTAAAAAAAGAAACAATTTGAATTTTTCTTTTTCAGGACTTAAGGTAACTTCTGACTTCGACAATAACCCTTACGTTGACCCTGAGACTAACCCTAAATTAATAGACCCAAACCCTAAAAGAACTAACCCTGAAAAGCACTAACCCTGAAAAGCACTAACCCTGAAAAGCACTAACCCTACAGCTGCGGCGACGGTCATTTTGAAACGGGAAAGGTAACAATAGCACTTACGATGTGCACAGGGACGGCCCTAGGTACAAGCAACATGGGCTTTCACCCGGAGGTGCCAAGAGACTGAAGGGTTGAAAGGATTATACGGAATTGTTGAATACCACAATATTCATTTCCTTACCGAGACACGCGTGCAATGCAAATACCATAGAAATAACTTAGATGAATTGGCATAAATTGAATTAAAAAAATAGTAAATTCAAAAACGCAAGGGAAGACCGAACTGTTGTACCGAATCGGGTACTCGTGTTATAACGAGAGGGAGCAATTTGATATTTATTTTACCCCAAAGTTTAGTACTCGCATTATACAAAAATCATGTTATCCACGAAGAAATGCGATAGTTATATTTGTCTAAAAAATATTCATGGTTAATTTTTTCTAGAAGAATTCAACTGATTTTAAAAGTGTTTTAAAATTATCTCCGTTAGGCCAGACGCACACACGATAAAATAACACACACATACATACATGTCGGGTATCATTCAACTGGGTTCTTCGAACTTTTTCGATCGCGACCCCGTTTAATTCCATGCAATAAACTCACCACCCACCAGAGTTATGGTAAAAAATTAATACGACGAAAAAAAAAAAGGGCCACTTCACGCTCCCAAAGCTCAAATGAGATTAAACATGTACATTTCAAAGACGTGGATGCAAGGCTAGATTAAAGTCACTTGATGCTCTAAGTACAGCCTCAAAAGGTTGCCCCCTTCTGCCATTGTCAGTCACGACAACATTTTCAAAAATGAAAAAACTCCAGAACGGATTGGAGTCATATTCATTAACCCCCCCCCCCCAAAAAAAACGTCAAAACACACACGAGTTATACGTTTTTCCCTCAAAAATACACTGCTTCATTAAACTGAATGATTACGTATGAAACTTATGCTTGCACAATCATCAATAGGTTACAAGCATTTGTGTGGTCGTTTGAATCATTCGAGTATTTGAATTGAGTCCAAAATTCAAAACTCAAACTTTCATATTGAGCAATTTGAACAACTTTTATTATTTCAATGCGGAAACCACAAGAAAGTTGCGGTGCCTCCATTTCCTTTGATGCCCCAAGTATGTACTTGTTTGGCTAATCGTTAATCCAGCTCTGCGTAGATGGATAGAACGTACTCGCCATTCTGTAGGCTCGTGAATCGTGTCTTTCCTACCATTGATCTCTCCTCTTTCAATGAACTTTTGTTTCCGTTTTACAACTACGCCACAACGTCTTTGAAACGTACATGTTTAATCTGATTTGAGCTTCGGTAGCTTCGGTCAATAAAAGAATCATTCATGACAAATGTGATAAGATAATTAAAGATATTCATATTTGAAATCCTAATTATTTCATTGTCACCTAGTATTTTCTTATTTACTCCTTATTCATTAATTTATTTATTATTATGTACCTGCGAACCAGATAGTAGGACGTTGCAACCCACATGGATCATGGGTGGGGGCTATTAATGGTCCAGGGCACCCGTACTTTCAAGGACCCCCTGCTAAACTAGTTTGCGTGGCTCCTTTCATTTAAGAAGGTTCTGGCTCGTCACGGACTGGACGCCAATAATTACCTGAAGCCTGGTGCCCGGAAACGGCCCCTCTCCTCGTTGCACTAAGAAAAGTACGGTCATAGACACGCCTTGATGCCTGCAGCAATAACCGTGGGAACCGGGCAATTTTTGGATGACCCAACACGCGACATCAAGTCGTGTAGTAGAAGCCTATCAGGGCGAAAAGACAGTGCTTTGGGGGCACAGACAGTACAAGGGGGCGCAATATCCTGGGGGGCATAATTATTAATTAATCAATGCCCCTCCATAACTTCGCCCGGGAGCAACTGTCCCTTCTCGCCCTCAATTTGCTACTCGCCACCTGAATCCTCTCACAAAAAAATAAAACTCCTAACAGAAAAAAATGGTTGTTAGTGTAAGTTAGCGCAAATTTCAAGTCTAGCCCAGGGCGCATGAAACCCTTGCACTAGCCCTGGATCGTGTTTTCTAAAGATCCTCGTGACTACCTTGCCCACAACCTACAATTGCTCTACGCACGATGATTTGGCTGCAATGCTGGGGGCGCAAACGGGGCTTTTACCCTCCCCTGGATAAGGTTTACTTTTGAAATTTGGAACTTTATCGAGGCCGGGGACGTGACGCAGTTTAGGCACTCGCTAGTCCAGGGATTTTCAACCTTTTTCATCTCACGGCACAGAGAGCCAGGCCCTAAAATGAAGAAAATTAATAATAATAATTTGTTCATTAGTTGAACAAAATAATAAATTAATATTTTTCCGCTTAGTACATAGTTGACCATGGTTTTAAAAAAATTGTACGTTTTGAGGATATTTATTATTACTACACTGTGAAGTACCAATAATATCATAGAAAACATATTCAAAAATTATTTCTGTGATACTGGGAACACTGTCCAGGAACCTTAGTTTCAGGGAAGATCGACTTGGTTCAAAATTCCCGCGTCTCATCCCGGATGTTTCGCAGCACACATTTGTCGAAAATCGTTGCTCTAGTCCCTAACCTGACAACTAACATCGTAATATGTCCGTTTGTCCCCCAGCCCCGGGAGTAACGTTAGTAGGTGAGTTCTGTGTGGCGTTTAACTTGTTTATGGTGTATTTGGGTGAAGTATTTAGTTTTTCCAGGATTGGTTTTAGTTTTCTTTCAATATGGATGTGTGTTACGCTATTAATACATGTGCAGTTGGATATATACTTAATGAAGGTAGTTTCGGTTGGACGTTACATGATGTAGCAAGTCAGCAACAATCAATGTTTCCAATTCAGCACTTTTTGCGCCAAATTTAGTTTCTTGTTCTGGAAGCGCGAAAATTCAACATTTAGCGCTTTTTCTGGCCAACTTTTGGTGCTATTTTTCAGCAAATTCAGCATAATTTTTTTTTCTACCCGTTTTCTAGCCATTTTAAAAAGTAAAAGGAGCCATCTTTAGCTATTGAAATAGCCAGAAAAAAGATTAACTTTTTTCTAACACGTTTTGTCTTTGTTTTAACGAAAAAAAAAAAAAAAAATTCCGCTCCATAGAATCATAACTCATGCACAAGCAAGCGCTCACACAAACTAGAAAGCAGATACCTCTCTCCACGCCATTGTCACTCCGGCGGTTTCGATTGAATGATTCAGTTGGCCCATTCGCTTATCTTTCCACAAAATTTCATTAAAATTCATTCAGGCCTTTCAGATATATTATGTAGATAAACGGAGAACTTTTGGAGATATTGTGAGATGCGGACAGATATTGACAATGTTTGGGTGGGGGTACTTAGCATAGATCAGCTTGAAAATATAACCTCTTCTTCCACTGCTTTTATTCTCACCTTTCCACACAATTTAATTGAAATTAATTGCGACCTTTCGGAGATATAATGTGGACGGACAGACGGAAAGACTAGGTGTGATATATATATATATATATATATATATATATATATATATATATATATATATATATATATATATCCCCAACTTTGTTAGAAGAGGTAATTAAAAAACACAGAGAGCGCATACCTCCACCGACACCGTATATAGCTCAATCGAAAAGAAAAAAAAAATCCTGGATCCGCCCTCAAAAATTAATCACATCTTCTTTACCCATTCCCAGTCATCATAGAGGGTTTCATTGAAATTCATTGAGAACCTTCGGGGACATCGAATAGACAAACATACATAAAATACATAAAAAAAATGTATGAAAAATATCATTCAATCGAAAACACATTCCTGGATCCGCCCCAAAATTTAACCATTTCTTCCTTGTCCCACTGGCCACCCTTCCACAAAATTTAATTGAAATTCATGGTGAACTTTTGGAGATATCGTATGGACAGACGGAAAGATAGATGGAAAAACAATCAGAAAGACGCGGGATAAATAACTTCGTTGGTAGAGGTAAGACAAATTAATTATTAAAATTCATTGTGAACTTTCGGAGATATCGTGTAGACCCGCTGACAAACAGACGGGAAGACAGACGGAAAGACAGCGGGTAAATACATACACCTCTCCAACTTCGTTGGAAGAGGTAACAAGAGCAAAACTTATAGAGTCACACACACACACACACACACAAACCTTACCCATACGGATTTTCACACACTTGTATCATCGTCCATGTATTTTTTTCTCTTCTGTCCTTCATTCTGTCATATCTTCTCCCTCTGTCTCCCACCCCGTGTATCTTTGTCTCTCTGTCTCTCTCTAGACTCGGGTCAGCAGCATTTTAAAAGGCTATAACCAGACAAACGTACAAACCAGATTCATTCGCCCACTTACTTGTTCAATCACTGGTCGGATTATTATCTCTCTTTCTCTCTCTCTCTCTCTGTCTTTATGGATTACTCTCTCTCTCTCTTTATGGATTACTGTCTGTTCATATGGCCACACCAACCGCCAGTTAGTAATAAATAAACAGTATATAAACACCGTGCCATGCCAAGGCGAAGCAGGAAGAAAAGACGACCATCCGTCTCTCTCACGTGTAATTCTGGAAACCAAATAATGGATTAATTTAGACAAAAAAAAAAAGGGTTTTCTACTTTTATACTACAAGTTAGGTACAACAGTCGTACATTACACGATTTCAGCTCATATCTTGTCCAATGTCCAACGGTATCAAGAAATAGCAACACATTGTATATATGTTACATACATATATGAAAGCGAACCAAATGAAAGCGATATCTATAAGGAAAGAGTGGAAAACCATGCCCCGGTTCATGTGGAGACTTAAGTCAATTTATGACAAAAAATAAGAAGAGGCCTTACTAAGTGGAAGTTCCGATTGGATTTATATTTTAATATTTTTTTTTTAGAAGAATCTTATACTTTAATGCCCTGGTTATACAAATGGATAAAGTTGAAGGTAAGTTTATTTTATTTATGTACCTCTGTGTGTGTATGTCGTGTGTGTGTGTGTGTGTGTGTGTGTGTGTGCATGTGAGAGAGAAACAGAGAGAGAGAGCGAGAGCGAGAGAGAAAGAGAATAAACGTCAACTTTATTTTCATCAATAATAATAATTATTAAAATTCGGAATCTAGCGCGCGCACACACACACCTGCTACATAAAAACACGTAATTTTAACACTTTCTTTTTTGATGGAAATATCAATAAATGTATGTTATTATTGTTTTTATAAGTTGTGTTATTTATGAGGCTTTTTAAGTGAAGAGTGCTAGATTAGAACATATGAAGAGGAGGGTCGATTTCTGTGCCTACACACATTGGTTTCATTTCTCTTTCTGTGTTTTTCTTTCAATCCTGACTCCAGCCAGGGATAAATAACATCGACGATTTGTTCCTAGTTGTGTTTGGTTGTGTGTTTACTTGTTCGTGTGTGTGTGTCTTAACGTGTTTATGTGTGTGTGTGTTTGTGTGTGTGTGTTTGTGTGTGTGTGTGTGTGTGTCGTTACATGTCTATGTGTGCGTATGTTAATGTGTTTATGTGTGTGTGTGTATGTGTGTGAGTTTACATGTCGATGTGCGTGTATGTTAACGTCGTTATGTGAGTGTGTGTCTTTACATGTCTGTGTGTGTGTGTGTCTTAACGTGTTTATGTGTGTGTGTGTGTGTGTGTGTCTGCGTGTGTGTAATGGACCCGTAAAAATTATTTCCCTCCTTTTCTCTGCTTTCTTTTAAATTTTTTTGTTTAAAAAGCTCGAAAATTCATGAGTCGTTCATTCCGGTCCAAGTCTTTTAAGATTGGAAGTTGAACTCTAAAACGGCGGAGAAAGCTTTTTCGGAATTTTCCCCCTGATTGATTTCCGCTGACGTTAGTACGTGGTAACGAGCATCATCAAGCTCAATTACTTGTTGGGAGGATACTGGTACCGTTGAAAGAGTCCCATACCTGTACTAAAATCTTCCCCAATAATAACGCGGTTCGTTTTAGCGTGGTTCACGTTATAACGCGGGTAGGTGGATGATAGGTATCCGAAATTGAAATTTATTCTAGTCTTTTGAGAATAGCTAGATTTAGCTTCAAAATAGCTCGATCTAGCTAAAAACAATCTCTTCTCGGTTGTAACGCGGTTGGCTTTCTTGGATCGCGTTATAATGGGACACCTGTGCTACTTCAGTTTTAGTGAATAATCGTGACCCCCACCAAAAAAAACATGAATAATTGATTTTTTAACACACACACGCACACACACACACACACACACACACACACACACACACATATATATATATATGTATATATATATATATATATATATATATATATATATATATATATATATATATATATATATATATGTGCATGTGCATATATTATTATTTCTAACGCACAATATATTATATATGTTAAATTGTCAAGTTGCTAATCCTGATCTAATGAAATGGTACTCGCTACTTAAGAATGTTGTTATACTAGTTACTAGTTAGTTAGTAACTACTTTTTCTATGTTAGTTGACACAGATAACTAAGGACAACCATAGCTGTGTAGTATTTGAGCAATTGAATAATGTTAAATCAATCATAACAATGACATTAACCTCCGCTGCGAGACTGGAGGAGTTGAAGCTAATTAGGGGATCAAGACTGTCCATTCTGGACCTCGGCAGAACGGGGGTCCGTAAAGATACCGCGGAAGATGCTCGAGATCTAAGGTGAAATGCTGTCACCCAATTCGGGGGCATCTTGAGAACATTCGAGGCCCCTTGGCACAGCAATCAGTGTACTGAGGTCGTTAGTAATCCGCTTCGCCTCTAACGCATTGAAATTGTTTTTATTTTTTCATTTCGAATTTCGGGGCCCTTAGAAATTGCAGACTTTTTTCCCTCTCCCGGGGACAATTAACTGTCCATGCCCCAAGACAGCCCTGACTCAACCCCCAGCAAGCAACAATCACCAATCGCTTCGTCGTGTAAACAAATATGCATATGTACTGAACGAACAACATGCCGATTTTATCAACACATCGATTCGAAGTTGTATTTGCCACCCCATAAAAGCAAAAATGTGATACGCGCTCTTATTTGACACACAGTAGGGAAGTGGTCCCGTTGGTGAAGTTTCTGGCACTCGCTCACTCAATATTAAAAACGGCGAGCAAATAAATCCAATTGAACAATTCAATTTATCCAATGTATAATTAAAGTATTTACTTCTGTTTTTTCTTTCATTTCTAATTTCTATCCATTTATGAGTCGTCTTTTACGTCGAGTGAGTGAAGGTATGAAACTATACGATTTACGATCGGGACCACCTTCTCTGCATCGTGCCCTTTGAAAAAAAAAACAAACCCCAAAACCTTTGCCAACGTGATTGGATAGGTCTTTCCGTCTGTTAACCCGATATCTCTAAAAGTTCTCAATGAATTTCCATTGAATTTTGAGGAAGGGTGGACCACAGGGTAAGAAAGAAGTGATCAAATTTTGGGGCGGATCCAGGTATATGTTTTCGTCTGAGTGATAGTTCTATTATTATTATTATTATTATTATTATTATTATTATTATTATAGTACTTGAAAAGAAAAACGAAAACTCGTTATCACAGTCAATAACTGAACAACCGTAATGACATAATTTGAAAAAAAGAAAAAGAAAAATTCCATCGAAGAAGACAAAATATGATAGAAATAAATTCCATTCATGACATCACTGGTGTTTTCTGTGTTAAAACATCTGAAATAGAAACATCTAGATTCTGGAGAATCTAAATGTTATTAATAAACCCACCGTCAGGAAAAGCATCCCCAAAGGGTCAAAAAATCTTTCTTTTTCATTTTTTTTTTAGAAGGAGTCTAGTGGAGTATTGGTGCATATCTTCAAGTCCGTAGACAAAACGGTATGGCCAGGAAAACTGGAACATTCAAACACCGAAATACTTGAACAATACTAGAATACATGAACAATCAAACATAAACGCACACACGTATGAAAAGGATAAAACCCATTCGCCATATTTGATGGCTATGGTGGTTCAATGAATATAAAACCCAAATTGAAATTCCAACACAATATCAGCACATATTGCGAGAATTGTAAAGGTATGCGCTCTCTGGGTGCTTTTCTAGATTTCTACAGTGGGAGGACGGCCGTCAGGAATTGTTGAATTCAATTTCAAAACATAAAGGCTTTCCCTTGCCGCCTCTTGTAATTCTCTTTTCCATCAATAATAGACTTCCCTCTCCCACTATTTGTGTTATTATCATTCAACGCCCAGAACCCTTTTAAGGGATCTCTAACTCCCGACACATTGCAGGACTTGTGTTTTTTTGTTGTTGTTGTTGTATTGCATGACAGCAAACACACACTCATTTCCTCTGCCAACGAAGTTGGGGAGGTATTATGTACAAAATTTAAAAGAAATTATTACGTTTGTAAAATACGTTGTCAAAAACCGGGTAAATCTTTCCACCTGTTTGTTCGCGCAACATCTCAAAAAGTTCTAAATTTCAATGAATTTGAGGGCGGATCCGGGGATTTATTTTCGATCTTGAGAATTTTTCCATTTTTCTTCACAGATGTATTCGCTCATGTCTGTCCCCATTGAAATTCATAGAGAACTTTTGGAGATATCGTATGGTCAGACACTTATAAGCATATACACGAATGAATGAAGGAGATAAAAAATACCTCTCAATCCAATAAATATTCTTGGATCCGCCCCCAAATTTAACCGATTCTTTCATAGCATATTGTCTACTCTTCCATAAAATTTCATCAAAATTCATTGAGAACCTTTTGAGATATCGTGTGGACAAACAGACGGTAAGGTAGGCGGAAAGACGGCAACACAGACTCAGACATACCTATATAACTTCGTTGTTGGAGGTAACAATATTCTGCCTGTCTCCCTACTCTTAACGTTATTATCACTCATCGCTTCCAGCCCTTTAAGGGATCTTCAGTACTAGGGTTACCATTTTGGCAATTTTATGGCTAAATTTACCAGGTTTGGCCTTTCTTTAAAGTACTTGGCCATGGATTCATTGGTTTTTCCATATTTTAAATTCGGGCAATTTATTTGGGAATTTGTAATTTTCTGTGAACATTTTATTTAAAAATGTGAGAAAATATTTTGCAAATATTTGTATGTGTTTTACATCCACAAGCCTTTGTTTCCACGGGAAATTTATCAGTTTTGAAAGAATTGAAAGAGAAAAATTTAAACGGGGGTGTGTGTGAGGTAGTTCTGTTTACAATAACAAATTCAGAAGACAAATAGTTGCATTAGAAAAGTTAGTTGATTTTCAAAACTTCATCGAATAGAAAATGTATTATAAACCTATTGCTTTTATGAACTATGTCAGCATTTGGCCATTTCTGGTGTACTTTTGGCCACGTCTGCAACTATCTGACAACCCTGTTCAGCACTCGGCAGACACTTGCAGGAGTAGGGCTCGTAGTGTTCCTTATTGTGTTGCATTAAGCAACGCATTTTTTGTAATTAGTTGCAACAAGCCCAGTCTTGTGACGTGTTTAGTTACGCGCTAATATTTCCAGTAAAAATTTTCCCGTTCATTCTTCTTGAAATGAGCAACAAGGCCCCACTTTTTTGAAAATTGATTTCTGTAAAAAAGGGGTTCCAACCCACTAATTATTCCATCATTAAATGAACGATTGTAGCCACCAAAGGTGTCGACAGATTCTATCCCTTTTCATGTGTGTGTGTGTGTGTGTGTGTGTGTGTGTGTGTGTGTGTGTGTGTGTGTGTGTGTGTGTGTGTTCCTGGCCATACCGGTTTGTCTACGGAATAGAAAATTGGCATCCCACTTTGAACTTTTTTTTCTTCAAAGTTTGGTAAAAAAAAGCTTGAATTTTTTACATGACATCAAATTTTGCCTTTTATGTTCAATTACCGACTGTGGTAGCGAGCTGTATCATATTTTGAATACAAATTGAGAACAACTTAACGAAGGTGGTCCCGTTCGATTGAAATTCTGCTGATGTCACACCCGCGCACACTATTGTCTATAGTTCCCAATTACAATGAAATTTTGTGGAACGGTGAGCGAATAAGAAGTGATTGAATTTTAGAGCGGATCCATGCTCAATTACTTTCCCTGGCGATGGTATTGGCAAAGGTATGCGCTTACCGAGTGCTTTCTAGTTATTTTACATAACATCCATTCCGTGGTCGCTAAATTCAAAACTAACCGTAATGTTTGGCAATATCTCCAGTGATTTCTTGTAAAAACGAACCACTGAAAAAGGAAACTAAAATCAAGTCTATAATCATTTGTATCCCAATACGACAGGTTTTCTCCAACTTCTGTTCTTAAGTCAAGATGAAATGAGTGACTCCACTTCGGGTACTAGTCACCTCCAGGTCTGTTTTGCATATGATGGAAATGGGTTTTGTTAATTAGGTATATTGGCATGGTTAGGTTGGGTTTAGGGAACTAGGTATACGATAAGGCTGGGTTTTCAGAACTAGGTCTACGGTAATGCTGGGTTTTGGGAAATAGATCTACAGTAAGGAGGGGTATGGGGGAAATAGGTATACGGTAATATCTCTAATGTAAACAAGGAACAAATTGATAAGTAGGTATACGCCGTACCTCCCCCACCCAACTCACACATACGTACCCCTCGTTTCATTTTCCACCCTTGTTCTCGTATCGAAGCCGAGACAAGAGAATCTTGTAATATGCGGAGCCCAGGGGCAGGGACGACCGAAGCCGTGGCCAGCAGGAGGGTCCTACTATTTTCCTTTCTATTGTCAGATTGCAATATCAACGAGCCAGCCCAAATATTCGCACCTGCTCGGTTCTTCCCTTGCCTTCCTTTCCTCTTTGACCCCTTATAACGTCCCCTCCTTCCCTTAATCAACGATACGATCTAGTCGAGAACCTAAGCTTAGAGCACCCAACATATTTACCCAGCGACTGGCCAGTCGTATGAAAGCGTTACCCAAACTAGGATCCGCTGTGACCAATAAGCTTAGTACTTCACTCGAACATTTCATAGTTCAACGTCCAAATTTATCACAGTTGTTGTTGTGGCCCTGTGAGGACACATGGTTAGTTATTACAAAAGACTGAAAATAGCAGATATTAAATCCGAACGAAGTGTAAAAAAATCCCGAAGTAAAATAATATTGAACACCCCATCAACCATTTCACCATAAATGTATTCATTTTACCGTACTCAGTAAATTATTTTTTTTAGTTTGAAAGCTGGTATTTTAAATTATTAATTGTAAGAATAAAAACGAACTTTTTGGTTTGACCATATTTGAATTTTTGCTCATTTTTTCATTCCTTTCGAACATTTCATTTATAATTATTTATAAAAATGGAGAAGGAAAATTAAATAATAATTTTTTTTTGACTTACATCCACGAAACCTTTCGTTTTCTCGAAAAATTAAAGGTTATGCGAGCGGGGGCTCTATTTATAGTGTAGTTGTAATGCTAAACTGGACCTTTACATCCAGTACAGAACAAAGAAGTTGACTTTGTTACTGTAGTATTTTCAATAAATTCTTTTTCTGTGTATGTGTTCTGCAATATTATTACGTTTTATAAACATTTTTAACATTCGGCCGTGTTTGCTTGTTTGGGCCTGAAACGTCTCCAGCTATCTCGCAACCTTATAACTGACCGGGTGCCCTCACTAAATAATCTGGTCTGCGAGAAAGCTCCCTCATTTTACTCGACTTGAAATAATGGAATTCAATTGTTTGCCACTTCTTCCAAACAATTGCATATCTGCTTGTAATAGGCATCGTAGCCCCCTTTTTTTGCTCTCTTTTTTCAATAAAAAGAATCGACCCTGCAAATTTGAAATACCCGCTCAAATTTCTGTCCCTACTTTTCTCTCCATGTAATATGTTGCTTTCTGGTTGAGCCCCTTCTTTATCTTGTTTTTTGTCTTCGTCCTTTTCACTCGAGCTTCTTGGGTGAAGAGAAGAAGCGAAAAGCTATTGATACTGTAGATGGCCTTGTTGAAGAACAGACGACAAGCACACAGACACATGTTTCTCAATTTCCAGACGTCGTCCACACTGAATCAGATAGAAAAAAGCAATGTCATTATTCTCGCTCTTATTCGAGCTTTTTATTTTCTTTATCAGATCTGCTCTTGTGTTTGCCAACTCTATTTTTTCAAGCTTACACCGAGGAAAAAACAAAAATCTAAAAACATCTAGATTCTCCAGATGTATATCCAATGAAATCTAGGGAAACATATCACGTATCCCAATGTGTATCATAAGCACGGTTATTCTAGGTTAGTAAGGTCAACCTATTGAGTCCTACCGTGGTTTTGAATTTCTCTGTTAGTTTTTCGTTTTTTTTATATTTAGTTCAAAAATTCATATTACATAAATATGTGATATGAATTTTTTAAAACTAAACAATAACACTGTCATAATATTAATAAATCAAATGTGACTGTAATTGTCTAAATCAACTTTTTTAAAGTGACTTATTCTCTTAAAAGTATTACTCATTTTGTTTTGTTATGCATGAAATAAAAAAATGACCTATTTTATTAAAATTGATCTAGAGAGCGATTTTTGGCTTCTAGATTTAGAGAAAAAACATCTAAATTGACAACAGTGTCTGCTTTCCTATTTTCTTCACCCTCCATGAGCTCTCTGCTCATTATTCTCTCTTTCTTTCTCCATGGCTTATGATGCATAACTGGTTGATTCAACTCTTCCTTTGAAGATGACCCGAAAGGAGGGCCTCTTCTCCCCCTCCTACTTTCATTCACATTGATTCATTCTTCAGGAATGAATCATGTATAGATATTTACTTAGTGTAGCCCAGAATAGCACAAGGCCAGCACATTGATTGAGATTTCAAATCAGGGACGTAGCTTGAGTTTTTTTGGGGAATTGTGAGCTCGGAGGATTAGGATCCCATAAACATATAGTGCAATTTGTTAGTAGAATACAGTTAGTGTACTTACAATTTATAAAGGACCTGTCAAGTTTCAATGTTGAGAATGAGTCAGAATTGTACGAGCAACCCCTTCAATGGGAGTCTGGGGGTTTTGAAAGAAAATTTTAAATATCATGTATTATGGCAAAAATAGTATTTCAAGGCATATCAGCTGTTGAAATTAATTTTTTGTGAAATGTGTGAGAATTTACTTTTCGTGCATATGAGTGTGAGAATATATTGGAATGTGTGTGTCTCATGTAGACTTATAATTATGTTGTAAAGCTTTCTGGGGCCCCCTTCCAAATAGTACCCTGCCCTCTCTCAATTATGCCTCTGTTCGTGCTTTTTTTATATCTTGATTTCAGTTATCAAAAATAAAAGTAAAGGTTTAAAAAGCAGTTTTCTCTAATCTTACTATAATTGGAAAAATGTATGTGTATGTGCATGCACGTGTGTAAGTGTGTGTGAGTGTGTTTTTATGTGTGTGTGTTTATGCACTGTAGTTACTCAACAACAGGCCATTGTATGAAGTTGACAATTGCCAGATATGAGCCAGCTCGCAAGGTATTGCTGTGTCGATTTTGAAGCTGTTTGGATCAGCGGTTCTCAAGAAATCTAATGCACCTCAATTACATGGTGAGTGGCAATTGTACAAAATTGACACAAGGCAGTGCAGTGTCAAGTTTGAAGTTTTTGCAAAAGCGGTTCTTGAGAGATCTAATGAGAAAAATTAAAGATTTAAGATTATTGTTCTTTCTTAATTCTTTATTGTTCTTATTGATTATCTTGCTTGACTTTAAAGGGTTCTTTGGAATTATCTAAATTTAGATATGAAAAATCAAAATTGGCAGCACTGTGGAGAAGTATCTGAAATACTTCATAGCCATAGTTTTCATATGATGGATGGAAAATTATTTCACTTGACAATTATGGCAGGCTGCTCCATCCACACACTATGAAGACCCGCAACTCCCTAACCTACACCTTGGAACAGGTGTATTGAACTTAAACTATATGTGTAATTCTAAATTGTTCTGAGGCTAAATAAGTGTCATTTAGTTAGCATACTCATCGTCATTTGTTCATCTTGTAACTTCATAAGCCATGGGTCAAAATACAATGAAGTTGTGACAATGAAATCATATTTATTTATATAGACTGATTTAGCCACAATAATTAGGTTACCGACTCTATTTTTTTCCAGCCATGATGTCAATAGTTTTCTGCTAATCATTTTGAAGAGTTAGTCATGAAAAGAATTCTATTGTTACTACCACAATTAATAATCTACATGAATAAAAAAGCAATGTGTATTTTTCTGTGTGTAACACTTATCAAGGCTGAGGGATTAAGGCCAAATCCCATTAGTTTCACCAGTTCTCGTAAGCTCACCAAAGCTTAGCAACATCAAACCTGGTCAGTACTTAATGGGTGACCATTGGGTAATACCAGTGGCCATGAGCAAAATAAAGCTTTGACAGGCCTAGCAAGCCAGGAGCGGGTCTCACAAACAATCGCTCTAGTGTACTTCGCCCCATGACACCCTCGATTAAGGTATCAGGAGAGAACAATTTGAAGGTTCAGTTTTTTTTCCTTTTCTGATCTTAAAACAAGTTTGAGAAAATCAATCCTTATGCTTTGTCTGATGACATATGAATAGCCATGCTTTTAACAGCGACTGCTCATATTTCAGGTGGGATACCACGTTTATAAAAACATTATTGTATCATTTCCACCTGTCCTGGTTAGTCAAGCTTGCTACAGTTTTACTGGTTCACAGTCAGTAGTGGCAAGGAATTCAATTAGTGACAAAAGTCTAAGGAATTGCAAAAGGGGTTGACATCCATTTTGATGAGTTTCCTAAATTTGGATTGGTGACATGCCTTGGTCTGCAGGTATGTTTTTTGGGGGTAAGATACCTCCCTTTGTCACCTTTGAGTGGAACAATGGAAAAAAGAAGATGACGTTCTTAGTAGGGTCAATATCACCCCCAAGGGGAGAAAAGTTGAACTGGAGGGGCTGATAGATTGTCACAGACAATTTCTTCAAAATCTTTCAGTGAGAACATCCATGAGAAACTTTTTGAATTACAATGCAATGATGAATACCCAGGGGTACTGGGAACCACGAGGGCATGAGGGGGGAGCTGTTTGCCCTCTTTGAATGAAAGGAAAGTATCTCTTAGCATCTTCCATGCTCTATTTGGAACATTGTTTTGAAACAAATTACAGTTGTTGAATATCTTCTTTGAAAGATATAATTCAATATAACTTTAGGACACTATCCTAGTTTTATAGTTCAGCCTTTCTGTGGTTTTTTGCTCAAGATCAAAGTGTAGCATCTGTTCACAGAACATGCTTTGGCTTTGCGCCAGTGATAGCTTACTGAGGTTTGGTATTGTCAAGCGCAAGAGGCCTAGGATTTGTCCTATGGTCTCAAAAAATTACTCGATCCAGTCTTGGGGTAGCAGTACGGCCCATGACTGTACTGTCCCATCATACTTAAAGGGATGGGTCGGGCCTCTCCTGATACTGTTGGAACGGTAGTTGTGGGGACTGGAGCAATTTTTGCTGATCTTCTCTAACTGGGACCCCATATCAAAAATGACCTTGTGTCACATCTTGCTCTTGTGGGGAAGCAAGCAAATACGAAGATCAAAGTGTAGTATCTGTTCTTCTCATGTCAATGAAACATAGCTATGATTTTTCGTTTTCAATTTATACGTGATTATCGTCATAAATACTCTTGGGTTCCCTCAGTGGTCTGTGGGCCCTGGGCTGGGAGTCCTTCTCTGTTCTTTTACTATAACCTTGAAACTTCAGAATAAAAACGTTTGTTGTAAAATGCCCTTTCTGAAAATCTGTGCCCCCACTTAGTGCCAAATGGCTTCCTGTGTTCTCGTGGATACAAATACAAATTAGAAAGGGCTGGAATGACTGAATTGTTGCTGGCAAATGCAACTAAAAAGCTCGATTCAAGCATGAGGTTTGGAATAACTAAATTACTGTTGTGCTATCCAACTTTATATTTGGTCGAATACGGCTTTTGTGCAGTCAATAAAATATTGACAAAGGGAAGAAATAGAACTGGTTGTATGTGTGTAAGGAGAGATAAATATCAATCAATAAGTTGAGAGCCTTGTAGCCAAGCATCAAGTGTGTAGTTCACATTGAATTAACAACATAGCTAAAACATCTGTACCCTGCATAGATGAATCACCGTAGCCCGCACATGTACCAGAACTAATTATCTAAAAAATTATCTGGAAACATAGATCTTTTATTGTGAATTATCTAAAAAAATAGGTATTCGGAAATTGCTGGTCCAAAATGACCTTGGAGATCCCCAAAATACTCATTTGAAAAACAAAAAACAAAAAAAAATTAGATGGTGCTTAGTGGTATACTCGTGCAAATTTCCAAGGTTATGACCCCCAAAATATTCCTAGGAGACACACGTGTGCACAGATAAGCAAAGAGAGAAAAATCTGTAGCCCACCTGGCTGGCTATCAGTGGGGCTACGGTGATTTGAAATGTCATTTTAATTCTATAAAGAAGTTTTTGGGGGATGATTGCTTTAAAAAATAACCAAAAACAGGATGATAGCGAGAAAAAGTTTGGGAAACCCTACTTTTAAAATTTATTTTCACGAAGCGTTTCTCTAGTGCGTTTGAGACCAGAACTTTATTCCTACAAGTTTTATGATCACCCGCTTGGCAGGATGCAAGTCCACCAAAGAATACCTCCCCAAGATTCGCCACGCCTATCTATCGTGGGCATATAATTTTCATTGTGCGAACCATGGGGAGTATTGGGGCAATTCCCTGCCATGCTGGCCCATGACATGTCGGCAGGGGGTCTGGTGGATTGGTCACTGCTGATGTCATTCATAGTGGCCTTAGAGCTCCAGCGGCTCTCAGCACCCATTCTATCTGCTCCTGGTAGGTAGTCAGGCATTGGTGTTTCGCAGCACTGTTGAGGAAAAAAAAAAAAGATATTGAAAACAGATGCCTCCAAATATTGAAAATATAGTAAAAAATGTCCAACAAGTTTCTCACTAAAACTAAAGTAATTTCTCTCTATTTCTTGTCATATTAAGCTGATATGAAATTAAATACAGTTCTATTTTGTTATGGTTTGTACTAAATACAATGTTTATTGAATTTTTCTAGTATTATAACCTAATTCATGACGGACAGTATCTTATGGGGCCTACTGCTCCAAAGAGGTTGCCCTTGCCTAGTTTGTCTATGTTGAGTGTACTCAATTAGTTGCTGAGTGCTCAGAGAAATTTGTCCAAAGGAAGAGTTTTCTACACTCTTTGCTCAGGCCAGGAATTGAACACTGGACCTTCTATATGTGAGGCAGTTGTGTCAACCATTACATTATCGAAGCAAGCATCAACTTATGACCGAGATTTGAACATCCTGCTTGTATAACGTAACTGTACACTATCAATTTTCTCCCCAAAACATTTGATTCAATTAAAAAAGTATTTATTAAAAATAAACTTTGAAAATTCTCACCTCCTAGAGATACAAGATCCAATTGTGTTATAACTAGCCACAATAATTGCAGGGTGGGTACAGGTGATATTCAAGATTCAGTAATGATAGGTAATAGGTATAAGACGGCAAATAATTACAATGTAGGTTTGGTTATTCAGTCAATAGAAACTGACCAACTTCTTTTGGCTGCATGGCATGTTGGGGGTAATCAATTAAAAATTGGTAAACGGGTCGATCAAAGAATAAGTTACTTCTCACAGCTATTGTTGGGCATTGATCACTAAAAAATCTGAATTTTCAAAAAGCAAGCATGAACACTGGTGGACAAAAACAAGGGATTGATTCAGCATAGACTTACATTGTAAATCTAACTCTCCCGCTAAGATTTTTCGTAAAGAGAAGGTTTTAAAAAAATGGAAGAAACTTTTTTTTTCTCAGCATAGTAAGGAGGAAAACTTGAAATTTTCCCCTTTTCGCTCCAATGTGTGGCCTGTATGTATGATACATATATACATACATAACCAGCCAGACCAATTTGAAAACAGAATAAAACTGTTTTTCTAATATTACAGTGTATGGTAGATTTCTGTATTTAAAAGCAAAATATTTACATATTTGCATCAATAAACTTTGAACCCTCAAGCCGTTTGCCCGAGATACCCTGTACCTAAACGGTGAGAAAAGGGAAAAAAGGTTTGTTCTTTTATATCAGTGAAAATGTTGGGGTCCATCATCCAGACAGTTTATATTACAAACCACACTCTAACAAACTGAATCATATCAAGGGGACACTTGTATCTAACTTCTTGACTAGACTCTAACTTCTATTCTAACTGTATTGTGATGATTACTGCAATTAATAACTATTATAAACTATTATAACTAACTATATATAAAGAAAAAATTATTAAAATCTTATATCTTATGTTTATTAGAATGAAATAACCCTTTCATTAATGTCCAAGATTTGTCAATTTAGCTCAATCAGTAAGACAGCCCTCTGGCAATCAGTTGGTCATGAATTTAAGGCAAGGTAGGGGAATATAGATTTTACATACCGGCCTACACCCCTTATATTGGTGAGGATTGTTCTTATTGTTATTCTTCTTGTTACAATAGAAAAATCAAGTCAACTTCAGTTATGGAATTTGCATTCATAAATTCCTCATGTTCTATAAAAAAAAATGGGAATGCTTTGTTTCTATAAAAACCTTTTGGATAACTAATGTGCAATGTAACTGTATCGGTTTAATCTCATTGACCTGACAATGTTATGGACACACAGACAGACCAACCTAATACATCGGCCATTTATTGAAGGGTTTTGCAAATGGGAAAAGAATTGGACTAAAAATATACAATGTTTTCAGTTTTTCTAAACAAGAACTTCCTTCAATAAATATTCTTGTCAATAAAAGCAATGCAATTCCAGTTTCAAGTTGCAACCTGTTTACAACAGATTCTTTGGCATTTTTTTAGCACTTTCATTGGTTTATATCAATCTGATTCTGTAGCCCCCCCCCAAATAGCAGCAATTTAGGGACTAAGTTATCAGTTCAATAACCATAGCCACCAAAGGTGGCTAAGTCTTCTATTCATTTTTATAAGTGCTTGTGTCGGTTAGTTTTTGTGTTTGTTTTTGTGTGTGTTCCAGCACTCCTGGCCATACCATTTTGTCTTCTTCAATTCACAGAGGAAGAACAGATGATATGCTTGAGGCTTCAAAATTGTCCTACAGCAACCACCGGGTACTGGACAGCGAGGAAACAATATGATTTGGTGATATTTGTTCGTAAAATAAAAGCAAAATAATTCTCTTTGATCTTGAAATAATTTCCTTGGATTAAACTGGTGAGATGAATCGTTTTATAAACAAAATTGAGTATATTAGTCACTCATAAGGGAATTGTAGTTAATCTATCACCTACATATTGGCAAGAAATAAGATAGTGGGATGCATTTGGACAAGTTCAGAATGTATTGACACCATAATGCTCAGAGGCAAAAAAACAACAGTTCTGGTTTGTCAATCAATAGAAACCATTATGTGGCCAACATCTTTTGACAGCATGCTCTGTAGGGTGTTATCAATTAAAAACTTGGAGAAAGAGGTGATCAATAAATAAGTTGTTTATCATGCCTTTTGTTGGGCAGTGATCTCTAAAAAGTCTAAATCTAAAAAAAAAAAAAAGTGGACACAAACTGAGGGATCAATTTTGAATAAGTTCACATTGCCAACTGACCCCCCCCCATTGAAAACCCATTTAGGGGCGGAATTTTGCAAAGACAAAAAAAAATGCTTTTTCTACACTGAAGAAACCTACGTTGACAGTTTTGGTTGACAGTTTTCAAATGGCAGACCTTGGGAAAAGCTCATGTCCCACAATTGATTTTAAAAGGTTGACGATGATGATGATGATGATGATGATGATGAACTTAATGAACTTTTCAGATGATGATGATAATTCAGTGACCCAATATAGTGAAAAAACAAGAACTTATTGTTTTTCATTCTTTTACTAATGTGTGTAAGGTGTAAAGATTATTTACTTTGAATTCTGACTCTTGACATAAATCTGGTTTTATATTTCCATCAGGAATGACTGCACACAGCCATTATCAGCTTAATGATGCAGCATAAGAAGTATTCGTAAGAAAATAAATACAAAAACAAACGAATAGACTAAAAAACAAAAGAGGACCATTTTCACCTGAAATCCCAGATTAGATATGACAGGTGTTAATCTACATTAATAGGTATCTCACTGCTTACTAAACACTTTTCCCTTCTGCTCAGTCAACCGATCTTTTTATTCACTTCAGCCGTTGAAGTTGGAAGAGGTACCAATTTGTATATTAACTGATCTGTGTATGAAGTACTGTGCAAAGGTACCTCCAGTGATGCTAATTTAGCTCATTTCTTGTTTTGGCTGTGCAAAAATTAAACTGAGTGTCGAGAGAAGTAACTTATTCATTGATTACCCCACTTTTTGAAAAGTTTTCTGATTTTTTAGTTGATCACCCCTAGGATTGCATGTTGCCAAATGAAGTTGGTCACGTGACTATTTCTATTGAGTGACTAACCAGAAATATCTAAGTTCGTTTTTTTCCTCTGCGGCTGCGAAGTGATATCAATACTGACCTAATTTATTTTGTTCTGTACATTTTTGTCACAGTTTGTGATCCCGTCTAGCCTACATCTGTCACTCGGGTCATTGGATGGCATGTGACTGGTGCTTACCTGTTCGATGGCTTGATAAACTTTTCAACATTTAAATAGCTTTGTGTAATAACAACATAAGTGGTCTCTCCGTGGCCACGGGTATAAACTAATATAAACCATAACTAAATCTATTTTGTATGGACAGAGTATCGGAACAGCTTTTCAACGGTGGTGGAAATGGGAGGGTACATGGAGCATACAGGGCGTATACCTACTTCTCAATTCCAATGTTTTTTGTATATTCAATGCCTACCAGTTGTAATGTTGCCATATACCTACCTCCCATAACCCAGCCTTCTCAAAACCCATTTCCGTCACTGGTTTTGGAAAAAAATTGAAATTTCAGTTTTCGACTCTGAAGAAAGTTGACAGTTCTATGAACGCCCCAATTTTTTTTTTGGTCAGACCAAATTTGAATGGGTTCATAGCATTCATAAGAAAGGAAGGATAGAGAGAGTGGGCTAAGAAGGAGGGATATTTTTTATGTCTTTCCATGTCACATAATTCTTGAAATAAATCTTGAAAAAAAAAAAAAAGTGATGTAAGAAGAACCGTTTATGATTTAAGACGCTAATACATTTTTTTTTTTCACATCTCATATTGCAAGCAAGAGTTATGACCTATAACTTATGGGAAACACAAATAGATTCGCACTTCTTGGATACAAACGAAAATGTAGCGATGCTTGAGAAAACTAGTGGGAGACCATTTTCAGAATAAAATGCAACAAAATTTATTCTGAATAAGCATACGGTTAGGTATAGATATATATAAATTTTCCTTTTTAATATGGATTATAAGTATTTCTCAACATTCACTGCTCAACATGAGGTGAATAAATTAACTTATTTAGTGATAACCCCACTTTTAAGAAACAATTTCCAAGTTTTTAATTGATAACCCCCAACACAGCCTGCTGCCAAAAGACGTACAATTTCTATTGAATGAATATACAGATAGATAAGTGGGACCAAAAAGTCAGTAAAAAATAATCTCAGTCGGATAATTAATTATTTCACAAAATTAAAATTCTGACAAAAAGGTTTTTGATAAATTGTCCCTTTGAGTCAACAAAATATTTGTGGGTGAAATATTTGGATACAGAGGCATCAACTAGGAGTAGTTTCGGTTACATACTAGCTTTAGCTCTATTATGATAAGGATTATATGAGTTAGGATCATTAAGTCTGTAGCCTGATACAGTTACTAGCTGAATTTTGATCTGAAATTTTCATTGTATAATCTTCAATCCATGTTATTAATGGAGAAGCGTTGCGTTCAGCACATTAACAAAGAAAGAAATTACATTGAAAAATAAGTATTTGTTGCGTGAAATAAAAGTTTCTTTTCCATCATTAGGCTATGGACTAATTGATTTAACTATTCAAACTGGTTTCCTCATCTTGGTTGTTGCATTTCGCAATGTTCTGGCTGTTCTATCCTCCAATGGAAAAAATTTTTTTTGTGGTTTTCTGGACGTAGGTTACAGTACTGATAACAAGCCTGGCTACTGCGGGGTCAAACTCTACTCTTATTTCTATTCTACTGAAGATAATTTCAGCAACTTTGATATTGTATATATAAGAAATGAAAGATTATAGAAATATACATTTTTTTTAATATAAATTATTGGAATGAAATAAGTCTGATTCAGTCTGCATTTTGTTAGATGGTGTGTATGATATGGTTGGACTATTTCCTCTCATCTATATGTCCATTTTTTTCACTCCATTTTGGCTCTGAGTTGTGATTCCAAATTCTGGGGTCAGCAGCACCTGATGAACGCTGGAGGGTGCACATCTGAAACGTTGTGAAAAAATTAAATTGTAAACAAAGAAAATGAGCCTGTATGTATCCATATGATGAATTTTTGTTAATATCTAAGACTTGTCAATTCAGCTTGGTCAGTAAGACAGTCTCCTGGCAATCAGTTGATCATGAGTTCAAATCACAGTAGGGGAATTAGAATTTTACACATAGGTTTACGCTCCTAACTTTGGTGAGGATTGTTCTTGTTGTTCTTGTTCTTTTACAGTTGAAAAATAAAGCCAATGCCTGTTAGAGAGTTTGAAAGAAATGTTGGGGTCTTACACCAATCCTCCTTACATTGCTATTATGAACTGTGTTATATCGGAGGACGTCTATAGTAATGTGACTGTGGTATGTAACTGGAGAAAAGAAAATTTGTTGTCCATTCTTGGCTCGGCCGATACTTAAAAAAAAAACGTGAAAATGGAAAAATGAATTAAAAGAAATTTCCATCTTACCATCCCATTTGATGCTAACCTCAAACTTTTTTTTCATCTTGACGTCTTGTTTGATAAAGAACACCATCCTTTCAACCCACGCTAAGAACAGACAGAGATGAAACCCTCTCTGCCTACATCTCCTCTACAAAAGCATTATTCATGCTCACACATCAGCTGAGGGATTAAAAGACCCACTACCCCATAATTCAGAGGCATAGCCAGAAGTTTGGGGGCTTGGGGAGCTTGGCTACTTGTGGGGACCCCTCCAACATTTATTAAGATTTGTCAAAATTTTATTTGTCCACAACATATCTCCAAAAGTTCCGATTACCTTTCGCCGAATGGTAGGCTATTTGCCATAGACCAATTTATCAAATTTTTTGATTGATCCAGGAATTATTTTTCTATATTGATAAGTTTGTTGAAACAATTTGGTAGTTTTTTTCGCTTTTTGGATGTGAAAATATTCTATTGAATAACTGTAGCCATCAAAGATGGCAAAAGGTTTCATCCTTTTTTTTTTTTTATATCTGTGTGTGTCTGTGTACTTATGTGTTTGTTTCTGTATTCGTTGGTTTGTTCAAGTGCTCCTGGCCATACTGTATTGTTTACAGACTTAAAAATTGGAATCAGTACTCCGCTAGACCCTTCCCTTTCTAAAAATGTTTTCATTTTTTATTTTGGGAAAGAATCTCTTCTGACCTTTTTTGTGCCTTATTCTGATGGGTTTATTAATTTGTTCATGTAATCCAGCACTTCTGGCCATGCTGTTTTGTCTACATGCTTGTAATTTGGCACCGGTACTCCACAAGATCCATTCTAAAATAATTTTTTTCATTTTTGGAAAAAAGGCTTTTTTGACTTTTTTGGGGCCTTATTCTGACAGGTTTATCAATAACATCTAAATTCTCCAGAATCCTGATTTTGCTGGATGTTTTGTTTTTCTTAACACTATTTTAGATGTTTTCCAGTGGAAAACACCTTTGATGTCATAAATAGAACTTATTCTGACCATATTTATTCTTCAATGGAATTTTTTTAACCTTTTTTCACATGACTATAAAGTTTGACGCTACAGTTGTTCAGTTATTGACTGTTAGGGTGAGTTACATTAGGTATGATAAAATGCATTATAGTTGTTTTTCAAACTAGATAACTGCGATGAACAATAATGAGAAGCTTTTTGCCTGATTTTTGTCGATAAGTTCTCCGTGTTCGATCTTTTTCTAATATCTTCTTGAGTTCTGCATTTTTTAATCTTTGGTCCAAATTCTGTCAATTTTGAAACTGTATAAGAATGTCAAAATGAACTTTTTGAAATGTATTTGATACTTTTTTTGCACTCATTTTCTTGCTCTTCTCTTTTATGAATGTGTTGCAATGAGGATTTTTCCAAAATGGGGCCAGAAAGATAGACTGGATTAGAGCTGAGCGGAACAGTGGCCACAATGTGACGATAACTGGGTAATAAGTAATGAAAAAAAGGGCTTGACTCGACCAGTTACACGTAATCTGCAAAGAGAAGAAGATCCAGCTGTTGCTAATTGAGTCACGTTTTTAACAAGTCTGATACTTTTTTCTTCCTTTCCTTCTCGACATTTTTTTCTCTTAGAATAGGTTCCTTTCACGTCTGTTGCCTCTGCTTTTGCTCTTGTCTGCTGGGATAATCCACTACAAACTCTTTTAGTCCAAGTGACAACAATGAAATCTAGTGTTCGTTAAGTGTTAGGCTCTGTGGGGTCTGCATTTGATAGGAAAGGGTAGGAGATTACTCCTCTATACTCTGATAACTTCCAAGATACTTAACAGAGCAGAGGTATTACAAAGAAGATACAGATTATATCAGAGGTTTCTAGCTTTCTTCGTCCCATTTACCCCTGGCAACACTTCAAAAGTAAATTTACCCCCACCCTGTTTTTTCCAGTAATTTGGGTTCACACTTCTAACATAGTAAATCGACTGACTGTCAAAAGGGAAAATTTTAAAATATTGTTTTTTAACATTTGATATGTACAAATCCAGCATCAGCAAATTTGGGTAAGTTAAATTTACCCACTAGGGGTAAATTCAATCCAGGTTGGGAACCCTTGTTTTATATGAAGGTATACTTCTCAATAGTCTGAGTTGGAGTTCATGCCTTTTCAGAGGACTTCATTGGAAAACAGGATGAGAATTATTGGTTTTTCTTGCTGGTAGGGATTTTTTTTACTCTGGTCACCGACTTATTTTGTTCCATATCCTCATTCCAACTAATTTGGGAGGCCCTGATTACATGTTAGATTTTACCTGCCTTCTCAGTAAAATTCCATAAGACATTTATTTGAATCATTTATTTTAGTGTGAAAAAAAGTATACAAATTGTATATCCAAGCACACGATAGTAACAATCCTATTTATACAATATTCAGAGCCTCAAACATTTGCAGTGGTGTAATAAACGTCATAATTCTTTTAAAAAACATTTACATCTGTTCATAGCACTCACTTATTCTTGTAATCTATTCCACAGTTCGAGACTCCATTGGTAGAAAAGAATTTTCTGGTAACCAATCTATTCCTATTTACTTCTACTGTATATGTATGGCCTCTCAGTCCCTTGTACTCCCTTCTTGTAAAATATACATTTTGGTATACTAATTTTAAACCATGCATGATATTGAACATTTCTATCAAGTCTCCCTGATTTCTCCTAATTCATAACGATCATAACCTTTTTGATCCTCGAAAGTTTCCAAACTGAGTGCATTTATACTATCTGTCACAGAGAACACTTGACTTGTCTTATCGGTATCAACTTGTATCAACTCTACATTGGACACACTGAATCTCGAATTTGAGCAAACATCAATTTTAAACAATGTTGAGCCTGGTCAGTACCTAGATGGGTGACTGCATGGAAATACCAAGCGCTGTAGGGCAGCTGGGGATCATTAAAAGAGCCTCCCCTGATGGTCCCGTTGATCCTTCTAAGATCGATCTCTACAATACATTTAATAACACAAGATATTCAGTTTATCTTTTGCTCTTTCTATTACCCTCCTTCTCGCTAAGTGTCCAACCCATGTCCATTTTTCAGGTCTTATTACACGTATGATATCTTTTGCTTGGGTCTTCTCTCGGATCCATGTTGATATTTCCTATCTTTTAGGGTTATTCCTTGCATAGCTCCTTTATAACTCTTATATGCAATTCGGAGTTTCTTTTCAAGTGGTTTTTTTAGTCTCCAGGTTTCATATCTATCTATACAACATAGCCGGTTCCAGGGACTTTGAGATAAACTTTTCAAGGCAGTGCAAAGCTGTTTTTGCCCCCACCCCATGCACTGACACCCTCATCTTTTGGCCATCCTGTTTCCGTCTACTTTCAAGTGCCTAATTGCTACCACCCACCCTCTCTTATTAGGAGTCACCAGCTATTTTATTTTTGAGTGTATAAACGGAGGGGGGGGGGGCAACTAGAGATTTGTCAAAATTTTCCCATCAAATGACAACTATCAAACAATGCAAGGGGGAGAACTTGATTAACCAAGTTGAATTGTATCTGCTAATTTCAGTGATTTTGAAATTTGTACCACAAAAAGACTTCCAAGTTCAATTTTTCTATGAAAATAAAAAGAATTTTCTTTTTCCTATCAATACTGTATGTTTTTACTTCCTATGTGCCTACGCCATCTTTACTGCAAATCATTCTAAGATCTTGGTGTCAATTGCCATAGTTTCCCCCTGTCCTGGTTCATTTCTCCCCACCGTTCACTAAATTTTGACAGATTTTTTCCAACCTAGCTTCTAATTCTGACACCCCTGGCAATTGAGTGCCTAACAGTAAGTATTAGGATCTTTCCCGCACGCCATGACATAATTCGCCCACTAGTCAAATTATTTTTATCAATGGACATATCTTATTGACTGAATTTGATATTTGGCTCTATCCAAAAAACTCCTGGAGAGAGGGGGGGGGTGCTTGGTCCTCCACTTTGAATCGACTGTACCTCTCTCAGAGGCTCTGACTGGTGCTATGCATTCATTGATTATTTTACATTTCAGGCATAATGGCAATGTTGTGCCCCTTCAGGACTGGCCTTGGTTAGTTTGCTTAGATTTTGAATTTTATTTATTTATTTACCCCCACCCCCAACTTGAGCCAGTTCGTAAAAGCACATCTTGGATCAGCTTTGATATTGCATCTAAACATTTCAATATAAATATTTAAACATACTTACTTACATTCTCTCTCTCCTACGGCTTACTCAGATACTTCCTCTCCTATTTACTTTCTTAATTTTTTATTTATTTTCTATTTTGTTAAGTCACTTTAGACCTATCACTAAAAGTTCAGAAAACACCTTTTTTTTTTCCTTTTTTTCCCTCGAACAATTTTTTCTCGTTTCTCTAACTCATGCCTTTTCCTATTTTTAATACAGTTTTAGTTTCCCGCTCTTTTTACCTGATCTCATATTTTGGGTGGGTCCTTTTTTTTTACATAAAAAGTAATTTCAAATTCATATTTACCACTGAGGATTAGAATATGTTTTTTTTTTAGTCTTTTTACGCCCTGTTAGGATTATTAGACTGGGTCAACAAAAACTGTCAGTGTAGGTTTCTTCAGTTTTCAAGTTGGTTTAGTTGCCTGGCTATGTATGTATATACCATCTGTGTGCCGGCCACACAAATGGGAAACTGAAAATTTAAACATTTACTCCTTGTTATGTCTAGAAAGAACATTTATTTGTTGCCCCCACCCCTGCGAGTTTGCAATGTAAGTTTATTCTAAATTGATCTCTTTGTTTGTGTCTGGCAGCAGTCACATTCGTTTTTAGAAAATTCAGACTTTATTTTTAGTGATCATTGCCCAACAAAAGGTATTAGTAGTAAATTATTCATTGATCACCCCATTTTTTAATTTTTTAATTGCCAGGAAATGTTGGTCACGCGACTGTTACTATTAAGTGGCTCTATGTTCTCGAAAATGTTTGTGAAAAATTCCTTTTTTTTTTCCATTGAAGTTCTTATATGCCTGTGATTCCCAAAATGGGCACTACCATTCTCTTGGGAGCCCTAGAAGACCCCAAGGGAGGCTCTGGAAGGAAGTTGCACAGTGGGGGGGCATTGGGGGACAAGAGCTAGTAGGGGAAGCTAACAACAGACAAAGAATATATATGGATACCTTTAAAGTAGTATGTTTGAAAAGCTGATTTTTCAATAGAGCTGTGTGAAGTTATTATTATTGGAGTGTTTTCTGTTTTTTCAAATTAAAGAATTTTATTAACTTATATATTTAGTCTCATTCTAGCTATCCGTTTTGAATATTTAAAAAATATTCTAAAAAAAATTTAATTTTCAATATATCATTTTTGACCGATTTCATTGGTGGGGGGGGGATATGCTGATAAAATGTATGGTCTGAAAGTGGGCAGTTGTTGGAAAAAGTCTGAGATACACAAACACCACTGTTTAGTATCCATGTCATACCAGCAAAATAATTCATCAGGTAGAGCTGATAACTGTCTGGCGTCTATTGCTTTGTGCTGGCAAAATTCAGAGGAAAAAAAAAAACACCACGAAAATGAGATTTATTGTTCTAACTTTTCCTGCTTCCATGTTTTTTTATGTATGGATTCATCTAAACTTTTTTTTTTTAAAAGAACCGTCTCAAGTTTCATTCTCTGCAGAAATAGTTTCTGTACGTCTGGCCACAATTCGAGGAAGGGTAAAAGCATCAGCTATGTATAGACCACCTTCTTTTCTTTGCTTTCAGAGGCGTAGTTAGTGATTGAGGGGGGGGGGCCTTGACTCCTTGAGGGGCCCTTTCCAACATTTAGTGAAATTTGTCTGTGGAAATGCAGTAGGTGAACTGCTATCTATAAAGCTATAGGGGCCAAGCTCCATCTGGGGCCTGGCAGCATTTTCAAATAGTGCCTCCTATCAGCTATGCCTCTGTTTGCTTTTAATAACTTTTCAACACATCTCACATTTGTTTATTCCTTGTGGAGCATAGGGCTGCAACCACTCAGCTGCGCTTTTAGTAGCATCTAGGTTTTATGGGGGTATAGTTGCTAGGTGGTACGAAGAATGATTTACTGTGGGTAGGAAAACCTGACTCTACATTTTTTTGAAAAGATTAAATGAATCTTGATCCACTACTAAAAGCCAAGAGATAAAGGAAGATAAGCAATTCAGCTATAAAAGAAAATGCAAATAAAGAAAAGTTTAAAAAAAAACTTTTATACAAGCTGCTGACTATTTTGAATCTTAGAGTGTAACAACTTTTTAAAATAATACTATCCTCCAGCTAAGCTGATTAGATCATAGGATGGTTGGAAACACTTGAAAAAAAAATGACTTTTCCATCTTTTTGGTATTAATTGCTTTAGTTTTAAAATTAGAAGGTGCGATTGGTGTAGTTGGTAATGGCTCGGACAATGTTATGATGACCCGAGTTCAAGTACCGATTGGGGCTGTTGATGTTCACTTTGCACTAATGCCCTTGGGAAAGGCATGGATCATCTCTTTTCCTACCAGCTATGGGTAAAATAGTAGAGCAGATTGGGCTCTGTAGCCTTGGGAAGGCAACCAGTCTAGGAGAAAAACAATTCTTATTCCAAAGAAGGGAGGGGAGCCCCCTTAATGAGGTTTCATGCTTGATTTGATGTCCTTCCGGTAGCTCCTGCAGCCAATCTGATATCAGATGTAATGTTCTCTGCTTTCCTGTTGACTACATCAGCAAGGCCCTAGAGGGGGATTCTGATGACTGGGCATCCTTTGTGCTTCACACGTATATGCACCCTGAAGAGGACATTCCATTGTCTGTAGAGACAGAACAGAGACCATCCATTTTTTATATGATCACAGAACTTGGACGATGTCTTGAGATAAAAATTCAGCTATTAACTGAGTCAGGCAACGGACTCATTGATCCACCTCGTATATATATATATATGCGTATGTATATATATATATAGAGAAACAGATAGCTCTCACTAGGATGACGTTCTGCCAATGGAGAAACCGAATAAACTTTTAGTGGGTTTTATGGTTCATCATCAAGTATTTTGAAACGTATCTTTTAATTTGTTGCGGCTCATCTATTTTTGAAGATCTTAACATAAATGTCTTTGTCTTACTGTGCCATTTTTCACTCCTGATTAATCCAGGTATACATCATCCATAGCTAAGGAGCTCCACCAGCCTTCATTTGTAGTTGAAGATTTCCCTCTCGAAGATAAAATTAAGGAGTGAGCCATATATACATTTTAAGGCTTCCTTCGTAAAGCGTTAATAACTCATCACAAACCACTGAGATATAACAGAGTGTATATTTATAAATACGCGTGTGCGCACACACAAACATGCACAACCTCTCCCATCTTTAGATAAATAGATATGTTAACAAATATTCATATATGTGTATGCATATATGCAAATGTATATCATTAGATTGGACTGTTTATGCCTGACAGAAAGTGATAATTGTGGAGACATTCCATTAGAAAACATATTTCATCCAGCTCTGGTGTTAACCATGGAAATGAATAAAGAAATAAGCCGTGTGTGGGACTCAAACCTTTGACCATCAGGAAGCAGTCTTAATGTAACTCTGCTCTACAGAATGAAATAAGAACACTCTTGGTAAGCAGTAGTCCAAAATAGTGCACTGGAATTGCTCATCTCTCAACTCTGCAGTCGTAATCATAAATATTTGCATATATATATAAATACATAATTTGAACTATAGAGAGTGAGATAAACTCAGGAGTAAAGTGTATGGAAGTAAGGTTTATTTATCTGTAAATGTTCTCATTATTGGTCTAGACATGTTTCGGAGGGTATTGCTGTCTTCAGTAGTGTGTGCTGTGTGTGTGTGTGTACTTTTAGAGGTTATAGGTTTGATGTGGATCAGGAGGCCATCATCAGGAGCTTTGCTTTGTGAGCAAAAAATGGTATCCAATCTGCTAGGGGTATCCTGTTGTGTGAGAGAAAGTTTAGCCAGTTATGAAGTCTGTGGTGTTAGCAGCAGCAGTGGGTCTTTGAGTGGACATAAGGTGTCAGGGTAGGAGGGAAGTACTTTGGTGTTAGATTGTGTGGATATGTTAGGGATAGCGTAAATGGAAGGATAATGACGATGATGATAAATTAATATATATATATGTGTGTGTTCTCATTCTGATAACAAAAACTCATTTCTCTATTCCTTAATGGATCTGTTCTTTGCTTCTTGTATGCTTTTATAAATACATTCACACATGTAAGTAAGAACCGATTATTTGTCTTATGCTATAGTGACCACCTAAACTAGGGTGCAGCTCAACCAAATTTGGCATGCATACTCACTCAACTGACCTTGAGGAAGGTTTTCAAGCTCGAATTTTTTGAAATTTTGTGAAAAAAAATGGTTTTGATTTTTCACTTCCCCAACATCAGATATTTAAATTAAAGATGATTCAGAAGTTCATGATGACAATGAGTTTTCAAATAAAGTTGGATTAAAAAAGTATATAGTTTGAATCCATGACTTTTTAGCTTGGGTAAGAACAAGCTGAATTCTATCATTGATCCAATCTGGTTTTGAAATTGGTCCTTCCATAGGAACTAACAGAGACCCCTCTCAGCATATAGGTGGGTTTTCTGCTAGTACTTCTTATGGGTATAAGAATTTACTTCATCTTGGTCCTTCCATAGGAACTAACAGAGACCCCTCTCAGCATACAGGCGGGTTTTCTGCTAGTACTTCTTATGTGTATAAGAATTTACTTTATCTTGATTTTGTAAGCCCTAAGCACCATCTGTTAGAGCTTCCATTTTTTCCTGAATATAAGTGCAGTGGGAAAGAGACATGCTTATAGATATTCTTGTTTCTTGTTTGTAGCCTTGAGATTTTTAGAAGAAAAACAGATGAAGTCTCATGTTCAAGACCAAAATGCTGGCCTCATTATCAGCAAATTACAATGGGTCTGATATTTGTGTTGTAGTCATTCAGCTCTTTTTATCAATAACACTCACAGAAATATACGTTTTTATAAGTGCACTAATACATATATATATATATATATATATATATACATATATATATATATATATATATATATATATATATATGTATGCCTGATGAGGTTCAAACTGGGCTGAAACATGAGCTAGTTTGTGTTGCAAATCCACAACCTATTATTTATATATATATGTGTGTATATGTGTATATATATATATATATATATATATATATATATATATATATATATATATATATATATATGCATATATGTGTGTGTGTGTGTGTGTGTGTGTGTGTGTACATGTATGTGTATGCATGTTATGAGTTGGTGAAATTACCTAATTGGCAAAATTCACTCATTTTTTGTAAAAAAGTTCGATTTCACTTTGATTATGTGAACTTTTGATTGTGAAAATAGTTGTTTTATCCTTGTTCTGATTAAATGAACTTCTGATCAAATTAAATCCGTGTATTTATTTATTTTTTGTGAAAAAGGTTGAAATTTCATCAATTAAGCAATTATGTTGATTTGGAGCAACATATATTATATATATATATATATATATATATATATATATCATTATGTATATATATATATATATGTATACTTGGGTTGTTACAAATGTAATGTTGTTTCAGGTGCATATATCATCATCATCATCATCAGCCATTTCAAGTCTACTGCTTTACAAAGGCCTTCCACATTTCTTTCCATGACCATCACATATTATGCACTGAGTGTGTACTTAACACTTGAATTACATTGGTGAGATGCTCTTCAATCTGTCTCTATTTGTACTAAATAATTTCCAGCCATTCATTATGCATTGTTTTATTTTGCTTGTTTACTTATATATACCAAAGATGTACCTGCACATTCACTCGTTGAAATAAGATATTTGAAATTAAAAGTCAAATATATCAGTTTCTGATTTAAAAGGTTCCCTATCCTTATTGTCCACGATAATTATGACTCTCTCTTTCTGACTGAATGAAATGTTTTGGACTGATGAACTTCTGGAAAATATTGAAAACAAATGAATAAAAATCGAGGAAAGCTCACCATTACAGTCAATTATTGAACAACCCTGGCATCAAAATTTCGAGTCATGGATAAAGATTTCCCCGAAGAATAAATATGGTCAGAACAAAATTCTATTCATTACATCACTGGTGTTTTCCACTGGAAAACATCTTAAATAGAGTGAAAAAACATCTAGATTCCCCAGAATCTAAATGTTATTACCAACCCCCTCAAAATAAGGCCCCAGGAAGTGTTGAAAGTTTATTTCCTCGACCCCCCCCAACCCCAATTTCTTTTGAAGGGGTCCAGTGGAGTACTGATGCCAATTTTCAAGTCTGTCGACAAGATGGTATGACCAGGTGCACTGGAATGTACATACAAACACAAGCACTCATAAAAAAAGGATAGAACCCTTTGACACCTTTGGTGGCTATGGTTGTTCAAAAATCAAACTCCTGAAAAAAAAGGTGTAATATCCAATATTTCCATTAATTCTTAATTGTCAGTATGTATAGGGGATAGGGTGTTGGGAAGAGACAAGGGCGGGCAATGTTCACTCTCGTCAATATCAGTTGTCAGTGTGCTCAAATATCTCATGCTGTGCTCTTTCTACTCCAGTGACAAAATTATGTACACACTAAATGCTTGTGCAAATGTAAACCTGAAATGGTTGTCAAACTCCTGACCAAGTCTGGAGTTGACTTGGTTTTCCTACCATAACAGGAGCAACAAGAATAATCCTCACCAAATTTAGGGGAGTAAAAATCCGCATTTCTCCACTGTCATTTAAAATCACCACCAACTGATTGACTAGTCATATCTACCAAAATTTATGTAGAAATACACAAACGCTTTTTTCATTCTAATAAATAAATCTGTTTTTAGAATTAACACTTCCCTTCGGTGATTTGAAAACACAATCAACTCGAAGGTAGCCAGCTCTCTTACTGATAGAGCCAAATTGACAAGTCTTTCATATCTATGAAGATTCATGTTACTAATACACAAGGGCTCATTTCATTCTAGTAAATGAATACATTTATTGATAAAAAATATGTTTTTTATCATTTTCTTATTATTTGTTATGTATACAATACAAAAGTTGCTGTATTCATCTTCAGTCGAAACAGAAATGGGAGTGGAGTTTAACCCTTCAGCAGCCAGGCTTGTTTCAAGATAATTTTAGCACAGCCTATATTTCATGGTTTATAAAACTGTATTGGCATGTTTTGATATAATAGAAGTCTGATCGCTCTCTATGGAGTAATGTGTTTCGAAAAAATGATATTTGATTGAGGAAATTAGTGATGTAAAAATGTGATACAGTTTGAAACACTGAGTAACTTGTAGCAGATCTGATTAGTCATTCAATAGAAACCATCACATGATTAACATCTTTCGGGAGCTCACCTGGTTAGGAATGATCAATAAAAAATTTAGAAAAGGTTTTGATCAACGAATAAGTTACTTCTCTTGCATTTTGTTGGGTAGTGATCTCTAAACAATGTCTAATTAAAAAAAAAAACAAGTGTAGATACCACTGGATACCAACTAAGGGATCAATATAGCATAAACTTATATTGCAAATTGAATCCTCCAGTTAAAATCTGCGTGTTTAAATTTTCAGCCCTTTAGCTCCATTAGTGCAGCTAGTATGCATGATACAGGTATGGCCAGCCAGCCTAATTGAAAACTGAAGAAACCTGTATTGTCAGTTTTGGTTAATGGTTCCATATACATGTATGTGTGTATGTTTATATACATATGCAAATATAAGTGTATACTTGGTACATCGCTGGTTTCTGATATTTTATTATCCTTGTTATTGTAATTGTAAATTGCTATGTTATTTATTCTAAGGGTACTAAACTTTTGTGGGGCACATTAATATCCTTTGTGCCCTACTTGCAAAACGTGTAGTTGCGCATACAGATACAGTTTCTTTGGAAATATGGTTATGCCTCTCCATTTGGATTTTCTTCTGTAAGCTGAATTTCTGAGTTTTCTCACGGCATAATTTTTCATGCATAGAAAAAATGTTTGGAGGTTCCTCTTCCGCCTGATTGGAATTTCAAGTTAATTGAGGTTAAATTTCAAATAGTTTTTGTGCACTTTATTAATTATAACGCAGGTCTGGTTTGTCGTTCAACAGAAACCATTACATGACCTTTGTGCTTTGGCAGGACGTTGAGTTGGGGGTGATCAATTAAAAAATCTACATTGCGAATTGAGCCTCACCGTAAAAACCTATTGGGGGGAGGAGATTTTCTGAAAAAAAAAAGGAGTTTTTTCTAGACATAATAATGAGGGAGTGTTGAAAATTTCAGCCCTCTAGCTCTATTGATGCAGCCTGTACACATGATGCATAGCCTGCCAGCTAGCAAGTCAGTCAGATTGACTCACTTGGAAACTGAAGAAACCTACATTTTTTACTTGTACGTGTGATAAATACATGCATGCATACATAGCCAGTCATTTAGCTAGCCAGATAGACTCACTTGGAAACTGAAGAAACCTACATTTTTTACTTGTACGTGTGATAAATACATGCATGCATACATAGCCAGCCATTTAGCTAGCCAGATAGACTCACTTGGAAACTGAAGAAACCTACATTTTTTACTTGTATGTGTGATACATACATGCATGCATACATAGCCAGCCATTTAGCTAGCCTGATAGACTCACTTGGAAACTGAAGAAACCCAGTTGATAGTTTTGGTTGAAAGGTTCTAACTAGAATCAACGTCTTAAGTACTCTTCAGTGCTGTTATACTGCTACTAATTTCAGTAATAAAAGTTGCAATAGGTGCCCCAGTAAGTAGTAGTATAAACCTTAATAAAAAAGGGTTTTCATTTGTTTTTACCCTCATTGAGAGTTTCGGGGGTTAGGTACACATGGGCCATTGTTAGTAAGACCAAGATCCGGCTGGTCAAGCTTCTCAGGGCTTTGTTCTGCTTATGGCACCTAGTATTCCCAATGACTCATCTAGGTTCTGGCCAGGTTTAATATTGCTTAACTTCAATGAATCCAACATGATTTGGCTATTACCCCTTAACCTTAGAGAGGGTTTCCTCAATCCTAGTCTTTGTGCTGAGTGTTTGGCTAAGAGGCTTTGATTACCATTTAAAAAGTTCTTGATATGATTTGGCGGGGAATCGAACCATGGAATGCCAAACTTGTTTTTCTATTCTTGCAATATAAATGGATGAAACCTGTATCAATTTATATCAAAAGCAATGTGTGTGTGTGTGTGTGTGTGTGTGTGTGTGTGATCCAACAGAATGATCATAAATTGAATTATATCATATTGAAACTCTTATTTAAAGTAGTGGTTGTTTAGCTCAATGGTAAGAGCAATGCTATGTTTAAGCTGCAATCTTATTGGTCATTGGTTTGATTCCTGCAGCAACTTTGTCTTCTTCGATTGTTTATTCTATTTACATTGTCTTGGCCAAATGATACATTCACTGTGTAATAACAGGAGATTTACAATATACATATATATATATATATATATGTATATATACATATATATATATATATATATATATATATATATATATATATATATATATAGTGCCTGTCATTGGTATTTGAACAAACAGCTATTTTGCCTGGGAGTTACATCTTCATGCACAGAGAATCTGCAGTCATTGCTTTTCATAGCTTAGGCATTAGTGTTTCGGATTTTGGAATATACATTACACCTCTATTCAGTTTCTCCAATAGCTTGAATTTCTCTGCTTCAGATAAACATAAACACTTTCTCTTTTTATCATCATTGATATTCATAGGGGTACCTGCAACCTTTTCTGACATTTTCAACAATATCTTTGTACTGAGGAGAGTACAAGCAAAACATGGTGATTAATGCTTGTTGGTGACAGTGATAATAATTTGTTTTGATAGGGACATGTTTTGTCTTTCACTGTTTTCAATGTAATTATAGTTTTATGTTTTTAAAGTGTTGCATAAAGACACCCAACATTTTACTGCAGTCAGAATGAGTTGAATAGCTGGGAAATCAACCTCACCTTTTGTCTTTGAATAAAAATACTGTGAGAACAGGTGTGGAAAGTGTGACATCTTGTCGGTTTTTAAAAAGTTTTGGATATTTTAGATGGGGAGTTTCAGATGAGGTGTGCTTAACCTAGAGGTTCACTGAAGAGAAAGGGATGCAAGTTCGAGTCTTGCTGAACGCTTATCTCTGATCCATGCTTCTTACCAGGCTGAAGACCTATTGATGTACCCAAATGTATACATACATACATACACACTCGAACACATATGTAGTTTCACAATGGATTTTAGTCATTGCTAAAAATAATAATTGTGTTCTTGACAAATGAATGTGATGATTGTTACCTCAAAACCGGGTTTTATTTCTCTCTTTGAGAATGTAGCATTACTTTCCAAATGACCTGATAGTTCAATGATGGTGAACCTATTACATGCATGTCAGCAGTGACATGCTGCAGATTCACGGTTCACACATGATGGACCTTGATAAAAAAAAAATTAATTTCACTTTAGTTTTAATACTTCATTTTGAAATTTCAGGTTTTATGAATGTATAAGAAAAATGGGATGCTTACTTAAAAGTGATTGCCTGAGGTTAAAACACTTGTATATTTATAAGTGATACTCTGATAATAGGGTTATTCAAAAAATTGAAATTTTGACACACTATCATTGACCTAACATGTGTGTTGGGTGTATATATTGTGGTTGTCTCTGTATGTTTGTGTAGAGAAATAAGAAGAGAAATATATATAGAGAGAGATATAGTATCTTGACTCTTAAATTCATGAACTGCTTGATACCACTTCTATTGACAATGGAGCTCTTCTGTAATTAGAATTTGAAAAAGTAAAATTATTTCCTTAAGGTCAAAGGCAGGTAACTTCAACCATTTGTTATTTCCTTTGAAATTCAAATTCAATTTTTTTTATATGAATTTAACAGTTAAAAGGAGTATAAATTTGAAGGAAAATTCAGTGAATAAAAAAAGATTTGAAGTGAGCAACAAATTAAACAAACATCTCCAAAAAGATCAGACTAAATATGCACCCAAAGATACCATGCATAAATGAAAGATAGAGAATGTTTTAAAGTAGTTGAATGGTGATAAATGAAGATTTTGAAACATTTTCCTTCATTTGTTTATTTTTAACTGTTAGGGTCTGTTTTAACTGATAGTTTTCAGAAGAGGAAAGACTTTTAAAATGGTGGCTAGAAAGAGAACTTTTTTTCTCTTCAACAAATGTATAAATTAAGCTTATCTTCAAGTTTCCAGAACTTCATATTCCCTAAACATCCAAACCAAGATCACAATACTTGAAAAAAATATTTTACTTGGCAGTCTCTTTGATAATTCATACACATGCATATACACGGGGCCTGGCAGACAGGGGGTTCTGCAAGCCAGTTGGCATGGACCTATGTTTTTGTGGAAGCCCTCCCCAGAGTCATAGAAATAGAAGGACGATTGTTCTGAATGATAAAAGAGTAAAAGTTTTCGGACCCTCAGCTTCATTGGTGCAGCATGTACGCATGATACATATGTACAGCTAACCAGCCTGCTAAACCAACTTGAAAACTGAAGAAACCTATGTTGGTAGTTTTGGTTACAGTTTTGCTAATATGTAATATATAAGTGAGACAAGATGAATCCATAGAAAATAATTTTCACATCACTTAGTAGTTGACTAAAATACTACTTTTTCACTTAAAACGTCAAATAAATGAAAAAAAACTACCGTTCATTCCTTTATTATCTCTCAACAAAAAAAGAAACAGTAATGGGAGCATTTAAGATCTACAAGTCTCTACAATCAGTCTCAATTACGGGTCTTCTCGATCGACAACTCTGGACAAAGACATGCAAAGTATTTTATATCGCACTTCAATTCCCTCTTAATTAACAGGTACCAAAAATTGAGCTGAACTAGACTATCCTTTAATTAAAGTCACATGTTGTTTGTGGAGGGGAGGGGTTGCGAAGGTCACAGATCACCCAAAGTGTGGCTGAGGAGGGTAGGGATAAGGTCAGGTATTTTAGGTGACTGTTGTTAGCTATAGTGTTTGCTAGGTAGCAAACATTTCTAAAGTACTCTGTAATAAACACGTACACTTGTGTTCATACATTTCTCACTTTTCAAGCTATATAAAGATCTTTGACCTCAGCCAATGAAGTTGGAAGAGGAAGTATATGTATTCACTCATGTCTGCCTGTCCTATTGTCCCCACAATATCTCCAAAAGTTCATGATGAATTCCAATGACATTGTGGAAGGGTGGGTCATGGGCTAAAAAGAAGGGATTAAATTTTGGGACGGATCCAGGAATTTTTTCATGATTAACAGATATTTTTTACTTATTTAAAAGAATATACATTTCTGTATTTGTTCAGGTCTGTCCTCATATCATCTCCGCGAATTCTCAATGATATTCTATGAGAATTTTGGCTTCAAAAGAGGTCTTTGAATTTGGGGATGGATCCAGGAATTTTTTTTTTTTTATTGAGTTAGTATATGGCAGAGGTATGTGCTCTCTGAGTGCTTCCTGATTTTCTCTGTTATAGAAGCTGAATTATAAAACACACACATACACAAGCACACACATACACACACGCATGCACAGGCATGCATATACACATGTGCACACACACACACACACACACATGCATACATACTGGAATCATTATGATTTTTTACTGTAAAAGATTGACCTGAAGAAAGTAAAGGATAACCTCAGACCTAACTGTAACCTTCAAGATCATACGTGACTGGCCATACTTTTCATGAATTGTTTGCCGAAAGGTAATGATTTTACTTCATTTTGATGAAAATCATGGCTTTTATTACTCAAACATGTGATTACTTTATTCAAATCTTTACCAATAGGAAAAAGGTGGCAAACAACATCAATCATAAAAAACTAAGTGGGATTTGGACAAATAATCAAATGGTGTCTTTTAATGCTTTTTTATTATTAAATAACACCACCAAAATACTTGCAATATAACTACAAAGTATACCAATTTTCAGTATTTGAAAACAAAATATTTACATATCTATATTAATGTATTGGATACTTAGCTCCAGCGCCTTCAGATACCACTTATCTGCTCAAAACATTAAAAAAAGTTTTGTTCATTGATTACTGAAATGTTTTTTGTTTTATTTGTTTCATTTTTACCATTGGTTGGCTGGTGTAAGTCAAATGTATTTCTTACTGTGATGGGAGTTATGTCACTTCAATCATCAAATAGGCTTTACAATGTAGTAAAATTGGACTCAACCTGAAACTTCATGCTTACATCCCAAAGTGAAATTTTCTCTTCTTATTAGTCAATTGAGCAATATTATAGCTAAATATGTTTGAGGTCAACCAATAATCCACCTTATATTGCAAACCACGCTATGAATCATATTATATCAAGGGGTATCTCTATATTTGTGTATGCATACTGAATTTCATTTTTGATATTCATACATCAATGATTACATTTCTTTTTATCATTGTCACGATTATAGCAAGCAGCAATTTGACAATAATTATTATCATTTCTAATTGGAGAATAGGAATAATTAGTGTGATGGTTTTTTCCTGTCAATTTTTCTGTGAAAACAATTTTGTTGATTCATTCACACAATATTTTTCTCCTTTTCATCTAATTTCTATAAATTCATTTTTATTCTTCTCTATTTTCTGCCAGTAACAATTTTCAAGTCTGTTATGGCTGCTCTGGACAATTTTCTGCATTGCCAAGAATAGTGTAATGGTCAGCACATCTGGCTCACCTCACACGTGGAAGTTCTCAGGTTCGATCCCTGGCATGAGTAAAAGAGGGTAGAAAATTCTTCATTAGGAAAAAAATTCACTGTGCACTCAGCACCTAATTGATTACACTCTAAGCTGTTAGATTAGATTGGAGGTATCCTTTCAGTTGACTTGTATCCTGCAAAGGGGGACGGTCATAAAAAATTGAAAACGTAAAGTCGTAGTCTCAACCTGATTTGAAATTTGCAAGGATCACTGAGCTGATTCATGCAATGGGAACTAGCAGTCACTCACACTCGATTCGGAGTTGTTTTTTAAGAGACAGATGCCATAATAATGCTGAAATAATGACACCTTTTCACAGAGAAATCATTGTTTCTTACCTTTTAGCTCTTGACAAAACAGGTTTGGTTAGTCTCTCAATGGAAACTGTCACATGAGCTATGTTTTTTAGGAGCACGCTGTGTTAGGGGTAGTCAGTTAAGAAATTGGAAAAAAGGGAGACCAATGGATACTTCTTTTGCCTTTTGTTGGGCAGTAATCACTAAATCTGAATTTAAAAAAAACAAGTGGGCACAAACTAGGGATCAATTCAACATGAACCTACATTGCAAAGTGAACCCTCTACTGAAAGCTCATTGGGTGGGGTGGATTTGAAAAAATATTTTTAGTTGACTTAATAAGGAGTAAATGTTTGAATATCAAGCCCTATAGCTCCATTGGCGTGGCCTGTATGCAAGATACATAGCCAGCCAACCAATCAACTGGACCAACTTGAAAACTGAAAGAAACCTATGTTGACAATTTTGATGACAGTTTTGGTTGATGCTTTCTAACAATACTTTACTTTTTAATGTCGAGAACTCTTCCCAAAATTATAGACAATATGTCTTACACCCAGGTTTTCCTTTTCTTTGTACAAATCATTCTTCCTGTTTTTTTTTTCATTCATTTCCTCTAGGTTTGTTTGTACCATTTAATCAAATAATAAGTGTCCTTTGAATGAGATTGAAGTGACCCTATTGTCAACATTCGAGAGAAGCTTTGTTCTTTCTGAATTGTCAAAGAACAGGTGACGCTATGAGAATTTAATTGCTTTAGACCCGGCTTTCATCTTGTGACAAGGTGACAATAATTGTAGGATTTTTAATTTTCTTATATACAGGAATTCGGAGATGGGATTTTTGAGGGAGTGTACAATGGGGAAGAAGCTCACTCTGTAGTAGGTAAAAAAGTCTTACAAGGAAAACATAGTTCAAATGATGATATAAGTATATAATGAATGTCCTATGTGTACAGTTGAGGGCTGATTCTATCATTGACCCTGGCAGATATTTACAAGCAGGGTTGCTTCGTGTCTTCTGAAACACGAAACCAAAAAGTTATTTCAGTGCCCAAATAATCAAATAACTTAACATCTGTCATCAAAGTGAGCTTGCTGGAAAAAAGATCGAGATACCTTCTTTATCTTTTTCATTGGATGAAGTATTATAAAACAATATTATTTCAAATTTTCATGACTACTTTCTATCTTCATCTTAATTTTATCAGTTGCTTCTTATTTGCGGCAGTGAGTTGATAGTGTTGATCAAAAAATAAAGAATAATCCTTGTGTGAGATTTCCATATTCCCGGAGGGAAGCACCATTCAGCCTGGCCTGCTTTACCAATTAAGCTACAAAGTTTCAATAGGAAACCTATGTTTCTGATCAGTAGCCATGTTTGTTTACATTCTAGTAGTTTCAGTATTCAATACATTTTTTCATTTTTTTCTCTTAGATCAAATATTAAAAATCATAATTATTTTAAATGTTATGATTAGATCTTACCTCCATCTTATTTCATTAGTTGCTTTTCATTCTTTATTTTCTGATCAATGCTATCTACTCTCAGCCGCAGGGTCATCCATTGCAATAAAAAGCTCAAATGAATTGAGATTAAAGTAAAAAATATTTAAAAAAATGTAAAATAATGATTTTTAATCTGTTGTTTATATATATTAATGTTGTATCATATCAGTCTTGTGTAAAGAAATTTTATCTTTTGAAAAGCTTTGATCTTGAACCCTTTAAGGTAAGTCTTACAAGGAAAATTTTCATTCAAATGATGGTAGAAGTATAAAATGTCTTCTATGTGCTGTTATATATTGAATCTCATCAAAGTCTTTTTAGAATCCAAAGTTGTTAGGTTCAATCTAATTTGATTATTTGATTTGGTTTTTACATATTAATTCTTCTTGGTTGGAAATTTTGAATAATATAATAACAATTAGTTGATCCCCCCTGAAACATCTGGAACAAAAATAAACAATCATTGCCACAGATATAGAACAAAAATGACTCCTAAAAAACAAGATGATTTATTTGGAAAAATATAGGGGAAGTAATTCAGCGTTTGGAATGCAATATTCTGAAAAGGATACTAAGTCTTTCTCTTCTAGCTTTTACAAAGAACCATTTCTTGAATGTGAGCCGAGGTATATGATGTTACATTTTGCATTTCATGAAAGGATCTTTATTTTGAAAAATTTCCTTTGGATTCCATCATTTGAAAAAGAGGGAAATCCTCCCGTGTCCTCCTCACCATTGAGGAATGAGAAACTCTCTTCGGGGGGAGGGGGGGGGGGAATTAGAAACTGTCAACCAAAGCTGTCTCCCAATCTATAAACCTAGGTCTCTTCAGTTTTCAAATTGACCTGGCTGGCTGGCTGGCTGGCTGGCTGACTGGCTATGTATATATCTCGTGTACAGGCCACACCAATTGAGGGCAGAAAATTTCAATGTTAACTACTTATTTATGTCTAGAGAAAAATTTTTTTTGTTTTTTGAAAATTTCCCCTCTCTTGATGAGTTGTTAGTGTGGGGTTCAATTTGCAATGTAAATTTATGCTAAATTGGCCCCTTAGTTTGTGTCTGGCAGTATTCAAGATCATTTCTTTTTTTGAGAAAATTTGGATTATTTTTAGTGATAACTGCCCCACAGAAGGAGAAAGAAGTGACATTCTCATTGATCACCCCTTTTCCCAATTTTTTAATTGATCACCTGCCAAAAGACGTTGGTATTGTAACGGTTTTTATTGAGTGACTAACAAGACCTTTGAAAAAAAAAAGAAGAAATATTTTCCCATGTCTTCACCATTAAGAAGTGAGTAATTGTCTTTTGGGAAATCATTTTTTTTTTTTCATACTAATCTGTCTAACCATTTTTTACAAAAGTTAGAACCACACACTTCCTATTCCTTTCCCCTTTGACTGCTGGGCTTTCTACAGAGCTTAAAAGCTATGTTCAAGGGGCATTGTAGATTTTACTAATGATGAACAAAGGTATACTGGGGAGTTGGAGGAAGCATATATTTCAGGGGTGCATGTGTGTGTGTGTGTGTGTGTGTGTGTGCAAAAACATGTATTTCGAGAGGATATTTTAATAATATATCTCGATGGCCACCCTGTACACAATAGGCATTCCACCTATGGAGAAGATGCTGCACTCATCACCATTTGTAGTGTAAGCAAGTATGACCCACTGCATGGACCAGATGTCTGATGTTGCACTTGACTGTTATTGGAAACGCATAACTTGACCCTGCGCTGGCACAATGGAGTGAATTCCAGTGAATGATATTAAAGTCTTTTTATTTGGGAATACTTAGATACAGCTACGTAAAACAACTGTTCAGCACCAAAACCTTTATTAATTATAAACCCCGTTGCTCTCGATGAGAAGGCCAGATCTAAGGAAGAGGGAAATATTCCTAACAATGCCTACCCTTACATTGGTATCTGTGTAATTCTTTTAAATTTGAAACCTTATTTCGTTTTCTTGAAATTCTTATTAGATGAAGTATCACTTGTGAATGCGTTATATTATTTGAAACCCTATTCGAAATGACCTCTCATTATTTCATGGAGAATGTGTCTTTTGGCCAAGACAGTGTTGATAGAATAAACAATTGGAGAAAATGGGGCTGCTGCAAGAATCGAACCTGCGTCTGATTTGGTAGCTGCTTCAACTGGAGTCATCTCGGTGCTTGCACTCGAACTCACAGATATTTCCTTAATTATAGTGAGATCATAGATGTGATCATCGCAATGAATTGGAAAGTGTTGACGTGTTTTTTGATGAACTTGAGCCGCGATATAATGGGTTACATAAACAGTTGATAGTAAGTAGGTAGTTATGATAATAATCATACGTATGTCTGTATATATGTGAAGAGAACACACCCGAGCAAGGGTCCCCGAATCGTTTTTGTACCGCAGGTCGGTCTAATATTGTCAACGGGAAGTTGAGGGCAGAGTGTTAATCTGGACTGCGATAAGTCAACTAGGTCGCTTACAAGTGGCTAATACACTTAGTTTTGTTCTTGAAAAGTTTATCTTACAACATTGATTTAAACGTCTTAGGAAATAAATTTGTTTTCATTTTACTAAGAAAATAAAACAACAAGATTGTCAGCTGTAGGGTCAAACTCCACTCTAACTTCTACTCTTACTGAAGATGATTACTGCGTCTTTTGTATTGTATATACAATAAATACAAAATTATGAATATATTTTTTGTAAGTATAAATGTATTCATTTATCAAAATTAAATAAGCCCGTGCGTATCTGTACGATATTTTTTTGATTTTTCGTTAAATCTGAGACTTGGCAATTTAACTCAGGCAGTATGACAGCCCCCTGGCAACCAGTTGATCGTGCGTTCAACCCACGGTAGGGGATGTGAATTTCACGTATCTGTTTACACCATCAAGTTTGGCGAGGATTGTTCTTCTTGTTGTTACTGTAGAAAAATAAAATCAACTATTTCTAGAGTTTGACAGTATTCGTATGACGTATTATCTCCTTGTGGCCCGATAACTCAGGCTTTACGGTCCGATGAATGGGGACATGATGTCTTCGGTATGGTTATTACTACGTAAGGAAAATGCATTAGGGATAAACGTTATCTATACGTCCTTGAAGAGTTGAAGACCGAGAGAGAGAGAGAGAGGGGCCTGTCTCTGACGAACGTCTCATCTTTTGTGTTACCCCTGGCAATATAGCAGGAAGTGGGATGGACTGTTTGGCAAGAAGGGCACTTTTTAGGGGCAGCCAAGGACCCAGATATATATTTGAGGAAAGGGGAATGATTATTTTTAGCCAGTGACTTGTTAAGTGAGCCATTACTCCATTCGGGGCTTGTGTATATATTAGATTTAAACTTCCTGTTATTGGCGTCTGTTCTAAGGACAAATGTTGGGTTTGTACGTCGCCCCCCGGGTGGTAGGGATCCGGTTTGGAAATCATGCAGAGGTAATTGAGTTGACGAAGAAGAAATAGAAGAAGAGAAGCGACTTTTTAGAAGGAAGGTCCTTCTTCCCTACTCGAAGAGAGAATAATCACTCATGATGTGTTAACACCAGTTAGGGCCGACCCTAGGGTTCCTGACAACCCCCCACCCGGAAAACTCTACTTCGGCACCTTTCATAGCATTACCGTATTCTTTTATTTAGATTTTACAGTGAGATAAATGATTGTATAGGAATAAAGGAATGAATATATTGGGGTGAAATGACAATGCAGAAGACCTTGTTTTATACGAACGAGATTTCTCAATTTATTTCGACTTTTCGCCAGTTCATCCTGGCTTCTTCAGATAAAAGTGATGGAGATACAAAAACATCTGTTATATAGAGTTCATGACAGGCAGTGTGTTGGTTTAGCGATTAATAATTGAATTACGAGGCTGTTAAGTGTTTTAAATAATAGAGAATAGGATGATGTGTTTTGAAATCGGAGTGTTAATTTTGTCAAGCTAATAGCCATATTGAACACTTGAAAAACAAGCACTCAACAAAGATAAGGTCTTACATAATGGAAGCAGGCTTCCTTTCGGGAAATGTACATTCAAGCTACTTGATGTGAATATTTATAATGGTGAAGGCATTAGATAATGTTGAGTAGCCATTCTCAAGTGGGCGAACGTTGTGCTGGGGTGATTGGGGGAAAAGACTGGGAAACTTTGTATTAGATAAATATAGCCTCTAATGCCCTGGAGGCAAAGACGAAGATGACTTTTTTTTTTTTAAATGAACTAAAAGAAAAACTCGTCACAGTGGAAGAGTCCATTGTTTCAAATGTTGGGTAGGGGATATTTTTTCAGCAAAATAGTTATTTAAGTGTCAATGGTTACATACAAAGGACCAAGAGAATCGCGCAGTTCGTTATATAAGAAGAGGAATGAGTGTAGGTGGACTATGCGTAAGAGGGAGTTTTCAAGTACACATACTACATGACTTGAGCAGCCGATCTAGAATTGGAATCTCAATCGCGCTCTAAATACTAACACTTCACTTTTAAGAGATCACTCTTTTCAACGCGTACGTTTATGCAGGGACTAAGAAATTAGCCTTGTACCAGAGTAGAAAAAAACAAAAAAGCCTTGAACAATTCTCTGATTCGCACGCACAGACACAGGGCTGAAGCTAGGATTTTATGTACCCTTGATGAGACTTGAAATTTTTGCCCTGATTGAATTTTGACGATTTATTTTTCGTTTTGGTGTGCGCCCATAGAAACCTTGCGCCCTGGGTGATCACCCAATGAACAGATCGGCCCTGCACTTTCATGCATATATATATATATATATATATATATATATATATATATATATATATATATATATATATATACATTTCCAAATTTCCCCAAATTGCGTTTCGCGAAAAAAAAAATTCTGAGATTCCACGAGATGAGGTGTCTTTTTTCGAGAACAAGAAAATCCCGCTGGTGCTAAGGCGAAGAGTGTACAACCAGTGCATAATCCTGATAGTCACCTATGGAGCTGAAAGATGGAACCTAACCAGAAGATTGACCCTTGAACTGAGGACCATACAACGTGCACATGGGAGAATCATGGAGAGATCATAAGACAGCACAATTTAATAGAGGAAAAACTTGAGTCTGATATATCATAGAATCCATGAGAAAACTCAAATGGCAATGAGCTGGCTATGCTGCGAGAATGTCAAACAATTGCAAGACATCACAACTTACAACGTGGATCCTCAGAGATCACTTGCGAAATCGGGGCCGACAAAATATAAGTTGGTGTGACGAACTTTAGACAAGTTCTGTCGTACCGGCCCCGTGACGCCCATCATAGAGATGTGTGGTGTATCCTTGGGAAGGTTCATGTCCAACGACGGATGCTGAAAGGCTGCTGCTGCTGATGATGATAATTTTATTTTTATTTTTATTTTTTTTCATTGCGGTTACAAATTTAGATTTTTTTTTCACTTTAATGTTTCATGCATTCTATATTCATTATTTGAAATAATTCTTTCGTTCATACAATTTTTGTTTCATTTAATGTCTTATCAAAATTAGGGTGGCGGATGAAATATAGGAATGGGTTCTGCTATTTTTGGATAATCGTAAAAGGGTTCCGGGACGAAATGAGTTCGGATACCACTACATTTAACTTATAGACACAATCACGAGATCTATTTGTCATTGAGAAGGTATCGTTACTAAACGATCAGCAATTGACCTCCTTACGCCTAAATGGCACGTCTCTTGACCTCTGACCAATTTAGGACTGACCTGATTCGTATTTGGTTACACGGGAATAACTGGGTCTTTATGTCCGATATGTTTCTTAATCCCTACACTTAATATTGCGATATGAATAAAAGTTCATAAACTTGACCTCTCCCCATAGAGTTAATGGTTACCAGACGTGCGCATCGATCAAATGCAGGGTTACAGAAACTGGTTAGTCACTCAATAGAAACTGTCATATGGCCAATGTCTATTGGCAGCATGTAGTGTTGGGGGTGATCAATTGGAAAATCGGATAAAAAGGGGTGATCAATGAATAAGTTACTTCGCTCGCATTTTGTTTGGTAGTGATCACTAAAAGTGTCTGGATTTTCCAAAAAAAGCGTGAATGCTGCAGCTCCCTAACTAGTGACCAATTTAGTATAAACTTACATTGCCAATTACCCCCCCCCCCCCAAAAAAAAACTTTTCCGGAGGGGATTTGAAAAAACAAAAGAAAACATTTTTCCTGGCATAATAAGGTGTAAGTGTTGAAAATTTTCAGCTATCGAGCTCCATTGGACCGGTTTGTACATTCGTTACATACATAGAGAGCCAGCCAACTGGAGAACCCTGTGTTGACAGTTTTGGTTGACAGTCTCTAATATTTGATTGATAAGTTAAACCAGAGGTTTGCAACCTTTTTTTTTACCTCAGGGATAGGGGAGATCGCATATTAATACGAGGATGGTAGGTCAGATAAATGTCATATAAAGCTTGAAATAAGGGAATTATCCATTTGAATACATGTAGTTATAATTTGCCTCAAATCAATGGATGATTTATGCTAGGAAATAATTTTTGTCCAATCATAAAAGCCTATTAGTTATCAAAGGACACATTTTAGTCTCAGTCTATTTCAATCGAGGCATCTTTAGAGTCTATTAAAAAGACAGAATCTTAAAAACGTAGACTGTAAGCGTAGTATTCCAATGAATGCTTGCAGCCCGGTAGAAATCATTCCTCAGACCAGGCATAGACTGCTGGCATGAGCGTCCGCTGCCACCTTTCTGGCGGGGTAGGCGGAGAAAAAAATTTCCAGGAAGAGGGGGCAAAATGGTATATATCCTACTTTAACCCTGTTGCCAGCGAATAACGATACAGCCTGTTTCATATGGGAAACACTGGGTTTGGCTTACATCAAACATTTATACTCCACCATTATCTTTTATTGACAATAAGGTTTCAATTCTCCAACCTTCATGCCCTCGATGAGAGAGCCTGGTCCAAGGGCGGGGCAATGCTGTAGATTTCCTACCCACAAGTTAAACACTCCATAGAGCTGATAACTGTAAATCACGGTTAAATTGTTACCAACGAGTTTACGATCTTTCGGCGATAGGTCGGTTGCGTCCTGGACAACTACGTCCCAGTCAAATACACCGATGTCATTGGCTCTCTTGCACATTTGCACCCGGAATTTTCTGCGTCTGGTATTTTTTGTGTCTTACATTACTTACGAGGGATTGCTCACAATATGCATGTTTTTTTTTTTAAATTTGGGCCGATAAGTTGAATTTTTTTAAGCAATAAAATGCATGCTACTGTTATTGATGCGGTTATCCTCATATTGTAGCATGTATTTTTGGGATTAGAAAATTTAATTCGTAAACCCAAACTTGAAAAATAATCTTAGGTAACCCCTCGTGAAAAAAGTGGGATACAAAAATACCATAAACGTCCTGCAACGTCAATAACCGGGATGCATTTGACCAGGACGCATTTGCCCGGTACGCATGAGTCTTAGTACCTATCTTTCCCATCAGCTTCTCGATTATTGTTTATAGAGGGAGTCAGGCAACTCGGGGCGAATGGACCGGTTTAGAAATGTTTTTATGTCTGGCGAATAATGAAACAATGAACAATGATCATTCAAGGCCATGGAAACAGTTTGGTTTTAAAAAAGATTGATTAATCTTTTTTCAATTATAGGAGTATATATTCTTCAGATTTTTTGCGATGACAAATTATTGTTTAATTTTTGTTCATTTATATATATATATATATATATATATATATATATATATATATATATATATATATATATATATATATATATATATATATATATAATAGAGCAGCTAGAACACGCAGTGTCAGAACCTGTTTAGCTATAAAACATTGATTCATTTGAGGCCACTGCAAAGATGAGACTTTTGCTCCACTTTTCAAAACTGGATTTTATTGTTTACAAAACAAAGAGAGACATGAGAAACAATTTTTGAATGGAACGTCAAATATTCAATGAAGCTGGTGGGCTGGATGGTATGAGGCCGCAGACCGTAGTTTGCCGACCCCTGGTTTATGGTAATTATTCAACCCCATGGGTAACGAGGATTTTAAAAGAGTCAGATGTTTACTATTGCCAGCTGCGAGAATCTTCTAATGCAACGCCGACTATCAAAGGTAAAAATGTGCTGTGAACCTTGGTGCAGTGACTGGGAGTAAATATCAGCAATGGTTTGACAAGTTTTAAAAAAGAACAGACTATTTTCAAAACTCGCAACGTTGTTTTTATAAATTTTGATACCATTTGGTAACATTTGTCAATAGCATAGAGTTTGCTCGGGCGTGAATTTTTCACACTCACACCCATTATGTTACGCAAGCAGAATTACAATCGGGCCACTTTTGCCAAGTTTTGCCCTCTCAGTTTATATGCTGGATATATTTCATAGAAAGAGGAAATAAACCCTTGAATAAAATTTCTTTACCTCATTAGGTCCCATCAAAGTGATCATGTTATTAGCTTACAATATTTGATTGAATTACTTTTGCATTACTCTCTTGAAAATTTGGTATCATTTTCCGAACAGCTTAACACAGTTTTCTGTTCGTTTTTTAATATTATATTCATAATTCATTATACATTATAAATCATTATCATTTTGGGTGACTATTCATTATTTTCATCCCAATTTATTAGTTGATTTTAATGCAATTTTTGTTCAAGCAAATTTCCCCATAGAAAAATGTATCAAATACTGAAACTACCAGAATGTAAACAAACATGGTTGTTGATCGGTATGAAAGATAAGTTTAAGGGTATTATTTGGACTTCTGCCTTCCTGTGTCATGGTAGCTCAGTTGGTAGAACAGACTGGGCTATACAGTGTTTCCCCTTTGGGGATGAGCGTTTGAATCCCACCGAAGACTTATTCTTCATTTTCTGATCAACGCTGTTTACGGAGGGAAGTCGGTCTGAGCGATTGCGACAAAAAGCAACTAATAAATTGAGATGAATGGAAATGTAGTCATAAAAATATAAAAATAATAATGGTGCCTAACACAGTGTTTCCGGAACTTTTCCTGACTACCCCCTTCCTAAAACATATCTTTCATCAGCGCCCCCCATCCCGTAAAGTCGATCAAAAACAATACATAAAAAAATTAAATAAGTTGATAGAAATCTTTAGATCTGAAATATGGAAAATATTTTAACTTCAAATAGCTCCTCTGTGAAATCAACTTTCTGGACCACTTACATCGAAGGCATCGATTTGGATTCTTTACACATTGCCCCCCCCCCCAGTTATCTTGTCTTCCAATGATCCCCCAACCGCCCCTTTCTTTCCCCGTTCCCTTTGAGTCTTCCAATGCTCCCAAGGGGTGGTAGTGCCCACTTTTAGAATCACTGGCCTAACAGAATCTACCAAATCAGATCATTGTCGTTCAAGTAAAAATCGCCACTTCAGTTACCACAACTCCACACACCATTACCATGGTTCAAATTTACCTTGGTTTTGTCCTTACTTGATGACTGAGTTTGAAGCCATTACCAACTCTGATCGCTACCACTCTCCTAGGAGAGAACACTGTCACGTGTCCTTCATGGAGCAGCTGGTGCTTTGAGAAAGGGGACACAGTCCGTACCGAGATTGGCAAGATGCTCTATTAATTGGCTGCTGAGCATAGGCTGAGACGACCACAGAACTATCCTGTAGCTACTTACAACAGCTGTCACCCGTCTAGGTAATGACCTGGCTCGACATCGCTCAACTTCGGTAATCTGACGAGAACCGGTGTAACCAGTGCGATTTTCTATTGAATGAATAGCCGGTATTAACTTCTCAATTGCCCCCACCATATGAGAGAGAGAGAGAGAGAGAGAGAGAGAGAGAGAGAGAGAGAGAGATGGGTAGAGGGGTAGAAAGAGGGGTAGATCAAATCTGGCCTTTAACTGGAAGGTTGAAAAAATTAAGTTTGATACCAATTTTGACTGACAGGAAGACATTAACAGACTTGTATGAAAGTCTCTTTATATTATCATTATTGGGAAAAATGGTGAGAAAAATGAAGAGTGACTTCGACGTAATTACTTGATGACATTTCAGTCTGGTTTATGAGCCAGACGCGCTAAGGTCGACAAAGACCGGACGTATCAAAATTTAATCATCGTATTTCCCGACGCCGAGGACACTCTGGCCTCTCGGATGCACCCCAATTTGGACTGGCAAAATTTTTGAAATAAATTATAAAAAGTGATCTGGTTAGTCATTCAATAGAAACCGTCACTTGACCGAAGTTTTTTTTAGCGGCATGCTACGTTAGGAGTGATCAATGAATAAGTTACTTCTTTCACCTTTTGTTGGATCACTAAAAATTGTCTGAATTTGTCTGAAATTCCAAAACAATCAAACATGAACAGCTGGATGCAAACTAGGGACCCGTTTAGCATAAATTTATTTTGCAAATTGAACTTCTCCCTAAGAAGCCTTTTTTTTTTTTTATAGACACAAGTAAATGTTTAAATTTTCAGCCCTGTCCATTGGTGCAGTGCAATACGTACAAAGCCAGCCACACACACACACACACACGCACACACATACACACACATACGCAAACACTTGGCTGGTTGGTTTGGCGATCTGTGGGGCTACCGTGATTCGATAAGTGGATTTCAGTTAAAACGGAACTTCGTTTACTGGGAATAGCCACTTAGTAGGACCAATTGTACAAGAACAAAGCTAAGCATATTTAATATCTTATCCTTTTTATGCAAATCCATCTCGAACGGACAATTGCTTGCAGGCATTCTCAACGGGATTAATGGCGCTCCAAGTGTGTATGGAGGCAAGAGATTGTCATATACAAATGGATTTTCTCAAGAAAGCTATCTTGTTTCATGTCGGGAAAGTGGGGAAATGAAGAGAAACTACCCCAATTGATGAATTATAATACAAGTATTTAGAAAAAAATGGTTTCAATTATTAATTAATTCTGTTATCATGTTATTTCATTATTCAAGCAGGCGTAGGTCATCCAGAAGTTACAAAAGTCTGCTGTAAACAATTTATCATGAAATTTACTTGAAATAGCCAATACAAGGCATTACAAAGTAGAAACCTATGTTCCTTATGGAAGATGTACAGTCAAGCTACTTATTTAGCTGAAGGCATTAGATAATGTAGAGTTGTTATTCTCGTTAGGCTCGAACTCAGGGAGCGGTAGATTTAAAGAAAATAACCAAAAAGGCCGGCGAGGAAATAAGGGTTGAGAACCCCTGGCTTATAAAGACCAAAATTGAAGTCCTGGTGTGTCCTTTTCGGTCAGCATCCACCGTTTAATGTACAACTGTGGGTTGAAATACGCTCTTTGGTCAGAAGTAAATCGTAGGCTAATCCTGTGGTAATGGTATTTCCTCAAAACTATTGTTGAGTTAAATAGCTTTAATGCTTCATTAGACATTTGCTTTTCATCATGCGTTGTGAAAAGAATTTTTTCTAAGCAGATTTGGGGATGATTAATTATATAGTACGGGTGTCCCCCGGTCAGTGATCAAGTTCTCTTCGGGCAAGCAGGTCGCTAAATGAAATGCTCGTTAAACGAAAGCTTTGTTTTGCGTTTCACCTTCATCTACGTTTTTCTTTATCTTTCTCAATTCAAAATGTTATATGTCTTACCATAACGTAATTTCAACACTTTAAAAACACCTTTTTACTGTTTCATACATCGTACTGTGTTGTACCGTGAACATTTACCTTAAATCTGAGGTTCTTTTTTTGTACATGCGCAGTAGCGTATACCGTTTTCATTTTGATGAACCGTTTTCGTTTGATACTTTTTTGTACAATATTTTGCCAGAAACAGAGTTCCAATAGGTTTATTTCTTAAATATCTCTTGCGACGCTGCATACATCCGACGCTCAATTTTGAACTACTTCACGATTCAAATCGATTTGTCTCTTCGAGTGTTTTTTAATTATTGCCTTTGGAATATTTTCATTCTTGAAACGTTGTTCGGAAGAGCATGATTTAGGAAAAAAATTTGAAAAGGTGTTTCAAAAATGAAGCCCCTAAAACGAATATGAATATTTCATACGTGAAAGTGAGGGGATGCCTGTTCGGAAAACGAATCAAAATTATTTTACAAAAAGTCTGTCTCTTTTACAAATTCTTTGTACACCAACGATAAGTTCATCTCTGATGCCCGTAGATTCCAACATTCATAATTTTAAGCATTAAACCTGAGAAATCGTTAATGCCTACAAAATGCTTACACAGATATTCGCTCACCCCTTGAAAATAATGGAGATTTGCTCAACCTCACTGTTTACCCCCAACCAAAACAAAGAAGAAAAAAAAAAAACGGTTTTAAGTTTCAGAATTCAAAAAGGCCAAAAAACAACAAAAACTTTCAATCTCTTTTGAGAAACCATGAACATTCTACAATATTCTTCTGGGAGAAAAATTGATGAATTATTGGTTAGTTTAACTTATGAACACATCATTATCATTCAATTTCTCTTAAATAATCAGAACTATCCTTGAAGACTGATGTCGTGCCTCGGTCATTGTAGTTCCTGGCTCCATGTGCCGTGAGATGGAAACGGTTGAAAATCACGGCTTTAAATGTGTCTCTCTTGATGGTTTTAGACAATATTTTTCAAAATATTCCACAATTTTTCAAACTAAAAACGCATTTTTAAGACTTTACAAAAAGTAACGTTCAGAATTTTTTTTAGCAAAGACAAAATAGACTGTGCCGTTATCGTTTTTTGTGTACATAACTAAAACTAAGCAAGTCAAAATTATTATTCAATTTTTTCACAGGTATTGCATTTATTCCGATAGGGGTCTGAATTAGTTTTAGTATTTGTAAAATATTACGGGTGAATAGAAAATCACATTTCCTGCTGGTATTTATCATTGCACATATCCATATCAGTAAATCATGGTAAAATTGTATATATATTTAAAATAATAATAATAATCAATAAGTGAGTCATCCACAGATAGCTGTTTCGTTGTATTACAACTCTTCAGTGTGGTTATAGACTATCCAATATCCCATCCAGTACCACAAGGTAGGATCGAAACCTTCGCTTCCATTCTTGAGACTGGCAAGTTACCCCAGCTCTACGCAGAACTGGACGGTCAGTAGGACCGAATTTAAGCGATATATTTACAGACGCACAGTTCCCCATTCACCTGAGTGCTCCATTCCAGAGTTTGGAGAGCATTGCTATACAGCTTATAATGGACGAGTCGCCCTACTTAAAGAGTGCGCAATCCTAAAGAAGCGTTAATTATAATAATAATTAATAATATATGTATATATATATATATATGTGTGTGTGTGTGTGTGTGTGTGTGCGCGCGCGACCCTGAAGTAGTCCACATGTTTGATCATTCCCTAGATTCTATAAAATTCCAACTATGCATTGGCTCCCTGGTGTACAGAGGAGGCAAAGACCATTTACCTCAACTCACGAAGTTGGAGAGGTATACGTCTTACCTGATGTCTTTCCGTCTGTCTCTCTGTCTGTCTCTCTGTCCATCTTTTCCCCTGATATCTTCAAAAAGTTCTCAATGAATTTCAATGAAATTTTGGATGGGCTTGCAATAAACTACGGAAGAAGTGCTTAAAATTTGGGGCGGATCCATCAGTAGTCTTCCTCAACGTCATACTTATATATCCACACCACACAACATTTCCAAAAGTTTTTTGTCTCTTCACACTGTATCCCAAAAAGTTCACCATTCAGTGCAATTTTGTGGGCGGGTGTGCAACAGGTTATGGAAGAAGTGATTAGATTTTGGGACGGATCAATAAACAGTTACCTTCCCTATATCGTTGCTAAGTCCTCACCTCGTAGTCATTGACAATGGCATTGGCTGAAGTATGCACCCTCTGAGTGCTTTATAGTTTTATACTATCAGACTCAAATATCGTTCGATAAAAATGATCTGCTCAGAACAAATTCAAAGAATCGGCTATTGTAAATATTGTGACTGGGTGTCATTATACAGGACCGACCTTAAAGGTTGCTTGGCCCAATTGGAAACAATTTTTTCGTGAGGTCCCAGATTCAAAGCCAAGATCTGTAGATTTTTAGAGATGTGAATGAAGTTCATGATAGACTTTATATCTCTATGGTAGAATGAAAAGCAATCAAAATGTGCGCTCGGATATAAATATTTATGCTGTTCTATAATTAATTAACAAAACATTTGATTGAATTACAATGGAAATAAATCAAAATATAAACAGTGTGAACAAACACATGACTTTTTAAGAATTCCGAAGAAAATTATAATCGTTGTTGTTCTCTGTAAAACCCACTTAATGGTGTAATGTGTATAATGCAATCCTTTGTTGTGTATGTTTGACAAGACTTGAGTAGATTACCCTAGCGCTGAGCCTCGTTAGGTGCGGAGGCCAAACTGGGGATAATCTGTCTATTTGGCCTAAAGCAGGCCCTAATGTACGTATATACCTGGCTTCTTCACAAGAGCAGGATGTGACATAAGGTCGGTTAAACACTGGCTTCCGTATGCAGGTAGCACCAATAATCCCCGCAACTATTGTGGCGAAGGAGTCAGGGCGAGCTTGGACCCTCCCACTTAAGTGAAATTGGGAAGAGCAGCCTTTGGGCTTACTGATCACCAGAGACTGAGCGAGGTAATTTTTTTAGGCCACCGGACGAGTCATAGGCCTCTGCGCATAGCGATACCAACCCTCAGTAAATCCTCATCGGCTACGGTAAAGCACCTGAGCAATGTTACTGCCGATGCCAGTAGCCCTACATTCATGAATAATTCATTCCCATGCTACAAATGAATCGATACACTCAGCTTCCACGACTGACATTTTATCCCCTCTTCAAATATTAACCCACTACGCTCAAGTGCACAAATACAATAATATTTAACCAGAAAACAAATACATACAAATAAATATGTATTAGTTAAGCTTATTCGTTCTCAATAAGTCAATCTAATACACTGTTTGTGCTGTTTAGTCAGTAATCCTAGCTACGTGAGGGTATTAGAACGGATAAATTTACGTTTAAATCTTGACTAGACCTGATGCTTGACTAGACCTGATTGTTTTCGTCTGTATATCCACTTGCAACAAACAAAGACTACGTAAGAATCAGATAAACCTGAAGAAAACAGGTTATGGTACAAATGATTGGAGAATGTTGACATCGTTCAGATTTTGTCTGTATTGATCTGTTCTACACTAGTCAGTCAGATTTAGAAACCGTCAAGCAAATCTGTCACCAAAACCATTGACATAGGTTTCTTGAGTTTTCAAGTTGGTCTGGCTAGTTTGCTGGCTGGCTGGCTAGCTGGCTCTAAATGTATGTATGCATGTATGTGAAATGAACGTATATGGAAATCATAATCTTTGTTGTCCTTTCAAGACCTGCAATGAGATGATGTTGGGTGTATATTCCAATGTATTATGGATGTATCATGCGTACAGGACGTACGATAGGAGCTAGACGGCTGAAAATTTCAACATTTATTCCTTATTATGTCTACAAAAAACGCTTTTATTTTTCTTAATGGAGAGTTCAATTTGCAATGTAAGTTCATGCTTCATCGATCACGTTTGTGTGTGCTTTGTTATTGAAAAATTCAGACCTTTTCAGTAATCACTGTCCAAAAAAATGAGAGGGAAGTAACTCATTTACTGATCACCCCCTTTTCCAATTTTTGATTGACCATCTTCAATCCGACACGCTGCCAAAAGACGTTGGTCACATGACGGTTTCTATTGAGTGACCAACTTGACGAGTTTTTCTGTTTCATCAGTCACCGTGGTATATAAAAGCACTCATTTCGATGGTTTTATTTTATTCTGAGATGATGATGATGATGATGATAATGATGATGATGTACCAGTGCGAGTACCTTCTGAATTTATCTATATCATTACGCCATTTTATTTTTTGCTGGTCACAACTTCGCATTCGATATTGGGGTATCCACGTTGTGAGTCGTGATGTCCAGTGGTTGTCAGAATCTCTTGCTTAGGTTACACGTTTCAGCACCGTAGGTGATAATCGGGAGGACACATCGGCTGTGGACGCTTATTTTCAAAACTAACGGAATCTTCTTGTTTTTGAAGGTCGAGTCCGCTCAGCCGAAAACTTGCCAACCTAGAATACTTCTTAGTCTGCTTTCTTCTCTTTTGATGTGAATGTCTACTTTCTTTTGACTTTTGGTCTCTGTAAGTAAAAAGTTCTTTTTTTTTTACAACAGAATTAAGACGAACAAATACGTATTATTGCTTGTTGATCTTAGAATTGTAAAAGTTGGGTACACTAAAACATAACATGTTTAAAATGACGACTAAAGAGACTAAAAAAGCAATTAGAGAATTGAAATAGAGGAGATGGAAAAAAATACTAACATTAGCTAAGGCACTAATGTTCACTCTGCATTTAAAAACATCGAGATTGTACTCTTCTGGAAAACATTCATAAGGGTGTTTATTCTATGTTGCAGATGTTCTTGGGAGAAAGCTATTTGTGTGGAACTTGTGGCAAGCCCTTGATCGTTGTGTCTATGTCGTCGAGATATTTGCTCGATTGTTCTCTTCCAGTGTTCACGCCTGTGGCTATACCTCCCCTCAGTCAATTCTTCCAAGTAAATGTCCTTGTAATGCCGCTTTTGATTTTTTACGCTGAACCTAACTTATCACCGCCTGACCCAGGGATCGAACCCATTATCTTGTCTGAATACATGAATATGTAATAAATCTTATCTGTTGGTGTTCGAACCCAACAGGGTTGGATCCTACTCAGATTCTCTCAGTTTTAGAACTGTAATTTTGATCAATTTCGTGGATCAATGTGTCTGTTACATAGCACTATTATAAGCTTGATCTGGGCCTCAAATTTTCATAGCACAATGTCCGATCTATATGATTGTTATTCGCCACTGAATTAGATGCGTTGACAACGAAGGGGAATATGTTGAAAAATGAATGTGTAACTCATTACAAGTGGAGAATATTCTAATTAGCTACACTAATTCAAAATGTGCCAGTAAACTTGAAGGTAACCAGGGCCACATAGTTTTGCATTCAAGTAAATTCATACAGGTTGTCACAGAAATAAAGCCCAATTTCAAAACAGTATTATTGATGCTGTAAATAAAATACGGAATTAATCATTGTAGACGTAAGCGCTTTATACGCATGCGCGTCTGTTGTCACGTTTTCTCGAGGGGGGGCAAATGGATATATTTCAAGGGGGATGAACAAAAGGATATATTCGAAATATATGTTAGTAGCTACCATGTTACCAACGAATACGGTCGTTTTATAGGGGAATGTTAAGATGGGGTTACATAGAACAATGGTATTGCACCATTATCCTCTATTTACAATGAGGTTCCAACACCTTTGCTCTCTGTGAGAAGGCCCTGTTTTTCCCCCGAATTACCTTAGCGGACGCCCATGATTATATGTAAAGTTCAAAATGATTATTTTGATGCATCTATTCAGTCTGTATAAGCAATGCATCGTCCCAATAGTCACTTATGGAGCTGAAACATGGAACCTAACCAAGAGACAGATCTGCAAATTGAGAAACATGCAACGTGCACATGAATGAATTATGCTGGGCCTCACTTGGAGAGACCACAAGACACCACAGTACATCCGGGAAAAGATAAGAGTCAGGGACATCATAGAATCCATTAAAAATCTCAAATGGCTGTGGGCTGGCCATATTGCAAGAATGGCAGACAACCGATGGACATCACGACTCACAATATAGATCCCACGAGATCACATGCGCAACCGAAGCCAGCAGAATATTAGATGGAGAGACGAGCTAGACAAGTTCAGAAAGTACTAGCTCCGCGACGCCTGTGATTGAGAAGTGTGGCGAATCCTGGGGAAGGTCTATGTCCAACGACGGACGTTAAAAGACTGACGATGATGATGGTGATGATTCAGTCTGCAAACTACTGATCTGTATATAAGTTAATTGTTTTTCTCTGATTCAGTTTTTCAGTTCTTGTATGGTGGTTGATTTTGTACTATACACTGTGTCCTTTAAGATTGTACTCTAAGCCACATTCATCAGGACCCTCGTGGAATGAAATCTGGCAGAGTCAATTCAGGTGATCTCACCAATCATTCTATGGTACCTCTTCGACCTAGTTGGCGATCTTCCAAATTACTTTGGGATAGAATCGAGCGTTACTTTTGGGACAACCCGTATCTACATTGAATTAAAGAATCTGCTTCCATTCGTTCAAACTAAAAATAAACTTCCCTAATCCCACCCAAAGAAGAAATTTATCAGCTAAGCCACAAAGGTTTCTGAAATTTAAAAAAATTCTTTTCAGAAAACAACATTGATTTATTAGGAGACGACGGAAGCAAACAAATCTCATATTCAGAGCCCCCCCCCCCCCCAACAAACAAAGCAGGTTCGGTTAGTCACTCAAAAGAAACCGTCACATGACTAACATGTGTTGGCAGCATGACTTATTGGGGTGATCAATTAGAAGATTGGAAAAAGGGTTGGTCAATGAATAAGTTACTTTTCTCTCTTTTTGTTTGGGCAGCAGTCACTAAAAAAATCTGAATTGAAAACAACTACAAGCGGACACACACTAAAGGATCGATTTAGCCTAAATTCACATCGTAAATTGAACCCCTCACTAAAAACCAATTTATGTGTCGGGTGTACAATTGAAAAAAAGAAGAGTTTTTCTTTCAGTGATGATAAAGTGTAAATGTTTGATTTTTCAGCCCTTTTACTTTGGTGCATTCTCTATGCGTAATGCATGCATACATAGCCAGTCAGTCAGCTAGACCAACTTAGAAACTAAAGAAACCTATGTTGACAGTTTTGGTTTACAGTTTCTAAAAAACACTACTCTATCTGGAGTAAGTTCATAGTGGCGGATATAAAACTATGAAAAGAACAAGAAAAAAATAAAACAAGAAAGAAAATTGAAGAAAAAGATTTAACATTGGGGAGTCGACAGATAGAGTACCACTACTAAAATCAAAACAGATTAATTCATTTCTTGTCGTTCGCTGAAGACCAGAAGGTTCGTGGGGAATAAAATATGGTAGGTAAACACAGCCTATAACACTTCGAAATTATGGACGTTAGCTTTTGTTGGGGAAAAACGAAAAAGACCCAACGTAGAAGATCGCAAATTCCTCTGAAGTTACCACTCTATCGTTAGACCAAAGGCAGGAAAGACTGGAGACGGCTGCTACTAGGGATGGTTGCAACGAGTCTTGTTCCTCCAATCAGAAACATGCTAGAGTGATGGCACTCATACTGCACATGCACAGTTAGACCCCCCACCAGGAGGACAGAAGACGTATTCAACATCTGCTGCTTCATTTATATATATATAAAAAAATGTTTTAGAAGTATGAAAGTAATTCATGAGTCGTATCATACTGTCCTGACCGCCTGCATGGATTAATCAAAACTTAGTTTGAATCATTGTTTCTTTGATTTCTAAGTGACATGGTTTGCATGTGTCAAACTCCGTGTGTCTGGCTTGCACATGGTGTTCTCTCATTGCTGATAGGGTTGGAGATGGTTGCGATAATTTTTTTTTAGTTTTAAAATGTCCATTAATTGTGTTATTTGGGGATGTCTGTCTTAAAAAAAAATTTTTTTTCTCAAGATTTAATAGCCTTCCTGAAATCCAAGGTCGCAGTTTACATTTACTGGAGTGTAACAAAAATCAGTTTTTTAAAACAGTGGCAATTTTGTGGAACAAATACATGTAAATAAAAGTTTTTTTGCATTGCATATTGTTCCATTCTAGTATTAAAATATGGATATTGTTTAGCATAGTGTTGGGGACAGTTGCATCATCCGACTTATTCCATTCTAATAAATTTGTTGAACGATGTTTCATTTGTAATAATCTTTAAAATGTATGGGTAATCAGTAGACAGGTGTAAGATTGATTCATACAAATTTGGTTGATCGAGTCTAAATAGTCTCAGTGTAACCGAGATAAATGTAAAAAGTGTTGCAACTGTTTCCAGTCTCCCCTACGCCTGAACGGTTACAGTAGAAGCGTTGTAAAGGAATTATGATAACTTTTGTGTACGAACTGCCTTTTGTGGGTTAACATAAGTAATACTACATTTTTTTTTCTACGGGATAATCGGTGAAATGGATTTGGAAAACTCGGTTACCAGGAGAAACAACAGATTAAGTGATTATGTTTATTATCTTTTGGCGTAAAGGATAAAGAGTTATTTGTTTGTTTGTTTGTCTTTACCTATTTTCAAAGTTAACTGCACATGCACGTGCAAAATCACGTGCCTACATAAGTAAATAGATCTTGTCAAAAGAGATGTTACTTTGACCTTACTTCGCCATTTCTCTTGCAACACTCACCAGCTGTGTCGTAGCTAGCGATTGGGGGACAGGGATGGGGAGTGTCTCCTTGAGGTCCCCCCAATATTTGGTGAAAATTGATGAAAAGGGAAAATTCACAATAAATAGACATACGTTATCACTTGATTGATGAAACAGCAATCTCTAAAGCCGAAATTCTATTCAAGTAATCCATGTAGCGTACAAGTATGTGCTTGTTATTGTATGAAGCCAATAAGAAATGCTAGTAGGTGAACTACTATTTATGAAGCTTTGGGGGACCCCTCCATGAGGGGGCCGGGATGGCGTTTTCGAATAACCCCCTCCCCTCAAATACTCGTCTGAGAACAAGAAGGAAATTGTTTGCGGAAACCTTTTTCCGTCGAAGACAACAGAGTTCCTTCTGTTCCTCTTATTCATTATTAATCTTTGGCGACAGCCAAATAAAGAATGATGAGTGGGATGAAAGACAGTGCAACCATTGTAAAAGTGGTAGAACTGGTATGGCTTGGTTACACTATCGTCTAATTATAAATCTTTTTTTTTTAGTGGCATCTGTAATCTAGTTTGGAAACGGTTGTTCTGACTACGTATTTGTACCAAGCGTGCCAAACCATTGTCCAGTTAGAACTGACTGATGTTTTCTCCAGTTTAGCCGATAAAAATGTACGATAGCATAAAATCTGCCCCTTTGGAAAAATGATAATTTAAATTTTATAAAAGTGAATGTACGTAATCTTTATTAACAATGTAGTACATATTTTGCTATTAAGTTAGCTAGAAATAGAAATATATAGCCGATTCTATCTATTTTTAAAGACAATAAATAATAAACCATACTTGACAACTCTAATTTGTACTGCTTTTCGCTGTATCGATTTTAGTGACGAACCAACTTATTTCAGAAGTTCTAGAAACACACACTTTCATGGAAAGAAAGTAAACGTTGGAAAATTATAAACCCTGTAGTATTTTCGGTCCTATTATAGACCAGTGGCCAATTGCTTTATTTTTATTTTTTTCATGCTTCGATCCAACGTCCATGGGGTCATCCTCTTGTCTGGACGCCTGAACTTCTTATCAGGTGCCCGAACCATTTAATTCTCTGGTGCTGGATGAATTTATGGACTGGCATTGCCTCCATGATTTTTCTCAACTTTTCATTTCTGATTGTCTCCTCTCGTCTTGCTGTTCGTCTGCTACACCTCATCTCGCAAGTGGTGATTTTACTTCCTTCTGCTTTGGCCACTGTCCATGTCTGGCACTGGTTAGTCAGTGTGGGCTGAAAGATGGTGTTGACCAGCCGGGCTTTTAATCAGCATTAGTTTGATTTTTAAACTGACTTATATAGCCGTTAAGGTTTTGATTGCTAGTTACCAAATGGCAAGACCATCTATCATTCTCTCTCTCTCTCTCTCTCTGAAGTGGTATTCTATTTACAATAGTGAGGTGATGTATATGGAAATTTTCCTAAAAAAAGAATCGCGTTTAGTATGCTGGAGGACTTCGATATCATTAATAATTAACAATAAAATTAAGCAAGCAGATTTCCACTCAATTCTAGTCATTTTAGTACGTGAGGGGCTGGTCATGTTGCAAGAATTGCAGACAACTGCCGGACATCATGACAAAACATGGATACCTAGAAATCATGTGCGAAACTGACCGGCAAAAATTAAAAGGTTTGATGAACTAGACAAGTTCAGAAAGTATCTGCTCCGCGAGTCCCATAACAGAGAGGTCTAGCGAATCTTCGGGAAGGGCTATGTCCAATGATGGACTCTAGAGGGCTGCTGCAACTGAAATTTATTTTTGTACGTCATTTTCGAAGCTGATATCCAAGTTAATTTTCAAGTCCCATTACAGAGTTGAAAAGTGAAGTCGCTTCCCGTGTCACACGAGGGAATGATTTAGTCTGCATTTATTAAACGATTTGTGAAGACCAAGTCATTATTCACATGGATGTTGAAATCTTCGTCGTCAGACAGATTCTGGCTTAGTAAAACGAAAATTTGCCAGCGCGAAAATCATTGAATTAGCGCTGAAGTGCTCGAACATTTTGGCCTTTTTCTGACCACTTTCAGCATCTTTAGGGTGTTTGGGGTGTTTGGGGGCCATTCTTGACGATTTTCGCTACTTGGCTCAAATTAATTTTTGAGTTAGCAATACTGAATTATATATCGTATAATCATACAACGTATTTGACTCACAAAATAATAGAAGTAACACCTTTGTTCAAGATACCGTTTTTGAAATCATCTTGTTGTTTATCATGTCGTTCGTACTAATTACCCCCCTTTTCTTGAATCCAGCCACTTTTAGCTATTCAAAATGGTCATTCAAGAAATCCAAGAAACTGCGTTATTCCCAGGATTTCCCTTAACTTGTTATAAGAAATCATGTTTCACTGGTTATTGTACGATTATATTGTTGTTGAATAAGGTCGTAAAAACGTTTAAATGTCCATAGTAAATTGAAAGTCCCAACCTGCATGAATATAGGGTAATTTTAGAACTTGGTGCGTTTCTTCGAGTAGGGATTTGTGGGCTCGTTTCGCTTCTAGTTCCTTCTTTAAGAGCGTACGTTCTGATTCTTCCTCTCTAAGTAATTCAGAATGAGTCATAGCACTGTTTTGCATTTTTCAACAGGCGAGGGGTGCGAAAGCAGAGGGTACCTTTTTTTTTTTTTTTTTTACTGTCCTACAAAAGTGGAGTAGGTCGGCGGAGGAGTTACCTACGCTCCCAGGATGCAACACTTCCGGTTCTAGATCGGCTTTCTTACACTACCGCCAAAACTTTTCTTCTCTTCTTAGTTGGCTTCCCCTTCCCCGTGTTAGCTTATTTTAAAGGGTGGGAACTTTTGAAACAAATGAAATTTTTTTTTCAAGAAATGCTTACAGAAAATGGATTTTACAAAGCCCATTTCGTGTGAGAAGATAACATGAAGTGGAGGGAGGGACTGAGTGCGTGCGAATATAGGGTTGCTATTTTGGCTATTTTATGGCCAATTATAGCTTTTTAAAAAACTACTTGGCCATTAGCTCTTCCTTATTTTAATTGTTGGCCTTTTTTCCTTGTACTCCGAACATTTTAGTTGAAAAAAAAATTGTAAAATATTTCTTCGCAATCAATATTTTTGTGCTTTAAATCAACAAGACTTATATTGATGATAATATAATAAAACTTTTATTTTGGCATGTTTGTAGTATTACAATGTTTAACTGACTATCTTTGTATTTGCCAATTTTTTCGTCTTGTTGGCCAGAAACGTCTTCAACTGTCTGGCAAGCGCAACCCTGGTCCTGAGCAAAAGAATAGGAAAGGGGTCAGGTGACGGGTTAAAGAAGACGAAAGTCGAAAATGTTTTGGGTGGGGGAAACGGGTGTGAATAATGTCTTGGATGTAGACGTGGGATATATATGTTATTGCTTTTCCTTATCGTTTTCTGTTATTTTTATTTTACTGTTTTAGTTCTTTCGGCTTCATTGTTTGCTTTTCAGTCTTCGGTCTTTTTCTCTCTCTCAAAATCTCGTTCTAACTTCAGTCGGGTTTGCTGTGATATACAAGGAAAAGACTCCGGGTTGAAAAGGAAACTAACTGAAAGGCGACACTGTTCTTCTTCACGTTTCAGGTCATCATTTCCACGAAAATGACTTTCTCGAGGTCTGTCTTTGTCGGGTCCCCCAATTTTCGTCCTTCCTTCGTCATGCCATGAGAAGTTGTTTATTGCCACAGCTGGGATCCGTTTGAAACTAACAAAACCCAACAAAAAACTCTCCTTGAATCTTTAATATCATCCCCTTTCGTCTTCCAAGACACCTACATCCTCCTCCCTCTCCCTTTGAGCCCTTTTATCAGAAACCGTCAGCCAAAACTCTTAACTAGAGTTTCAGTTTTTAAGCTGATCTGGCTGGCTGTGTATATGCATGTTGCATGTGTATAGGCTGAACCAATGAAACTAGAGTGCTGGAAATTCAAACTGTTAAAATTGGTTTATTCGTTTTTTTTTGAACTTGGGTGGATGGGTATGTATGTATGTATGTATGTATGTATGTATGTATGTATGTATGTATGTATGTACGTGCGTGCGTGCGTGGGTGCGTGCGTCCATGTATGTATGTATGTATGTATGTATGTATGTATGTATGTATGTATGTATGTATCAATCACGTGTTCAGGCCAAACCAATTGCAATGTTGGAAATTTGAACATGAACACCATTTTATGTCTTGAAAAGAGTTGACCAAAAACAAACAACAATCGCTCCTAAATAGGTTTTAAGTTGGGGGCTCAATTTGTAATGTTAGTTTATGCCAAATTGGTCCCTTAGTTTGTGTACGGCATCACTCGCGCTTGTTTTTATCATTTTAAAAATTCAGACTTTTTTTATTGATCAGTGCCAAGCAAAAGGTGAAAGAAGTAACTTATTCATTGATCATCCCATTATCTAATTTTTTATGTATCACCCCCAACAGGGCATAGTGCCAAAAGACATTGGTCACGTGACAGTTTCGATTGGCTAACTAACTCGACCTTTCTCTTTTTTTCTTTCTCACTGTATTTTCTCTCTCTCCCCCTCTCTCTGTCTCTCACTTATGTCATCCTCTCTTCCCCGTTTTTACCTCTGTCTATTCTATTCCAATGTTATCTTACTCTCTCCTTTCTTTTCACTTCTTTGTTTTCTTTGGTCAAAAAGTCGGCACACAATGTAAGTAAAAGCGATCTGAATCATAGTTTCACACAGTCACTCAGATGACACCAAAAAAAGACGAAAAAATAAAAAGACATAAGAGAATTGATGAAAGAAAAACAGAAGAAAAACAAATTGTTTTTTTTTTATCTGTGTGCTATTTTCAATATTGAGTGTGCAAGTGCGTAAAACTTAACAATCGGAACCACCTTCTTACCTACATTGTACCTGAAAAATTTGCAATTTCTTCTCCTCCCTTCCTCCATCAATTTTCATCTTTATCTTTGTTTTTTCTTTCTCCCCCTCAAGTCCAGCAGAAATAGGTCTTGATTAGGATAATATTGAGGCTAAGCAGAATTTTGCAGTTTTGCAAGGGAAACTTGACAAACTTGGAATATCGACTGATTAATGATAAATTTGGTAAGTATAGGTTCCCCCTCCCCGCCTTTCCAAAAATAGAGCGTTCATATGGAATCTTTCATAAGCCGAAATAGCATAAATTGAAAAAAACAATTAACATTTGTACGATAAAAAATGTTGAGCGAACCCAGACACAAAAAATGATGATATTATGTTGGATTGTGTTGTTAGAGGTTGGGTATGGTCGGAACTACAGGAAGGTGACTGGGGTGTTATAGAGATTTTATCAAAGAAGTACTCTTGTAACTGCGTGAAAACAGCTACAAATTCAAGTGATATATTTGATAGATGGATATTTTGTGTATGCACATAATTTTTTTTTTTCCTTGAAATCGGATTTGAGTGGATTTTGGGTTTGTTATTGATGGCTCCCTACCCTGTCATTGGCGCAAATCCAGCTTGGCCTCCATTTTTCCGTATTCAGTCCCAAATAGCTTATTACTACTGGGACGCTCTCCCTCTGGCTATTTTGTCTATTGCCATCTTTCCTTTCATCGTGTCTTTCCAGCTCTCTTCCTATTCAACAGGAAACTTGGTTAGAAGTTAAATGAACCTGACTTCAAGAATGGATACCAACTATTGTTCATCATAACCCCTTTTTCCACTGATGTTATCAAAACAGGAATTGAGAAGAAAAGGTTTTCCCTTGTATATTAAGGGAGTGTTCAACAGCAGAAAGGAACAGCTTGGTTTGGTTATCCACTTTGGCATCCATTTCGAGGGAAGGGGCTGGGAGAGATGCAATCTGGGCACCGCCCTCCCTGGATCAGGCCTCTTCACCAGGGGTGATGGCATTTGAAAGTTGGAACTTAACAGAGACTGGGAATCAAGTAGTCACTATGAACCATGGCAGTTTATGATGTAGTGTGTCACAACTTGAGTACTCCTTAGTCCTTTACCTGACAACCAATGTCCAGATGCATTACCTCACCCATTAGAATATATCCTTTCCCCCCCTTCGAAGAGTGTGATGCAGACACCCATGATGATTTCTCAGGAATGTCAAAATGAATCACTGTGTGTATTACACAGTTACGTAATCTCCAATGAAAAATTGACTAGTTAAAGTGGAAGAGTCCATTGTTTCAAATGGTGTGAAGATGATATTTTTATCAGCAAAATTGTTACCTTCAAGTGAAATAGTTCATTGTTTTCAACAGAGAAACAGACATGAGAAGTCACACTGTTAATTATATTAATAGATAAATTCCTGTTTGGTTGTACTCAAAGGTCTGTCCATCTGACATAGATTTACCTTCAAGGTCACTAGTCTACTGTTAGCCCATTTTATGACCATTTTTGATGGCTAAAATTGCTAATTTTGTCTGAAATGTCATCAAAAGCAATAGCTAGAGATTGGCTAAAATTGCTGGAAAAAAGTGCTAAAAATTAACTAAATATAATGCTAAAAGTTGAATTTTCAATCTCTCAAAACAAAAAACAGGCTCAATTTTGCACAAAAAGTGCTAAATTGGCTGATCCTGCTATCACTTTCCCCTTTACACTCTTAGTCTCATAAGGATTATTTGTACAAAGAGGAATAAGATTAGAGGTGCAACCTGATGTCTGCCGCAATAGCCAAATGTGCAATTTTTAAATGACCCATCATAAATTAACATCTTGAGTCAAATGCTGAAACAAGTGGATGTATGGGATGGGCCTCTTCATTGATCCCCCCAAAAGCTAACATCCATAATTTTCAAGTAAAGAAACCTAAAAAAAGGAAGATTGAGTTCTAGTTTCTTTTTCTTGATGAAAAGGACCCAAAATGCTGGATCTTTTCTGCTTGTCCCATCATGAAAATGAAAACCCTAACACTGGACATTTACCCCTAACCATGGGTGGCCCAAACAGATATTGAACTTGACATATCGATTCTAGCTGGTTATAAAAATTTTGGCCTGGTGGGGACCAAATGCAGGTGTGAACCCAGGAGGGGGGGGGTATGGTCCAGAGGGGTTTGATACCCCTTCTCTGGCAAATTTGAAAAAAAATTTTTTGATGAAGAAATTTTTCCTGAAAAAACTCAGGTAATCTAAAGTAATCATAAATTAATCTTGATAACGCAAATTATTATATCCATTTCCTGATTAGACAGTTTGAAAAAAAAAAAACACATTTCCCTCCCCCACCCCTGCTGAAAATCCTGGATCAGCCCCTGAAATATGAATGTACATTTATCAAGGCAAAGACAAACCAAAAAAGAAACTCTTTATCCTTTACGTCAAAAGATAATAAATATAATCACTTAATTTGCTGTTTCTCCTGGTAACCGAGTTTTCCAAATCCATCTCAGCAATTATCCCAATAAAAAAAAGTTGTAGTAATACTTATACTAACCCACAAATGGTAGTTAGTACATGAAAGTTATTGTAATTCCTTTACACCACTTCTATGAACTAAAATCGTTAAAATGAGCCTTGGTCAAGTGACTGTGCTACTTGAAAGGAATCTTCAATCTTTTTGGGGTCAATTTCATCTGTCTCCATTTGAAGCTAATGTGTATATTCTGCCAGTGGAGGGCATTAATCATAGTTGACTTACTATTTGCTCAAGTTATGATAAATGTTAGTAAATCCTGTTCATCATGGCTGCATTGATTTAACCTGAATATTTGATCCCTGTCATTATGGTCAACAAAGTCGGTTCTGATATTGATCAGTGTCTGTTGAACCAAGTTATCAGTTGATATCCATTAATTGGAGCCCAGCCTCCAACTACACAGGATTTCATGTCATTGAAGTTTACTCCTCTTATTCAAATCCATCGTGTTTATATTTCAGATTTTATTTTCTAACTGATGTGTATGTTTTACTAATTTGAATTTTGATATAATTTCTAAATGAAAAGTAGAGATGAGTGAAAATTTTTCAAGCTATTTGAAATGATTCTTTAATGTGATCCTAACCGTTTGATCTGTCTGGCTTGATTTAATCTACAAGAAGAATTGACTTCTGTCTTTTCCCATTCAGGTACTTGTTAATAAATGTTATTTGTTAAATCAACAATTTTATGGTTCAGTTTTGAACCCAGATGAGAAATTCCTTGCATACTTTTTTGAAAAAAAAACTTCCTGAGAATATCTGCCTGCAGAATAATAAATGGTATCTATTGAAAGAAAATTGAATAACTTTATTTGGACTTCCTTGAGTTTAATGAAGGAAATAGTCATAGTTGTCTTTCTATTAGCTATGGTTATGATAAACAGTAGCAAATCATTTTTCATCATAGTATTTATCTAATTTGAATGTTTGTGGTTGAGTAGGTCTGTTATTATCTGCCATCGATCAATGTCTGTTAAACCAAGTAATCGATTGATACTTGCTTTATCCTGTACTGGAGCAAAATAATATAGAATAATGGTTTAAAAAGACATAAAGTATTAAAAAAAAATTGTGTATCATAAATTGTAAAATAAAAATATACTTCAAGTAAAGGAGAGCCCCTGGGCTAGTTGGACCCTGGGATACGTTACGCCACTGGTTTCTATTTCAATCCTAAGGGGCTTCCAGTCATTTTGGTCACGTGGTTAAGTGACATGATTTCACAGGAATTCTGGCATGTGTTACAGACTTGTGAGATGAGAACTAAAAACTTTGATCATTAAAAGGAAACTTGTTGAAGATTTATTTGGATCAGGTTTCTGAGCTAATGAATGGTATCAGTCCAATTTGCAGAACTGAGAGCAAATCTGTACATCAAAGATATTATGGCGAGAGATGCTTTTGCTTCATCTTAAGACTGTGGTAACTGTTACACCCGAAAATAAATACGTCTGTATTGGGGCAAGTTAGTCCCTTTGCCACGGGGCAAGTTGGTCCCCCATTTCTTCTAGTTCTGCCAAATATCTACCTATGTTTTATTTCATTTGCTGATTATTAGAAAGGCTCTCCTAATGAACTGGTTAAGGACCTCTGTTTTCTTTTTCAAAATTATTTTTCTAATTGTCCATTGCCAAATTAATGCCAGTATTGTTTTCTTTTCTGGTTGAGCTTGTTTGATCACATATTGTGATCACAAGGAATGAGGAAGATCTATCATTCTCAAGTCTGAAGGTGTTTTGTAAAATCTTATTTGAACTTATTTTTTAATGTGTCTACTGAAAGAGAGCAAATGTCATTATACCCTGTAGAAGGATCTCAAAACTGTTAGAATCATAACTGAATGTTTATTTTATTTTCTGGATTTTTTTTTCATAGGGGGATGGGTAAGACATAGAAAAATACGAAAACTGCTTGGCTCGGCTTTCTTGTGAATCATTTTCTGCTTATCAAAAATGAGGCTCTGTCTAGCTTTTTACGATGGGCCAACTTACCTTAACATGGGTTAAGTTGGTCCCTGGGTCACTAAGTCACCTTTAAGGCATGGGAAACCTTTTTGATCCAGAGGGCCACATAAGATGTTTTTCATCTTTATTTGAGCCACACATTCACTTGAAAAATGTTGATTGTTTTACAGAAAGTGTACTTAATATCTGTTCTAGACAAACATATGAATAACAATGATCATATCATTGATTTGTGAAGCCAAAACAATTGTAATATTATAATATAAATTATACAATTGTCTCTCTAAGAAAAATTATATAAGGTTTCAAATAAATTGCTAGATTAGCCACAGGTCACAGAAGTATTTACTGTAAGCCACAAAAAAATTTGTCACGGACCAAACCTGGTCTATAATTGCTCATGTGTGGTTCAAATCATGAATGGTTCCTCTAACACTTTTGTGATATTCTCCACATTGCTATGAGTGCAAAAGCGGGGCCAACTAATCTCCTCCTGGTTACCCCTATAAATAAACATTAATGACTGTCAGGTTTCATGTAGACCGAACTTTTAATGAATGAAGTTGCTCTTTTGATCAGAGCCTTCGGAAGTTGCTTGGGGATTTCCATTTGTAAATACCTAGAATTCCAATCTTGGTGACATTTCAAGAGTTTTATTCAATTCTGATACATTTCTCTTTAGTGCTTCAAGTTTGAATAGATTGATTTCAAAGTTTTTACAGGGAGAAAAATATGAACATATCAACTAAGTCGACATGTATCCATGAACATACATCTAAATGTGCATGTATCTACTGTAGTCCTTTCTACTAAAATGCATTTATAATAGGTTCTTGTCATGGTCGACAATAGTGGTAACAGCTTTTTTGGTATAATCTCATCAAGCTCAAATTTCCTGCTTATCTACCTATCTTACTCTGTCCTTATCTATCTATCCATCTTAATCTATTCCTATCAATCTCAGTCTGTTCATATCTATCTCAGTTTCTTCATATCTATTTATCTATCTGCCTAACCGATTACTTACGAAGGACTAGAATTCATTTTGAGTTGTGGAAGCATTTTAGAAAGGAGCAGGAATTGATCCTGGCGTTGACTCTTGCGGTTTGCATCTGCAGCTCTGATGATGAAACATAAATCTTGTTCAAGAAAGGCATTTCTCATTTGTCAGCAGAGTCATATCAGAAGATCAATCTTTCTGTTTGATGTTTATATTATCCAGACTTCTTGAATAACGTATGTCGGGAAGCATGAATTCATTTTTGGAAAAAGAACATGTGCAAGATATGAAGATTGAAAGATGACCTCGGATGCAGAGAGGATGATGAAGAATCTGAGGATGAAGGAAGAGAACGAAAAGTTCTGATCCAAACAGTCGAGATTTTGGGTTCCTCAGCCCAACTGCCCTAAAGATCCAGTAAGTCAAGCAATCTACAAGAAAAAAAGCTTGTAACATAGATGATACCTTTTGCTGGGCAGTGATCACTAAAAAAAGTGAATCTTCAAAGAAAACAAGTGTGAATCCTGCTGGACACAAACTTTCATTGTTGGCCATTTTTTTATCATTAAAATGGCTAAAAATTGCTAGATTAGTCTTTAAATGCATAAAAATTAGCTTAAATTATTGAAAAAATGGTGCTAAAATGCATTGGAAATGATGCTGTTTGTTTAATTTTTTTGTTGCTGAAACAAGAAACACTAAATTTAGCATAAAAAGTGCTAAATTCGCAACCCTGGGTACTGGTCAAGTTTTTAGTAGGAATTCAGGAATGAGGCGACTGGAAAATGGCGTATTTTAGAAATTCTGAAGGGTCTCGAAAGAAATCATGTTTTCTTTCAATTGTTATAATCACTTCTCTCTTCTTGTTTGACTATCCTACACCTACCCTCACTCCATGGTTTTCTCTTGATTTCTTCACAAAATACGAGTATGGGTCATAGAGAAGGTTGAGTTAGAAAGCTGAAGATTTGAACATTTATTTCTTGAATTGGCTTGGAAAAACTTTAAAGCAAATAAATCCCTTCTCTAAATGGGTTCTAGTGTGGGGTTCAATTTGCCGTCTTACTTTATGCTAAATTAGTCCCTTCATTTGTGCCCAGCAGCATTCACTCAACAAATTCGCCCTAATTCACTCCTATTGATGATGTTTAATTGATCACCCCCAACAGAGTATGCTTCCAGAAGATGTTGTGACAGTTTCTATTAAGTGACTGACAAGACCTTTATTATCTTCTTGGGAGTTAACCCTTTTCATTTGATAAGTGACTCTGTTTATTCTCATATTCAAATGGTTTAAAAAAATCTGGCTTTTTAATTTAGAGGGAAAATAGTTGATAAGTGACTCTTTGTTTGAAAAAAAATAAAAGGAAGCAACAGGTTTTAATGAGCTGATGAATGTGAGATATCATAGAATCCAGCAGTAAACTCAAAATGGTGATGGGCTAATCATATTGCAAGAACAGCAGACAACCGATGGACATCACGACTCACAACATGGATCCACTAAGATCACATGCAAAGCCAAGGCCAGAATACAAGATCAAGAGACAAACTAAACTAGTTCAGAAAGTACTGGCTCTGCAACGCCTGTGATTGAAAGGTGTGGTGAATCTTGGGGAAGGTCTGTGTCCAACAATGGACAATGGACAGTAGAAGACTGATGATGATTGAGGAGTAAATGTTTGTATTTTCAAGTTCTTCTGCTCCATTGGTGTGGCCTGTATCCATGATACATACATTCAGAGATAGCCAGTCTGTCAGAATCACTTGAAAACTGCAGAAACCTATGCTAATAGTTTTGGTTGACAGTTTCTGATATATTTTCATTTGCTCAATTTGCGAGAACTTCACCTTCCCAAATGATCTATGCGTATCTGCCTCAACGGCTTTTTTCCATCAGTCAGTCTGAGTAAGCTTTCTACTTTGTTTTATGATACAAAATCTGGACTATCTTATCACATGGGCACACTGGGTGGTTGCCCCCCCTACCGATTTTAGCCCCCCAACCACGAAAATCAATTTGAAAAATAAAAACCTAGGTTCATACTATTAAGTAGCAGACATAGAAAACCTTCTGTAAACCTATGTTTACATTTGTGTTTAAATCAAGTTCTTGACTCTTCATTGAATCATTGTATTATATCAGGGTTGGTGTTGGGGATGGATGAGACAAGTCCAGTACACAACTTTACCAGGGGTGGGGACTTGGAATATTCTGAGACTGGCCTTGGTAGGGCGTATCTGTTTGAATATAGTGTAAACATCTGACCCACTTGACTTGTCCCTGTCTTTGATTGTCCAGTCTTCCCTATTGTCTCCACGGGGGTTACTTGGTGCATAATTCCATCCTACTTGGACACAATGCAGGGATGCTAAATTAGCCATTTTTCAGCTAAATCTGTCTGATTTTTTTCCCAATTTAACTGATAAAAATAAACTATAGCTGAAATCAAGCCAGTTAAAAAAATATTCGTAAGTTCAATGGAAGTAAACGTACAATTTTATAGATAATTTGTCCTGGAGTATAGATATTTGATTTGATAAGTGCAATTTAAGTGAGTATACATGACATTTTTAGCTATAAAATTAGCTGGATACGGAAAAATATATCCAATTTTTTCCATTTTAGAAGAAAAATTTTACTTATAGGTAACAAACCGAACTTGGCAATGGTGAGACCGTCTTTATATGCCTCTGGCTATGAAACTTAATATCTTACTAATAATCAATTCTTATCATTTATGAATGGGTTAATAATAATATTTATATAATATGTATATATGTATATATATATATATATATATATATTTATATATTCATATATATATATATATGTATTGATTGCGAATGACTGAAATTTCAGTCATTGCAGTCATAGTAATAACTATTATTCTTATTCACTTGCTGTAGTTAATGGGTTGATATTGTTATCATTCATTTAATGGTGTCTGTAATGCTTCCAGTAATTTCTGACGCATGAAAATTTCTTTTTTTAATGATTTTGAATGCAGATATGTAATAACAAAACTTGCAATGAATTTTCTAAAATAAATATTTTAAAATATCTTAAAATCATCATCATCATCATCATCATCATCATCATCATCATCTGTTATGAGTCTACTGCTGGACAAAGGCCTTTCCCATCTCCTTCCATGATGAGCATTGCTGCACTAATATTTGTCCTATCTTACGGTCAAACTTTTGTGTCTCATCTCTCCATCTTGTGCCTGGTCTTTTCCTACTATGTTCACTGTCCAATGGGCATCAATTGGTTAACCTTTTGCTTCATCCGTTATCCTCTCTTCTCTCTATGAGTCCTGCCCATCTCTATTTTTGTTGCTCAATCACTTGTATGATACCTTTCACTCTAGTGCTCACTCAGATGCATGTTGATCTTATTCTATCACTTAGAATTATTCCTAACATTGCTCTTTCCGATGCCCTCTGTGCTATTTTGAGTTTGTTTTCGAGTGGTTTTATAAATTCCAAAGTTTCACAGCTCTACATCATAGCTGGCATTAAGCATTGATTGCCTTCTTCATGTTTTAAGCATATTGGAAATTTGCTTTTCACTATGTCTCTATTAATACCAAATGCTTTCCAGCCAATCGTTATGTGGCATATTATTTTATTTCCATGGTTCTTCTCTAGCTTTATTGCTTGACCTAGTTAAACGTATCCCTTTACTTCTTCATATATATAAGTATATATGCAGAAGCCCAAATAACTGTTTTCACTCCAAATCTCATCTCCTTAACTCTTGGTCTATTTATTCATATATATATATATATATATATATATATATATATATATATATATATATATATATATATTTATATTTATATATATATATATATATATACATATATATTTATATATATATATATATATATATATATATATATATATATATATATATATATATATATATATAATATATATATATATATATATATATATATATATTTATATTTATATATATATATATATATACATATATATTTATATATATATATATATATATATATATATATATATATATATATATATATATATATATATATATATATATATATATCACCATAGATAAAGCAATTCTTAAGAACAGTAAAATATGAGCCCTATTAGGTACAACTTCTAAAAAAAAATAGCAAAATTTGGTGCTCAACAATCAAAACATTTTCTCTGTTGTTGATGATATTGAGTTTATTGGTGCAAAAAATGACTAGATCTAAGTTAAAAAGTACTGGAGTTGCAGTAAAGTCAGTGGGCAGCAATTAGTAAGAAGCCAAACCCTGCTTATAGATTTAATAACAATAATTACAAGTAGGATGGGTGAGCGTGTTGTTCACCAGGCAGTCCCTCAAATCTTCGAATTGAACTGGAGATGGCCACCCACCATTCCTATTCCATGTTGATTTTTACACGATGCTTGCTTTTTATCACATCAACCGGTGGAAAAAAAGCTTTTGCAGTGATCAGTCTTCACAAATGGAATTGGGTTTTATCGAGCTTATGGCACTGAGTAAGGAAACAGTTTGTTTTTTAATTACTTTGAAACTTCTGTTTAATTGTGGTTTGAATTTTGTATATACATCAATGGAACAGCAGGAATGCTTAGTGTTGAAACATTTTCAGCTCTTAAAAATATTGGCTCAACTTTTTTGATACTTGATTTTATTGTTTGCTGACTAAAGACAGGTAAGGAAAAGAATGGATTTTTGTGTGTTGTGGATTTGATTTGCCCTGTGACCCGTAGTTTGCTAACCCTTGCTTTAAGCTATATTACATTTATAATATCATATGAGTATTAACATACTGAGCCATAAGTTAAACATCACTATTTCACACAGCCTTGAATTTATTTGAAATAATCCTTTCTTGGCTGTGTAAGTAAATATATGTATAAGTGATATGATGCTTATATGTGTGTTGTATGTATGGAATTCTGCACGTGTGTGTGTGTGTGTGTTAAAGGTAACTTATCTGGGTTATTAATGCGTGAATGTAAATCTTTCTACCTTAAAAGCCGCCTCACCCACCCATCCTCCATCCCCACACTTTCACCGTCTGTCTATAATAATTAACGATCTGTTGTTATTTATTGGTTTTCTGTCACTCATCTCTATGTAATCTGACGTCACTGGTGACGTAACGTTTTTTCTATGTCACCAGTGACGTCTGGTGGTGTAACCTTGTAGAAATAGAGTTTTATCTTAGGTTAAACTCGATTAATAAAACTCCATAACTATTCAATAGTGGGTAATAAAGTGTCATTTATCAATTTTGAGGAGGTGGGTGCAAGACATCTTTGTTTAATCTGAGAAACTGACATTTGTGTATCCATATATATTTTGTATGTATATGTATACATTTCAATATTTATGCAAAGCAATTTCATAATTACTTGAATACTAATGTCATCTTTTGACAGCAATGGTAAAGTAGTCATCCATTTTACATTGGTTGATCTTCAAAAGAACCACTCCCCTTCCGAATTTTTGACTACCCAGTGCCTAAAATTACTCTCCCTCCAATAATAATGATCTGATTTCTATCTATTTCTATATAATACTGAGTCTGATTCATCCAGCCGATTTTACAACGGCTGATTTTCACTTGAAGCACTTCTTTTTTAAACTCTTGACTTTGACTATTGCCTAAAACAGTACCTGTAGACCCCAAATAGGCTTTAAATCAGTGCAAAATTCACATATGGTTTCCCCTTTTGCAAGACGGAAATTTGTGACATCTGCGTTTGCTCTCACCCTGATAACAATGATCTGATTTTGCTCTCTTTCTACTTATAGCTCTAAAAGTCTGATTCAGCCAACTAAATTTGGTACGCATACTCAATGGATCTAGGGGAAGGTTTCAAAGCAAAATATGCATGGCACCATAAGGTCAATTAATCATTATAAACCGCTATTATCAATATGATCATAAAGAATGCAGTACTTTGAGTTGATTTTTTGAATTAACCATTTGAGTGTGGTTAACAAGATTGTTCTTTGTCCTGGGTCTTCTTATTCTAAAAGTGAATTGGATTATGATTCTACACAAAAAATAGAATGTAACGAAGGCAGTGAAAAAAATGATTGTTCTTGAGTAGCTGGCAAGATTTCTTATGGGAAATTTCTTTGTTTTGGGTCTTCTTACTCTAGTAAAGAATTGGATAGAGATTCAAGACAATTCATAGATGGTGATGAAGGCAGTGGAAGAAGGTGATTTTGTAAAAACTGGAATCTTGCTGATAAATCTCAGCTCAGGAGTTCTCAAACCAGGGTATGGATACCCTTAGGGCAGTGATTTTGTAGAGCCTCCTCCTCCTCCTCCTCCTCCTCCTCATCATCATCATCATCATCATCATCATCATCATCATCATCATCATCAGTCTTTCAACGTCCGTCGTTGGACGTAGACCTTCCCCAGGATTTGCCACACTTCTCTATTATGGGCGTCGCGGAGCCAGTACTTCCAGAACTTGTCTAGGTAGTCTCTCTTTTTTTTTTCCCCTCAGGTGTCCATCAAATAATGCTAAGGGGTCCACAGCAGTTCCCTCTTAATCTGACATAGCAAATCTTGTGGCAAAGTAACAACATCATCCATTGCACATCTAATGAAAACCATAACTATTGTACATGGATGGATCTGTACTCTTGAATTGCTTCTTGTCAAACTTCCACTTTATTTTCATATGTCACAATAATGACAATGACCTCACCAAAAGCCAGTGACGTCAGGACGGCATGAACAAGAGTTGTGCACACAAAAACTGATGACAAGTTCACTCTCTCAACTCAGGTTGACTTGTTTTATTACAGGAAGTTGAAATGAGACTCATAGTTTTGGAATAATTCTGTAGAGAAATAGATTCTGTTCTGGTTACTTTTTAGATTTTAATGAAACAAGACAATTTGACCCTAGTGCAGCCAAGCAATTTTAGGTCAACAAATAGTCTAAAAGCTATAGGTTAAAAATAGGGTCTACCGAATATATGCTCTATAGATGGGATCCTTGAGTTCTCAAAGTTTTGAATCCACTGTCTTTGGGGTATTCTACTGAAATTGTATGTGTAAACATGGTCCATCTATATAGACAGTGGAATTTTAAAGTGATCACAATCAATTAGATTATATTTGTGTACCATATAAACTTATAATACAGGTGGCAAGAATCCGTAATTCGAAAGGATCTTTCTACAAAATGAAACATCCCTGGTTTGCTTGGATGTATAAACGACTTCCTTCCTTGTTCTGATTTTGCCTTGTTGGGGTTTTTCTTCTTGAGTATTGAACAAAATTTGTACCAAAGTGTAAATTTGGAATGACCTGCGTATGTGCCCCTTTGAAACTGCCTAGAATTGAGTTACCTGTTAAAAAGAGCCAAGCTCATCTACCTCATTTAAAATGAAACATCAAATCTGATAAAATTACAATCTGTTCCAATGTTTTTCCTAGGGTTGATGTTACCAGGGACAGTAACTCAGGGTGTCACCCCAAGTGTTGCCAATTCAACTGCCTTTATTTGACCTAAAAGAAAATGCCAAAACACACCTAAGAAACTGTTATCCATTTTTAATAGTTGTAAATGGCTAGAAAATAGCTGAAAACTGGCCAAAATAATGCTTGAAATAGCAATTAATGTTTGATTTTCGCACTACCAGAAGAACAAGGTGTGACCCATCTGATGGTGTCAACAGAGTCACTACCCCCCCTCCCCCCAGTATGCCAGTGGTCTGCTCTATGGTATCTATACATTATACACTAAATCCTTCATGTGGGGTACATGCTGTCTCATCAATGTTTTTATTATTTATTTATTGCCTTTCCTGCTTGTCTACCAAAGGTCTCCATGTCTCTTCGTCTCCTGTTAGTTGTTGGAATTCTTTAGGGCCGTTCTGTGCATCAGTTCTTTAGTGCTTATTGTGTAGATATCTTGTGTTGATATTTTGTATAGATATTTTGTGTGATCTTTCAGTAGAGGAGGGGAGGGCTCAGTTTATCAAGGTCACTTTTTGATTTTGCAAGTTGTTCTTGTTCATCCCCTGTAACTCCCCTCATTAGGAACTGTCACCCAAAACTGTCAAAATAGGTTTTTTCAGTATCTAAGCTGGTCTAGCTGTCTGTCTGTCTGGCAGGCTGGCTGGCTGGCTGGCTATAGAAAATTCTCACCATTACTCCTTTTTATTAGAAAAATGTCCCTTTTTTTTTTTTCACCCTCCATAAAAAAAAACTTTAGGGAGGTCAATTTACAATGTAAGTTTCTGCTAAACTGGTTTCTAGTTTGTGCCTGTTTGGTTTTTGAAAATTCAAACTTTTCAGTGATCCAACAAAAGGCAAGAGAAGTAACTGATTCTTGATAACCCTTTTTCCAATTTTTCAATTGATCAGCCCTAACACAGTATGCTGCCAAAAGATGTTGGTCATGTGTCGGTTTCTATTGAGTGACTAACTGGACCTGTCTGATTTATGCTTGAAATAAATTTTAATTGCTCTGTTCGGGGGGGGGGGAAGGAAGGATGTTGATGTCTTATCTAAGAATGTGGCTCAGTAATTTCTATCTGGCTCTCTTCTGATGGTTAGTTGATGCTAAAAATAACTATTTGCCGGAATTTGCCTTGTCACTGTAGATAATAAATTGCCTGAATAGATGACCTGCAATCTCCAGCCCCCACCCCCAATGACACCTCAAGTACAAATGCGAGATTAAGAAAAAAAAACCCAAAAAACATGTTGTAAATGATCAAAAGTAGGTTTTTATGTTTCTGTTCAATAAATCCTACCTCTGATATCATGGGTTTCATAAACAGTTAAGCTATGTACTTATCTCTGGGAATTGCAAGGCTGTTGCTGAAGTAGGTTCTCCAGTTTCACATTTGTTATTCATGAAGGCGATTAAAATTGTTTTGACTGCAATTGTGACATTAGTTGCCAGGTGAGGTTAGGGTTAGGGTTAGGGTTAGGGTTAGGGCAACCTGGTAACGTTTCTGTTCAAATTGATCCGTGAATGAAATGTTTTTTCATTTATAAAAATCCTGGTGAAACCATCTATCAAGTGGGCTGGCTATATATATGTATGTATCATGCATACAAGTCACACGAATTATTATCATCTCCACAAAAAATGTTTTTGTCAAGTCCCCCACCAGTTGGTTTTTAGTGTGTGTGTGTGTGTGGGGGGGGGTCTATTTGCAATGTAAGTTTATGCAAAATTGATCCCTTAGTTTGTGTTGTGCTTGATTTTTAAAAAAAATTCAGACATTTAGTGCTCAATCAATGCCTAGCAAAAAGAGAGAGAAGAAATTTATCCATTGATCACCCCTTATCTCAATTTTTTAATTGATCACGCAAACTCAGCATGCTGCCAAAAGACATTATTCATGTGACAGTTTCTATTGAGTGACTAACCAGATCAGTTTATTTTTATTGGATATTCTAACCCGTATAGTTTTTGACAACTATTTATCTTCATCTGAAGCTGGTGTGTTCAATCAGGCAAAATGGGATGTGAGTTCGAATCTCACTGAGAACTTATTCTTTATTTCTGATCCACGCTCCATACTCATTTCTGTAGATTGATGTCCTGCGTTGTGATGAAAAAATAACTAAATGTTAAGATGAGAAAGGTCTGGTTAGTCACTCAATGGAAACCATCACTTGACCAACGTCTCTTGGTAAGCATGTCGTGTTGATTAGAAAAACTGGAAAAGTGGATGATTAATGAATAAACTTCTTCTATTGCCTTTTGTTGGGCAGTGATCAGAGAGAAGTCTGAATTTTCCAAAAAACCAAGCAGATGCAAAATAAGGGATCTATTTAGCATAAACTTACATTGCAAACTGCACCTTCCTCTGAAAATGCATTTTGATGATGGAATTTTGGGAAAACAAAAAATGAGCGTTTTTTTCTAAAATATAATGGAGATTAAATTTTCAGTCCTTCAGCTTCATCGATGCAGCCTGTATGCATGATACATACATTCATACATACATACATACATACATACATATATAGCCAGCCAGACCAACTTGAAAACTGAAAGAAACCTACATTGACAGTGTTGTGTTAATTTTGATTGATGGTTTTTAATAAATAGTAGCCAAAAATTGATAATTATCAGCAGAGTCCATTGTTTCAAATAGTGGTAAGGAGATATTTCATCTCCATATTTTTTACCTTTAAGTGTTAGAGTATATTGTAATGGACCTAGAAACAGTATAAGTCATGCTGTATATAAGCAGGTTATCTAATATCTTTGACAAGCACTTGGGGGTCATCAGGGAGAAAATCATTTCATGACATCTATTTTTTTTCATTGACATATATCAACTTATGTATATATGCAGCAAGCCTAGACGTGTTCGCACCTACTTGTAAAGGTACAGTTTTATCTACATCTTGTCTATAATTTCTAAATGGTAGATTTACATAATCTGGTGATTTACTAAAAGTAGTATGTGAGTTTTTGAGTTCTTTGAAGAACAAAGTAAAAACTCACCATCAACGTCAATGATTAAACAACCTTGGAGTCAAAATTTGAAGTTTATGTAAAAAAATCCCATCAAGGAATTAATACGGTCAGAATAAATTCCATTTATGACATCATTGGATGATTTCTAAAATAGATTTAAAAACATCTAGAAACATCTAGATTCTGGAGAATCTAGATATCATTAAGAAACTGATCACAATAAGGCTGCCAAATGGTCAAAAAAGCTTCTTTTCCAAAAAAATCTAAAAAAACATTTCTAGAAGGGGTCCACTGGAGTATTGATGCCAAGCAAACACAGAAATGAACTAACACATACATATATATATGTATATATATATATATATATACATATATATGTATATATATGTATATATATATATGTATACATATATATGTATATATATATATATATATATATATATATATATATATATATATATATATATATATATATATATATATATAAAGAGGAAAGAACATCTTTGATTGCTTTAGATGTTCAATGTTGAAGATGCATTATGAATTTCAACATTAACATTTGTATACATTGCATGACAATATTAAAGTCTGATTACACACATTACATACACTAAAGCATTATGAATGATTTTTGTTATTATTTACCTTCGTCTTAGTTTTTGCTGCTTTTTATTGCAACCGGTTTTCCCTCTAGCAGTAAGTGAATAAATTAACAGTTTGGATTGGAATGAAAAATAAGCTGCTCACTGCTGAAAGGAAACCGGCCCGACTTTTGTTGCAATAAAAAGCGACAAAAATTGAAATGAAGTCAAATAGTAGCAAAAAATTTGTTAATAATGATTTACAATTCTAAAATCTAATGAAATGAAAAACTAGTTAAATCAATAGATGTTCAACGTTCCAAGCAATTTCAAAAATATTTCTATTTTTATTTTCATAAAGCTTTGCAAAAACATTAACAAAAATAGAACCTAAAATCAAATTCTATTTTACCAATTTTTCAAGAATTTTCTTGGAAAAATATCCTTTAATAGTCAGAGATGGTAATAAGTTTTGGGAACCAGGTATACAGTAAGGCCCTATCTAGGATTTATGCTTGGGGATCACAGAGGGGTCCTGCAGAGATAAATGATGGATTCGTGCTTCTGGGGTTGCAGGGGAACAGTGAGCGCCAGTGGATAATTGAAAAAAAATATGGCCAATTCTGAAGGTGTTCTGAACATACAAAAAACTTGGAAATTGAGAAGTAGGTATACGCCGTACCCTCACATAACCCTCCCCCATTTCTTCCAAGTTTAATAGCTGTTCTTTAATCTGTTTCTCTGAAAGAATTTTGAGAAACTGGAATAATTTAGCTTCCTATGTAAAAAATAGTTCAAGTATTAATAATTTTATGATTAACTGATAAATTTAGATTTTCTTGGATGGAAAATAAGTTAAGAGGGCAATTTTGGGAGTTATCAGCTGAAATAGAGAGGAGAATTTAGGAAAAGTAAAAAACAAAATGTGATTAGTGAATATTTCTCTGTACTGATAAGATTGAGTTTTTTATTAAGTTTCATTCATTTTTTATCACTTGAATTGAGGCGTACTTTAATGGTGAATTCATATTTTAAATGTAAATAGTATTTGGAGATGTCTATAGAGGCACTTTCATTCAATAAATAATATAAACCTGACTTGCCATAATCTGAAATTTTCATGTCTTGAAGATATTATGGAATAAAGGAAAAATCAGATAGTCTGTTGTCAAAACAATGATTATCATCACGTGAAAATTTTCATGTGTCAAAGAAATGCAGTGTGAGTGACTGGAAGGAAAGAATCATTTATTGAGGGAATGAGCCAGACTCTCTTTCTCCTAACTGTATTGTATTTTATGAAGGCTAAGCAGTGGTAGGGGGACAAACATTTTTTAACTACTACTTTTTTTTCTCATTATGAATTTTATTTTTTATAAATGCACTGCTTATGATATTATTTGTCTGTTTTTTTTCTTGACATATTTTGTTAGATTCTACAGCAACAATTACCATTAAAAAATGTTTTGTAAGAAAAATCTATACTGAGATCATATGATGCAAAAATTCATATATCTATCGTCTGGACTTTGAAAATATGTTACCTGATCATTTTCTTATATAAACGATTATTAAACTTATTTTCATAATAAAATTACCTACTACTTTGACTTTTGGCTCTTTACTGCCAATCCATACACAAATAACACTGTCATTTTTGATGGGTATATTCTAATGAATTTAATGATAGATTAATGATCCATTGTTATCGCTTAATCATTTACTAATATCAACCTTTTTTTTCCATTTCTTATAGGTAAGTCATCAAGAATTTTCTTTCCTCTCCAAGTGGATATTTCTCAAAATGATTTCAACAGCTTTTGTGAGAGAAAAAAATTATCTGGTAAGCAGGTTCCTTTTTTTTTTTTCTGAGTAAAATGAAAATTCTTATATCATTATATATGTATATATAGTATGTGAGAGTTGATGGGGTTGCTCAAATATTGTCTTTGTTATGGATTTTTTAACAGTTCAAAAAAAAAAATTGATGACGCATTTGAGAGATAATTTTTCACACATGAATCAAAGACATGAATTCAGCGAATTCATCATTAAGAAGGAAATAAAAATCAATGAATTTCCAGTACTGCTTCAATAACCATTATAAGCATTGGAAAAATAACTGGTGTAAAGAAAATGACAGTCCAGCACTTCTCAAACACTATGCCCGTAAACACTTGACTTCACCCACACAAAGCATTCAAGGTCATGTTCTCTGAGGAATGCAAAGCAAAGGATCAAGACTTGTATGAAAACCACTTGAAGGTCAAGCTGGGACCCTCAATCAATATCGCTTAAATGATATTACCAGAGGTTACGGAGATTTCAATGCTCAAGATTTCATCATTGTTCTTGATCTCAATGAATTTGGTCGTTCCAAGACTGGCACATATTGTCATTATGCTTTTAAATAATTTCTAACCTATTTATAAAATCTGGACACATTTGAGCAACAGAATCACCTTACTTGGAGGGGCAGAGTGGTGTAACAGGTACAGATGTGAAAAACAGATTTGATGGACTGATTTTGAGTTTCGGCCTAGGCTGCATATGTTCACTTCACACTGATGCCCTTGGAAAATGCATTGATCTACACCTCCCCTCCAAGTATGGGTAAATACCAAAGCAACTGGTGCCCTTTGGCTCATTAAGGCAGTCAGTTCATAGTGTTGCCGATTTAGTGCTTTCCTTGTTTTGGCAGCTCGAAAATTCAACATTATTGCCATTTTTAGCCCATTTTTAGCACTTTTCCAACTATCTTAGACATCTTTTAGCTATTTCTTAGTCACTTTAAAAAAGGCCACAAAAAGGTTAACAATGTTTTCAACATGTTTTGACAGTTTTTGACTCTTTTTCGGGAGTCAATTTAGTGCAAAAAAGATTTTTTGAATTGGTAACACTGAGTGGTAAAAGCGAATGAGCTACTGGAAGTGCAATGTAGTCCTATGCCCCACAAGGAATTTAAAAGAGATCTTTCTACTCGAATTTCTTTCCATTTGACTCTTGTGTTGTACTCCACTAAGTTTGATAAATAGGAAAGAGGTGAGTCAATAAAAACTTTTCAAGTCCACCTGAAATCCTCCAAGGAAAACTTGGATATCAAACTCGAAATCTATTTAAAAACCTTTATTTCTTTCAAACAATACCGTCCTCTTTCACTTATCAAAGTGAATCGTGTGTATTCTAGATGTGGAACAAATAAGAAATTATCAATATACATATTTTTTTAAAAAATGTATTTACATATTAGAATGAAATAAGCCTGATAAATTTTCTTTATCTAAGACTTGTCAATTTTCACTTAATCAGTAAGACAGCCTCCGGGCAATGTTGGTTGTGAGTTTAGATCACAGTAGAGGAATGAGGATTTTACATATCAGTTTACATCCTTCATTTTGGTGAGGATTATTCTTATATTTGTTGAAGTAAGAAAACAAAGTCAACTCAAAACTTAGTACTTGAGTTTGACAATATATAGCTTGAGTTTTTTATTTTTCATTTTTTTCTTTCTCTCTACAAAAATGTATTAAATGGCTCAGAATGTTGTTTTTGTTACGCTTTTATAATTAATCTCAAAGTCATTTTTGTTAATGAACGCTGTAAATTCATCATAAATACATTGCTATTTTGACAATTTTTTCGTCCTCCTATTTGATTCTATTTTCAGTTACGGTTGGGTTTTGACTGAAGACTACTCATGTTGTCTTTATACCTATTGCTTTTATAACTGTGATTTAGGGGTCGTAAGAAAATTATCTCATTAAAAAAGGTAGCGAGATATCTCATCAAAAGGGGTTGGAAAGTTTCAGAAGCCCTGTTCTAGATAAAAAACCCCGAAAACCCCGTCTCCTCCTCATAGCCAAAGCTTACTCTCCCCTCACCTGCAAATTCTATCAACTGCCTTTCTTCTGTACCTTGTCACCAAAAGACAGGTGGGTCACGAATGCTGTCCCCCCCCTCCGGATCCCTGAAGCTGAAAGAAAATTATGATTGCTTTTCAGTTGTCCACACCTTTTTGAAAGACAAACAAGAGAAAGAGACATTGAATGAATTATATGTAAAGCAGTGTCAACGGTAGAAATGGGGGAGAGAGAGAGAGAGAGAGAGAGAGAGAGAGAGAGAGAGAGAGAGAGAGAGAGAGAGAGAGAGAGAGAGAGAGAGAGAGAGAGAGAGAGAGAGAACAAAAGAACGATGTTAGGAAAAAAGGGGGAGGGGGCTTGCGAGAAATCAAATCAGACTTGAAAGAAATGAATAAAACGCCTATTTTTTGTGAAATGAAAGTATTTTCTTTCCATTAATTTATTCAACCTGAAGCAGTGGATATAAATAAATGAGTGAAATGTTTTTTTTTGTTGTTTTTTGGTGGGAGGAAGGGAGGGGAAAAAGAAGAAGAAGAAGAAGAAGAAGAAGAAGAAGAAGAAGAAGAAGAAGAAGAAGAAGAAGAAGAAGGAGAAGGAGAAGAAGGAGAAGGAGAAGAAGGAGAAGAAGAAGGAGAAGAAGAAGGAGAAGAAGAAGATATCTATTCACCATTGGCATAAGTAGCAGCTGCATACCCAGACAGATACACTAGTGACCCTGGGATTCCATTATCTATTTATACAGAACAACTGTCTCTGTCTGTCATCGTGCCCCCCCCGCCCCCTGAGCTTCAAACATTGACACAGCTCTAGCAAATTGGTATACATACTTAGTGGACCTAAGGGACGAACTTGAACTTCATTTTCATGAAAATTCTTTTTTTTTCTTCAAGGGTTTTACTGAAGGATTCTATTTACTATACAACTGTAATGCAAAGTTGGACCCTCACTTAGTATTTTTGGCGTGGCTTTGGTGTTGCTCAACCGAGTTCAGTTTGAATACTTAGTGGACCTAGGAGAAGAACTTGGACTATTTACATTTTTTTTATAGGTTTCGGGGGGAGGGTTCTATTAACAATGTAGCTGGAATACTGTTTAAATCTATTGGCTCCGTTAGTCAATATGCCACACCCTAAAATAGGTGTAGTTCAACCAAATTTGACATGCATGTCCAGGGGAATGTTCAGGGGAAAAAAGGGGAGAGGTGTTCTGTTTACAATGAAAATATAATGCTACTCTGAACCCTTACTTTCCATTCAAAATATATATATATTCTAGTTGGAGCTTTACCTATTGTGTGGGTTTCAGTGAAATTAGTATACTCCCACAAGGGTGAGTCCAGTCCCCATACCTAATGCTATTGTGGCCACAGGATGAATCCTAGAAGTAGTAATTTCAAAATGGCTGGCTGCAGGGAAGCCATCTCAAAGACTTCCTTATTGCTCTCTGGGTCAGCGCTATGTACTGGCAACATGGGCAGTTGTGTGGGATGCCAAGTGCCATGGCACCTGTTTTGTGTCTGTGACAGAAGGAATTTCCAAATACTAATAAAAGAATTGGAAAATTAATAGATTTAAGAATAAAAATAGTAAGAAAAAAAATCTGACGATTTAGAATCAGATTTTTCAGGAAAACTTATTATACTATGCTTGTGCCAAAGTTCAGCTCACCCAGGGCACCATAAACCCTTGGGCCAGCTCTGATTGTCCTCTAATTGATGGGCCAGTTCATTCCGTAATGTATGCTGTCAGCAAATACATTCAAGCCCGAAGAGTTCCATCTGGATTTCCCCTTAGAAGTAATTTTGAAATGTCTGGGCACTGAGACCAATCACCAAGACAAATTGTTCCCAACCTTTTCAAGGTCCATCCCCCACTTTTGTCAATAAGATTATTAGTTTCCTCTGCTTCCATTTAAGTAGGTTTCAACAAAAAATAATTTCAAATAATTGTTTTATTTAGTATATCAATAGACAGCTTCATAATAAAAATTAGTTTGATTTCATAATTGCACAGCTGCTGCTGTGTAGTTGTTACTCAAAGAGAGCGGGTGAAAATAATAAAGAATGCATCATTTGAAATGCTAATTTATTTCCTAATAGCCCTATTCCTTTTTTGGAATAAGTAGATTCTTCCCTTGCCCCCTTGGTGGAATTTGTCCTCTACCCAAGACAGTTCTTCTCAATTGCACATAAGGAAGGCATGAATCTGCTTCTCCCTCTGCTCCATCTTGACTTATGAATATTTCATTACTTGCATTTTGCAATTGTATACAAAGAATTGTGTCAACACTTGGGTAAATCACTTATCCATAACTACCTTACCTGTCTAAGTAGCAGCAGCAAAAAAACTGTTACTCCAATTATCAATCTCGATAGAGACCTATCAATGTTTTTTTTTGCTTATTTCAGCTTATTTTTGTGTATTTGAACTATCAGTCAATTTTTAATTTGTTGATGGAAATGTGCTTTCCATGTGTAGACAGTGCTAACTAGAGATCAGACAAGGTGAAGCCAGTTCTCAAAGTCTACATCAACCACTCTGGGTAGAGATCAAGATGTTTGAAATCCATGTAATTCTATCTGAGTTGCCCGAAGTCCCACCAAACTGTGCTGTGTTAACCATGAGGTACCTGGGCCACTGGCCTGAAGCTTCCAGACTCAAAGTGGCCTCAGGGTGGATTTAGAAGCTCAAGCTGGCTATGGCCTAGAAAAAATGTATCATTTTTTACATTTACCCTTTGGCTATGGTGATTTGAACCTCTTTGCTAATCCTGCGTAAATATCTTCAAGGTAGAGGGCCCTAGTTGGCCTGTGCCTCAGGCCCTTGTTAGGCTTAATCCGACCTTGCCATAAAATATCTTCTTCTAAGATTACCTTTGTAAGCAAAAGGCTGAAACTTTGAAAAAAGATTCCAGACTTTTGTGGAACTTGGACTTATCCTCTGTTTACTGATTTGAAAAGAAAAAGAAATGTTGTTTCTCTTCTTAGCCTCTTAGATAAGATCCATGAAAGATAAAGAGAAAATGGCCGAATACAAAACTGGATTTTTGAAAAATTAGCCTGTCAAACCAAAACCTTCTGTTTGATTTTGTTTATAATTTGATCTTATGTAGATGAATTTATTCCTTTTTAGTCAGGTTGGGAACTTTGATGGGATTTTATAAAGAATAAAGATGTTTCCATCATTTGGCAAAAGTGTGTGTATATATATATATCTACTTAATGAACTGAATGATTGTCCTAGTTCTCTGTCTGTAACAATGGATTCTTTCACTTGAAAATAACATGTTTGCTGATCAGAATACTGTTTAACAATCATTTTAAACAATGGATTCTTCCATTTGAAGGTAACAATTTTGCTGATAAAAAAATCACTTACCTAACATTTCAAACAATGGACTCTTAAAATCAGAATATTTTCAGTTCTAGAGACAAAACAGAGACCATTCATTTACATATCTATATAAGAAAAAGAACGCTATGATTTTCTGGACAACCTAATCAAATAAATTATTTCCTCTATGTCTTTCATTTTCATAATTCAAGCTATCTATGACGGTGTTCTTTATCATAGACAGTGCGAGTGGGAGTATTCAGTTATGTTTGATGCAGAAGACTGACTCCTTTCATGAGTTAATCGGCAATACTCCCTTGACTGATGGGTCCATTTAACTGTGATTAGCCTCAAAACCTTGTATCCAAATGAGGTTCCATATTCCCAAAGGCTTGTGGGATCTCTTCGGTCAAGGAGGGCAGAGGGCTTGATATGCCCAAATTCTACACGGTTTTGATTGAATTACACTGCTTTACCTGAAATTTCGCATTGTTTTTCCCGAATCTGGGGGTCAGGTGACCCCCTACTCCTTGTTTCATGCACTTATAAATATTCCCTTTTATTTTTAATTGTCAATGTGCAAAAAAATTCATGTTGTGCAAGTTTCTTCCTGTGACAAAAGTATGTGCACACTGAATACTTATAATATGGAGAATACAGATGTACAAATGACTATTGAAAAACCAACTAACTAGGTAACAGAAACAGTTTGCTGAGAAACTGTTTTCAATAATTATTATCATAATGATATAAGACAGGTACCTCGTATAAATGAAGCTCATGCATATACCAGAGCTAAAAATTGTTCTTTTACCTAAGATTATTTAAAAAAATATCAGCACAATATTTGGGCATTGTTTGTCCAAAGTAACCATAGAAACCTGAAAAAGTACTTCTTTAAAAAAATTGAAAAAAATGTTCTTAGGCCTAGTGATTTAAACAGGCCAACTTCCAAGGTTATAGCCCCCAAAATATGTTCAGGAGCACCTGGAGACATTCACACACATGAACATACCTTGGCTGGTTGGACAGGCCATATGTGGGGCCACGGTGATATGATATATGTATTATAATTGTATGTTTTTGGTAAATAGCCTTTTGTGTGCTGGTTGCAAAATGTTTGTGCATGTGCACACTCATACAGTTTGGATGATGAGGCCTGCTATTCAGTGTGAGAAACATGCCAAACCTGTTCATGAGTTTTTCAGTCTGATAAACCCAGACTGACCAAATTTTGTGGTGGAAAAGTTCTCCATTATCTTTGCTGTTTGTTGGTTATGGCTCTTTGCAATAGAAAGTCTCTTATCTTAGAAAGAATTTGGCTTGGATGGGCATCTGGTTAGTTTGAGAATTGGCCTCAGTCTTCCTTTGTCCTTGCTATCTGATTAGAAAGAGGCTTCCAGGTCTTTGCAGACATTTTTCTTTGTTTGTTTCTGACCTCTGTGACCCCCAAGCATAAATTCTAGATACAGCTTATTGTATACCTAATCTTTTCATGCACACACACACACACACACACACACACACACACACACACACACACACACACACACACACACACACATACTCACACATATAAAATTAGTTTTCTTTCTAGGAAAATCATTTCTCAGAGATTCAAATAAGAAGTTTTTCATGGATAATAACTAGTATATAAACAAGTCTGGTTAGTCACTCATTGGGAACCAGCAACATGACCAAAGTCTTTTGGCCACATGCCATGTGAAGGGTGATCAATGAATAAGTTACTTCTCTCGTATTTGTTGGATCACTGAAAAGTCGGAATTTTCAAATAACGATTAATTAGGATAAAAAAAACCTGGGGTGGGGCATTCAAAGAAAAACAGAACTTGGTTTTTTTCCAAGACATAATTAGGAATAAATGTTTAAATTTCCAGCCCTTTAGCTTCATTGGTACAGCCTGTAGACATGACATACACATGCATAAATACATTGTCAGCCAGCCAGCCAGCCAGCCAGCTTGAAAACTGAAGAAACCTACAAGCCCAGCTGCCGCAGGGTAAATCTCCACTCCTACTTCCCCTTGTGGATGATTACTCATAAATCGGTTGTAATTCCAAATTATGGTAGGGAAATATTATTTTTACTAATGTATTTATTCATTAGAATGAAATAAGTTCTGATGCATTTCGAACACAGATTTTTCTTGATACGTCGGACTTGTCAATTTAGCTCAGTTGGTAAGAGATCTGCCTATCAATCAGTTGGTTATGATCTCTATTCTTGATGAGGGATTGTTAATTTCTAATATTGTTTTGGTCTAAAGAGATGGCACAGATGAACAGTGAAGAGTTTACTCCCCTAAATTCGGTGAGGATTGTTCTTGTTCTTTCTTGTTCATGTTATTGCAATTGAAAAAAACCTATGTTGACAGTTTTTGTGACATTTTTGATTGTAATAGCCTTATTCTGTCAGTAACATTTCGCATGAATTCCTGATTGCTAGTGAACTCTTCATTCTTGATTTTCTATGAATTCCCAAAGCAAAATCCTTTGGAATACATTCACATCTTATGTATAATAGTCCTATTCTGTCTGTAATGCTTGCATTCATTCCTGACCTCTAGTCATCCTTGGTAGTACTTATACTTTGGAGATAAGAACATTCAAACTGAGGCACCCAAACAGTGCATACCTCTGCCAATGTTGTGAATGAACAAAAAAAACACTCAATAGAAACCGTGATTCCACATATGGTGTTAGGGGTGATCAATTAAAATTTTTTGAAAAATGGAGATCAATGAATACAATACTTCCCTCACCTATTGTTGGATCACTAAAAAGTCTGAATTTTCTAGAATGCAGCTGGGCAAAAACCTGGGAGCAATTTAGCATAAACTTTCATTACAAACTAAACCACTCATCAAAAGTCTATTTTGGGGTGACTTGCGGTGGAATTTAAAAAACAAAATAAGAACAAAAGAAATGTCGATCTAATAGGGAGACATAATGAGAAGTAAATGTCAGCCAGCCAGCTGGATCAATTTGAAAACTGAAGAAATCCATGTTAACAGTTTTGATGACAGTTTTTGTTGATGGTTTCTGATATTCAAAGACAGGGGAAGAGAGAGAATGCAATTCTTGCTATATGTACAAATTTAGAATTACTTCTCTTGAAATTTAAATTTAGCATTTTTATTTACTGTTCATTTTTAACCTGTTTAACCATTGAAAAGATGAAAATTCTTTCTCAAAATGATTGGGTGTGTGGTTCATTTTACAATGTAAGTTTATGCAAAGTAGATTTCTTAATCTCTGACAGCATTCTCTTTTTTCGAAAGTTTGGACTTACTAGTGATCGTCAGGTCAACAAATTGGTCACCCCTATTTTTCAAGTAATCACCAGCTAGAAGGATATACTGCTAAAAGACGTTTGTTTCTTTTGAGTGACTTACCAGACCTGTTGTTCCTTTCTTATGTTTTCTTATGTTTTCTCTGTTCTGTATGTCTCCTACCTGTTCTGAACTTTCTATCTCACTTCTTCCAGCAGTTTGATTGAAATCTTCCCTCATGGTTTCTTCTTTTTCAATCCCTCCCTTCCTTCTTCTCTCATCTACTCTCACCCTTCTTTCCCTTTCTTTCTCCTTTCCTTTCATTCTATTCCCCCCCCCGTATCTTCCTTCTGTCTTCCCTGCCTACCTACCTTCTTCTTTCCCTTCCTTCCCCCTTTCCTCTTTTTCATCTTCTCACCCTTCCTTCCTCTGAGGCCTTTCTTCTCCCTTTTCCTTCTTCTGCTCTCTTCCTCCTCACCTTCCTTCCTTCCCCCCTCTCTTCCTCTCTTCTTATCTCAACATCCCCTATCTCCTATCTCTCTCCCCACTCCCAAAATCTATCAATTCCATTGTCCAAAATGCAACAATCACCACCCCCTCCCTCTCCATTCTATTCCTCTCTTGAAAATAACAGAAATTCCTCTCAATAATTGCTCTCAGGTCTCCACTCCCACAATAACCAATCAAATTGGCATTGTTGATCACATGACCAAAAAGCCATATCTTCCCTCCAGAGTATTGAATACTCCAGGATTGCCATTTTGGCCATTTTAAGGCCAAATTTGACAAATTTGTCCTCTTTTCATAGCTATTGGCCATGAACTTCTCGGTTTGGCTATATTTTAATTTTTGGCCATTTCGACTTTGTTGCTGAGGTATCTCCGATGACTTCTTATTTTTGTGTGCAATTCAGTATTGTTATGTTTTCTAAACAATCATTATCTTTCTCTACGTTACTATTCAAATTCTTCTTGATTTTTCAGTTGTTTTCTTCTTATATTCAACTTAAAATAGTCAGACCATCACCGTGAGATTGTAATGAAAGATGAACATAAATAGTAGTACTGAAATTTAAAAAAAAGATTCCAATGAAGATCTCCAATACTTTATCTAATAAAAATAAATAGTGAGATAATTGCTTTTATAACAAATCTTGGTATTCATCTATTTTCGGCATATTTTCAGATATTTTTGGCCAGAAACGTCTCCAACTATCTGGCAACATGGTCCCTTCAGAATATCAGAATATTGTATGCTTGCTACATTTTCACATATTATCTGTGTCCCATAATAGTTGTTACATTTGCATGTGGGAAAAATCACTACTCAATGTAACAACTATTATGGGACGGTGGTAGTTCATTTTGTCTTATAGGTCACTTGTATGATTATAAAACAATTATGTTTATTTATCTGTCACTTATAGTTAATTTATGTTCCTTCCACAGATTTAGTGTGCTTCTACACATATATAATATAATTATCAATATCAGTCTGCTTGTCTATCTCTCTATTAGTCATTTTGTTAGAGACAGGTAATTAGGCATTCACAAGTTTTGAAATTCATCATTAAGAGTTATCCTAAATCTTTCTCAGTGAACAAATATTGCATGTTGATGAGGATAACTTCTTAATCTCCCAGAAATATACTCCTAATTGATTTATTACAGTACTTAATTATTCATTCGGCAAGCTTGGGACCAGTGGTGACCCCGATATCTGGATTTCTTGACCAAGGATTGATATATATATCTGAAACATGAAATAAACCCAGAATGTTCTTTACTTTTCATTGTTTATTTTACGCTGTAAATATGTATTAATTTTTGGTCAAGAAATCATAATTAATAAACTTGTAAAGCAGGGTCTGTTTGATCTTTAATTCTTGAAATTTATATTATATAACGTATGATGAAATAGAACAAAGAAAAGTAAAGAATGAAACCATTTATAATCCACTTGAAAAACAGGGTCTGTTAAAATCAATATCAGTCCACTGGTCTTTGTCTGAAGACCATTCAACGACGCTATGAAAATCAAAACTAAGAGTGTTCAAGGCGTGAATTATACCAGAGTCTGCTTGATTAAAAGCCGACCAGTTTTATAAATAGCTGTTTTTCTGGTGATTTCATTTTTCTGGAAGCCGGATACTTTTTATTCTCAACCAGTTCTTGGGGAATTGAGATTATTAATTTTGAACCCACGTATGTCCTGTTTGAATTGTTGGATTGACTAAAACCTGCAAATTAGTAAAATATTTTTCCTAGACAAACTAATTATTTTCGTGCATTTTGATTAGAGATCCTGAAAAGAGGAACAAAACCCCTCATCATGGTCTCGGTTATCCATCACCTGACTCTACCCATTTTTGTGAACTAAATAATAACCCTTATGAAATTAACCTTTTTCACAATGAGTAGATTGTTTCTCTCCTCTGGAATTTGTAAACAAAAGTGATAATAGGTTAATGAATGATGGGAATTGAACTGATGGGTCATCACAATCAAATGATCTAGTCTTCTCTTAGTGCATATAATGTTTTTTCTTTTTTGCCATTTTGACATGATTTAAGAATGAACTGATATTGTATTCGTAATTTGACTCAGATTTATGTGGCTTCTCTTGTGTGGGAATTTTCTTTTGATATAATTCATATAAAAAAAAACTATCATTTCACTGAAATTTGATTGTTTTCTGCACAATTTTCAAACAAACAATGAAGTTGTCAGAATCAATAGTCAGACTATGCCAAGTTTCATGTCCAATGGGTTTACTTTTTATAGAAATGATTTCCATATATAAAGGCTATACAGATTTGATTGAACAAACCTAGCATCAAAATTTGAAAAGTCTTGCAAAAAAATTTCATCAGAGAATAAATATGGTCAGAATAAATTCTATTTATGACATCACTGGCGTTCTCCACTGGAAAGACATCTAAAATAGAGTAGATAAAACATCTACAAAAAACATCTAGAAAACATCTAATCAACCCGTCAAAATAAGGCCTGAAAAAGGTCAAAAAAGTTTTTTTTAGAAAAACAAAATAAAAACAAACTTTTTTGAGAAGTCTAGTGGAGTTCTGATCATGATTTCCAAGTCTGTTACCAAAACGGTATGGCCAGTAATGCTGAAACTCATGAACACACACACATTAGGATGGGAGATGCCTTTGCCGCCTTTGGTGGCTGTGGTTGTTCAGTAGGAGATTGAAAGTGGAAACAATGCAGATTTGGAAAATACGTTTGTGAAATTGTGATAAATTATGAGTTGAAGATTATGGAAGGAAGAGATGCTATGTGAAAAAAATCATGAATGAAAGAGACGTGAAGAGGAAAGCAAAATAGAGAGAGAGAGAGAGAGAGAGAGAGAGAGAGAGAGAGAGAGAGGGAGGGAGGGAGAGGGAGAGAGAGGGAGAGGGAGAGAGAGAGAGGGAGAGAGAGAGGGAGAGAGAGAGAGAGAGATTATTGAGAGGCTGAGAGATTATTAGGACACAGATTTGTTTAAGACGTTTGTGCAAAGTGCAGGATTTCTCTCTAGGGTTTCCCAGTAATGAGCCCCGTTGCTAGGTTATGTCCTTTGTGTGAGATGTTGAGATTTCTTGCTCTTCTCTGGCTTGCAATTGAGACTGGGCTTTTTTCTCTTCCTCAGATTCTTTGCATGCTTCCAAACAGTCTGCAGAAAGTTGGCTTTGGGGACTTGAGGCATTTCCTTATTTTTAATTTCTATTTTTTCTTTTTTTTTTTGTTGACACTTTCTGTATTTTTTTTTTGTTTATTTGTTTATGGAGTAAAAGCTGTGAGTTCACATGCACTGGAAAAAAAAAGAAAACAATTCTGGTTAGTCACTCAATAGAAACCGTCACATGAACCAATGTCTCTTGGCAACATGCTGTGTTTGGGTTGATCAGTTCAAAAATGACTTTTGGCAACATATTGTGTGTGTGTGGGGGGGATGACCAATCAAAAAATTGGAAGAAGCGGTAATCAATGAATAAGTTACTTGTCTTGCATTTTGTTGGGCAGGGATCACTTAAAAAGTCTGAATTTTCAATAAACTTGCTGGAATATTGCAGGACGCAAACTAAGGGATTAATTTAGTATAAACTTGGATTGCAAATTGAAGTCTCCTGTTAAAACCTATTTAGGAGTTGGATTTTCAAAAAAAACAAAACAATATTTTTTTGTAGATATAATAAAAAGTTAATTTTGAAAATTTCTGCCCTCTAGCTCCATTGGTATGCCTGTGCATGTGGTACATACATTCTTATATAGCCAACCAGATCAACTTTGAAACTGAAGAAACCTAAGTTGACAGTTTTGGTTGATGGTTTCCAAATATTGGATTGATTTTATTTTTGCTCTAGCCTACTTTGTATCTACCATCTGTTATATATGTGTGTGTGTGAAAATATCTATCTATGTGTGTACGTGCACGTGTATGCGTGTTAATTTGTGTATGTATGTGTGCATGTGTGTGTGTATGTGTATGTGTGTATATGTGTGTTTGTATATGTTCGTATGTGCGTGAAAATATCTATCTAAATAAAGAACATACATACCATTATCATCATTTTTTGGGGTCTGGGAATGCTAAAAAAATTGCTGTATAAATTAATGATAATTGCTTTTTTGCTTCATGCCATTTTGGCTTATGAAATGTTTTTATAGGAATGCTCTACTTTCAGAGAGTGGGCAAACCATTTATATGCTCATTGTCTTCTTTATTGTCCCTCCTGGCTAGGAAAAAAAATCCAGGGACTTTCAATTGCTATGGGTATCTGTTGGCATTGTTTTGTTTTTCTCAATCGGATAATTTCATTATTCCATGATATATCTCAATGAAATATTGTATGTAAGCCTGTAGAGGGGTTCTACTCGGGAGATGGTGACTTATAGCCGATCTGATTGTTTGTTTACATGTTATAAGCTAAAACTTTATTTTTTACTATCGGGAAAATTTCTCAGATCTGGGCAGATTTTGCTATTATTTTATTATAAAATTAACAAAGCCTCATCAAATTGATAAATGGTGAGTTATGGTCGATCCAATTGTTTGTTTACATTCTAATATGCAAATAACCATGTGTCAACATCCAAAAAATATTGAACTTCGGAACTGTAGAAGGGATTAGAATTAGTCATGTTAATCGTTAACACCTCTCAATTGCTCCAAAGGTTATATGACCCCTGCTTGATTGAATAAACTTAGAATTTAACATGATAATGAAAGGGAATCTCATAGATTTACTGCTTCTTGGAGCATTGTTATTTGCACACTCTCAGGAAATCTATTCATCCATTGTCTTTTAAATAAGAGTTAGCTACAGATTTAGGGGCCAGGTGATTGGGGAGTGGCTCCTTAAGGGGGCCTCTCTAACCGTTAGTAAGATGTAATGAAAAAGGAAAATCTGCAATAAATAGACATACACTTTCAATTAGTGAAAATTAGTGGCTTAAGAAAAATTCATAATTCTCCACCCCTCCCTTCATTGAGAGCTGCAGGGGGCATTTTTAAAGATCACCCCACCTGCTCTCAGCTCCACCTCTGCTCTCAGGAAATGTATTCATACGTTGTCTTTCAATCTTTTCTCAGTGAATACGAAAAGGAAGTGTCGAGCCTTGAGAATGTGTGACTTCCTTTTTGTCTTTCCAAGTTTCCAGTCAGGTGAACAAAGAGGTCTTAAAAATGGTTGAGCATAGATATTGCTCCCTCCACTCCATGATTATATATTTTCATGTATATACTTATATGTACCTGTATGACAAGGTAATTGCAACCATTCCATGATTATAGCCATCATTGTCAATTCTTGTTATTGTTTGTAGCAGTCCCATTAACAAAACGTTTGCAATGTTTCTTCATGAATTTGGGTTGAAATCACATGCACACACACACACACACACACACACACACACACACACACACACACACACAAGCATGTGCATGCATCTACCTATCTGATATTCCCTGATGGTCATCTATTCAGTGTAGCAAAGAGGGGAGAAGTGGAACTTAAGCACAACAATACCTCCATACTAAGCACCCGGGCAGAGCTGCTAAAAGCTGTACACCTGTGGTCAACCTATATATATATATATATATATATATATATATATATATATATATATATATATATATATATATATATATATATATATATATATATATATATATATATATATATATATATTATTATATATATATATATTATTATATATATATATATATTATTATTATAGATACCCGTAGAGGAGTTAAATCTATCTCAACCTAAGATTTTAGTACTCTTTACACAAATATACCTCATGAAGATCTTATTGATCAGAGAATTAAATAAATAATAGACTCTGCATTTGCAGGCGGAAATAGTAAATATATTGGGTTTACAAACTCTACAGCTTTTTGGTTTAAAACAAAAAAATGGTAAGACTTTATGTACTCTACCCTTGGAGCAGTTATTAGTCATCTTATTGGAAAATGTTACTTTAAAATTGGAAACGAAATAATTCATCATATCATAGGTGTCACTATGGGAATTGATTGTGTATCCTACTGGGCAAATTTTAATTTTCATAGACACAGATATATATTCATGTCATCTCTAATCAATGACCTTGTTCATTTTTTAGGTTGTACCCGTTTTATTGATGACTTATGTTCTCTTAATGATGTAGGAGAATTCTGAAAATCGTTTAGTAATATGTACCCTGGGGATCTTGAATTAAAATGTGAACATGAAGGAATGCAAACAACGTTCCTAGATATGGGTATTAAAATCGAGGATGGAATGTTCATCTACAGTTGGTTTGATAAATGAGATAGTTTTCTGTTCCATATAGTGAGGGTGCCTTTTAGGACAAGTAGTATTCCAGTGGATGTATTTTATGGAACAATATTATTGGAATATTTGAGAATCACTAGAGCAACTCTAAAATTTATTGATTTTATACAGAAAATTGTTTCTTTGGTTGTAAGAATGGTCAATCAATTAGTAAGATTTTTGGACAATTTAAAAAAGCCATGACTAGACATCCTGATCCTTTTAAAACTTATTAGCTTAACCTTAGTGAAATAGTAACGAAAATTAAAGAATATGTTAACGAGAGTATAAAAATAGAATAAATGAATAGTGTATATTAAAATGTAGAAAATTGTATCAAAGTTTGGGGAATTAGGTAACCGAAAGATGGATCCAGTCCTTTTCAGTGTGTAAGATTATTGTATCGATTGTAACCAGGTAAAGGGGAAAACAATTGATTGAAGCTTGATGTTATAGGGTGTGGAGAAATCAATTTTAGAGTTAGTGGAATAAATTATCAACTTTTTTGTTTGAATGTGTTGGTAGAGAATCAACTAGAAGTTTTTCTGTAGATGAATAATCTTAAAAATGATATCATAAGTTGGTTTGCATGCAGTCTGAGAATGAAACTGACACAACAGGTTTAATATTCACATGGGTAAACATTCAATAGAAGTGACATGAACAGAAAGTCATGTCTGTTGTTATACTTACTGATCCCTCATCGTTGAATACATTTTTCGGGTAACCTACGTAAATAAGCCCTGTTTCAAAAAATTAATGATATGTATATACAATACACATAATACCCTAATAAAAATGACGAACTACATGAATGACATAGGCTATTTAAATGAATAATTCATATTTTTGAATTCCTAAACCTTTTTAAATATTTAGGCAGGGGTGTAATGCTGTTGGAATGCATGGGTACAATTTTCCCTTACTTTTTTTTGGGGGGGGGGACTTCATTCTCTCACTATCTATATACTGCTTAATTTCTCCTCTTGAACAATTCACTGACAAGAAAAGATAGCCAGGTTATGTTCAAATATTCTTCTCACTTAGTCTCAAAACATCTCGGAAATTGGTTGAATTTCAAAGATTTTTTTGTGGTGAGTGCTTAGAAGCCCCCCCCCCATCTGGCAGGCAGCCCTGTGTTTCCTCATTTCTTATTTTCAGCAGTACACTATTGTATCTAGTGTATGACCCCAACTGATCTAAGTCTAGATAATTAGAAACCGTCAACCTAAACTGTCAACTTGGGTTTCTTTAGTTGGTTTGCTATCTATGTATATATCATGTGTACAGGCTGCTAAAGGGCTGAAAATGTCAACATTTACATCTTATTATGTCTACCAAAAAACTTGGCCAATTAGCAATGTAAGTTGGTGCTAAATTGATTCCTTAGTTCGTGCTTTACAGCATTCAAGCTAGTTTTTACGAAAATTTGGACTTTTATAGCGATCACTGTCCAACAAAAGGTAAGAGAAATAACTTATTCATTGATCATAGCATTCTCCAATGCTACCATGGGACGTTCACGTGATGTTTTCTATTGAGTGACTAACAAGACCTGTATCTGTAATATTCTATTAAGAGTGTATGATCTCATAATTTATTCTTTCAAAAAAAAGTTTCATAGCTATGGAGGATTTTTGATCAGGCATGTGATGAGGCACCCTAGAGAAAGCCTGAAAATCTGTCTTCTCTCTTTTGTCCCCTGTTTCCAGTTGGACTGGTTTCTGTTACACTTTTAGGAAGGTACTTAGGGTGTGGCCGTTTTTCATAGGCAGTACACTGAACTGAGTCAAAAAATGAGTTGAATACGGAGTGAAACATCTGTCTCTTTCACGTCACTTCAACCAAACAATTGCCCCTTTACTTTGCGACTGCAAACACTAAAGCAGTTGATTTCTATTGCCCCAGTTTTTTTTAAAAATATTTATTAATTAAAAAATGCCTCTATGGGCATCTCTGTGTACTATTTACATTAGGAAATATTTATTCAACATCTAAATACACATCTATACAGATGATAAAAAAAAAACTCAATAAAAAAAAATATTACAAGCTTACCAGTACAGAGAGACACTTATAAAACACATTTTATTTTATTTTTTGACTCAATTTTTCTATTTCAGCTGATAATGCCCCTAATAACCTTATCTATCTATTTTATATCTTAAATGATCTAAATTTATCTTGGTCATCCTCAAAACTATTTAAACTTGTACTATTTTTTACTTGAGATGGTAAACTTTCTGACTTGAACATTACATAGACTCCCGTAATTTGTAAATGATACATATGTATTATTGTATCATCCATAGACAGCTGTTTACAATTCTTCAGTGTGGCTATAGACTTTCCATTATCCCATCCAGTATTGTAGGATTGAAACCTTCACTTCAGACCGATATCATACCTCTGGACTATGGAACTGGATGGTCAGTAAGGCTGAATTTAAGCGATATATTTATTTACACAGAAATTCCTCATTCACCAGAGTGCTCTATTCCTATGGAAGAGAATTGCATAAGATTACAATGGATGAGTTACCTCACTTAAAGAGTGTTCAACTCTGAATAGAGGAGCATTAATTATATATATATATATATATATATATATATATATATATATATATATATATATATATATGATAATTAATAATTGTGTCATCCACAGACAGCTGTTTTGTTGTATTATTCTTCTGTGTGGCTATAGACTATCCAATATCCCATCCAGTACAACAAGGTAGGATCAAAACCTTCGCTCCAGACCCAGAGGCTGGCATTTTACCCCCACCCTATGCTGAACTGGACGGTCGGTAGGAAGTATTGTGTCCAAGTTCCACTTCCCTATTCTTGACCACACTGAAAGCTTCCAAAGGAAAGAAGTGGTCAATACATTCAGAGATCAACATGGCTGCAGGAGATGCCTTCCCAGCTGGTTACAGTGCCTGATATTCTCTGATAGTCATCATCTAGGTACTGATCTGGCTTGTTTAACTTCAGTGATTGTACTAGAACTGGTGTATGTAACAAGATTTGGCCTTAACTGATATTGCTAGCAATCAGATACTCCTTTTTTTAAGTCTGGGCTCTAGAATTGGAATCAGAGTCATTTAGTCAATGTTGGAAGCAATTATTGGGTTACTGGAGTTAGAGCTTGTAAAAAAAAACTCTTTAGAAGTCAAAGTTGAGGCAAAAAGGTCTTGTGTTCTGATTCCTTGAGTCGGAAGCAATTATGTGGTTACTGGAGTTGATAAAAATATTGGCGTCGGAGTCACTAATTTTTGCATACCAACTTGAAAGCACCATTAGAATCTTGAAGATTGACTAGTCTATCAAATGGAGAGACTCTATAGTTCTGTTTGAAATGAAAGGTGGAGTTCTTAGTCATGAAATTCAAAACATAGTCTAACCTGTTTTCAAACCTTATGAGTGAATTACAAATCAGAGGAATAGCCTTGTTTTCCTTCACCCCCAAAAAGAAAGGTGGGGGAAAAAAAAGGATTTAAGTAGTTTTGACCAAACTTCCACTCAGCACAGCAATTTGAAAAGAATTCAGAACCCCAAAAGAATTTGACTTCATGTTGAGACAGGAAAACTTCCTGAAAGCCACTTAATGCTTTTGTACTAATTTATTTTGTTCTACAGATCCACAAATATAAATCTTGAAGTTTGTGTGTATCTACTTATGTCCATGCCAAAATGTAGATCTGGTTGACTTAATGATGATTTACAAAAGAATTACAACTGTCAATCAAAATTGTCAACTTGGATTCCTTCAGTTTTTAAAGTATACTGGCTGGTTCGTTTCGTTTGTGTGTCCATGTCACATGTACTGGACGTTCCAATAGAGCCAGAAAACTGGAAAATGTACTCCTCATGTTAACAAAAAAATTTCCTTTTTTTTGGAAGTTCACCTGCATTAAATAATTTTTTAGGAAGGAAGTTGAATTTGCAATCTAAGTTCATGCTAAACTAGTCCCTTAGCTTGTGTACTGCTACATTCATTCTTGTTTTTTGAAAATTTGGACTTATGAGTAATCCAACAAAGGTGAGAGATGAAGTATTTGTTGGTTAGCCTTTTTAACTGATCAGCCCCCCCAAAATGGCCTGCTGCCAAAAGATATTGTTCATGTGACAGTTTCTAACAAAAGTCTATGTGTAACGACGGACGTTAAAAGACTGATGATGATGATGATGAATTAACTTGACCCTAAAGACTTTGAAAGTTGTGTGCTGAGTGTATGATCTTATGTATGTATGTACATATGTCTATGTGAAAGTGTTGACTTGTTTAACTTAATCATAATTTACAATAGAATATTTGAATTTGCTTCAATTTTCATTAAAGCAAGTAGAGATTTGCATAAGATACTGTGCTAGTTATCATTTTTAATTAACACAGATATTTGTTTGTTATTGCTCTTGAAATAAAGATGATGGTCATAGTTTTTAGTTTTTGTATAAAGCTCAGCATTTCATAGAGTTTATCTGGGGAGGGGGGACATGCCCCATATGGGGTCATGAGTAATTTCAAGAGGGGGCATAAGCCAGTGGGGAAAATGTAAGAATTTCTCTAATTATTCCAGGAATTCTTTTGTTTGCATCATATCTTGAAGAACATAAGATACTAATTCACCGTTGACATCAAAGAATAAGTAAGTAATTTTCCATTTGTATCATATACTTATGAAATATGAAGAACATTATATTGCACAGCATTTTCTTGTTTATGTTCAATATTTCCTGAATTTCCAACGAATCTGAAGATACAATTCATTGAGTGAAACATGAAATTCTATTTCTACTCATTTAGAGAAAGTTGACCACTGGATCTAAATAAGACAGTGAGTTGCCATGAAGTCATCATCATAAGAAGAAGAAATCAAGCAAAGAATCACACTAGGTCGGCAAGGCTTTTGGTAGAGCAAGCTTGACTTTCAAAGCAAGAAAATCCCACAAGTCCTAAAAAGAAAGGGTATACAACCAATGTATCCTACTGATAGTCACCAATGGAGCTGAAACACGGAACCTAATCCAAAAATTGCCCCCTTAAACTGAGAACCATGCAATGTGTACATGAGAGAATCATGCTCAAGCTCTCATGGAGAGATCATAAGACAACACAGTATATTAAAGAAAAGACAGGAGTCACAGATATCATAGAAACAGTTAGAAAACTAAGTTGGCAATGGACTGGACATATTGCAAGAATTTCAGACAACTACTGGACATCACTACTCACAATGTGGATCCCCAGAGATCATATGTGAAATTGGAGCTGATAGTAAGTAAGATGGCATGATGAGCTAGATGAATTCAGAAAGTACTGGCTCAGCAATGCCCACAATAGAGATGTCTGGCAGATCCTGGGGAAGTTCTATGTCCAACGATGGACGCTAAAATGTTGCTGCTGCTGCTGATGATGATGATGCTACTAGACGGAAGTGTGAGAGAAGTAAGGCATCTGCAAATTGCTAATTATTATACGTGTGGATGTGGATTAACCTTGTCACATATTTGCCATAATTACTTCAAACTAATCATTTCATTGAAGATGGGGGGATGTGGAAGCAAGGTCCAAATACTAAAGGGGAGGGGCCTGATGGTGAAAAGGTTAAGAACTACTAGATCTCATTTATCATATCTATAGCATTGAAAAGCAATTTGACGTATGTTGTAATTATATATTTATATATGAATGATATTTTTGCATAAAAAATAAATATCTTGTGTAATGCCTCTTGAAATATTTCTGTGTCATTCACCCATGAGTCTTTATCAAAAAATTCCATTCAACCTCGACTAATTTTCTTCTGTTTTTGATAATTTTCATCTTATTTTCCCTTGTGTATAATTCTGTATATAATCCATTTTGTCACATGAGCAGAAACCATGAATTAACTCATTTTTCAAGTGTTTATTTCATTCATGTCTTCTGAACATCATGAAAATATGTAGGAAGAAAACTAGGAGTGACAGAACATTTACACCAAAAACTTGGGATTTTTTTTCAGACACGTCCTCACATCTCAATAAGATGCTTTTAGGTTCGTCGGTTTGAAAATGTACCCCTAAAATGCCCCAAATGGCCATTGATGTTTTTTATTGAAAAAATTACTTGCACAAGTATGAAAATCAGTTGACTTGAAGAATGACTATCTGCTCTTCTTCCTCTTGCTCGTTCTACCTGAGGATATTAGATGCATTGTTGTTGAATGCATTGTTCTTGTTTTTATCATCAAGGAATAAGATATATGTTCCTGTATTGGTGTGACAAGTTTCTCAAACTGAGGTTCAATTTCCTTCTGAATATGAAACATTTTTTCTTAAATTACTGACATAATTATAAACAGTGTTTCATATTCAGGTTAATTATAGAAGATCTATATAGAAAGACTTTTAGTATCAAATTTCATTGCCACCCTCTTTTGATACCTGAGTGATTTGAGTCATTCTCTCTTCTCTTTTCAATCACCCTTTATGTAGTAGTTTCATTCACCCCCAAAATAACTTCATCCACCCTTCGGTCCCCTGGGTGAACCATTCACCAGTTTAAGAACCACTAGTCTAGTGTGACATGTAAATGAAAATAAGTCATACTGTGTCATATTTTACTCCAGAATCAAAGAATAAGGCAAGGAGTTACCCATTCAATTCCTAAACATTTTCCCAGCTGAGTGATAAGGAAAATCTCTTAAGTTTCTTAATTACTGATAAGTAATGCTTGATCAGCTTCAAATATTATGAATGATGCTTGGCTATCTTTTTTCCCCCCAGTATGACTTCCTGCCTTTTTTAAAAGGTTAATTGTCTCTCTGTTCAATGTCAGGAAAACAAGGTCACTCACTGACAGGAGGACAATGTCTACTGTTTTTCTTATCCTATCAATTATGAGGCTAGTTTATAGGCTTTTCAAGAATAAAACTGCCTGCCATTCCTCACATATCTTTTATAACTCCCTTTTACATAAAAGTAGGAGGTGTATGACATCTTTAATGAATACAGGAATAACATAAGGATAACAGCTATTTTCTATTTATTATTCATTAACTGCAATGAAAGTTGACAGTTCTATGGATGCCAAAAGGTTTTTTGTTTGGACCAAATTTGAATCTGGTAATAGTGCTCATGAGAAAGGAAGGGAAGAGAGAGTGGGCAAAGAAAGGGGAATATTTTTCTTTTTACATCACACTATATCATAAAATCCTTTTTTTAGCTCAATTCTCGAGATCAAAAAAACTGAAAGCATTAGAAAGAAATTAAGAGAAAAAGCAGACTATAGAGTGTTTATAACTAATGTATACACTACATTTATAATTTTTTTCATTTCCTTATAAATCATATTGCATTTTGGATGACATTTTTGTTTATTTTTTTGATGCAATCATTATTTTTGTTTTGTTCATTTTCAACAGATCAACTTGAAAAATCAATTGAGAACAAATTGTTTTATTACAAATGTTGCCAAATGTTGCCAAAAGATGTTAGAAATTATCTGTAATGTTGCAGGTTTAGAACTCAGTCTGTTCTTTTTCTTGATTTTATTAGTCAAGCCCCTTGAATGAAATTCACAGATATATTTGAATTTCTGAGATGATATTTTTAGAAAAGAAAATGGTTAACTCATTTCAGTGAAAGAGTCCATCGTTTCAAATGGTGGATAGGAAATATTTCTATCAGACAAATTCTTATGTCAAGTAGAAGAGTATATTGTCAAAGACAGAGAAATGAGAAAAAAATGATCTTATACAAGTAGATTAGATGAAGTTTTGTAAACTGTTATTATCAATTTTTGACTATTTTCCTTCATCTTCAGTATTTTAGTTGCTCTCTCAAAGATAAAAGATTATGACTTAATCTTTTCATCTCGATAGAAAAAGAGATGAACAGACTTAGAAATAAATGGATGGATACATATGAATAGATAGATAGATAGATTGATATAAACAGACTGAGATAGATAGATGAATATGAACATACATAGATAGATATGAAGACAGATAGATAGATATAAACAGTGATAGATAGACACATAGATAGATAGATAGATCTGAACAGACTGAGATAGATGGATAGATACATAGATAGACAAATAGATTTGAACTGACTGAGATAAGTAGATAGGTATTAACCGATAGATAGATAGAGATATGAACAGACTGAGATAGGTCAATAGACAAACAGACCCTTCCTTTTCCAATTGACATTATTTTTTCATTGCAGGTAACTCAACTTCTCGATCAATAACTTGAAGAATGCCCCACAAGTTCAAGCATACATTTGTTGTCTATACATCATTAGTCATAAATAATGCCCCTGGCCCCTTAATCAAAGATTTGCTCATATATCCCCTATCCCTGGAGTCCATTTGGTAGGAAATCAAAAAATATCAAGGCACTTTATGTGATTTTGTTCCCTGCTAAAACCTAATTCTTGGAGATTTCGGTTTGAAGGTAGTCCTCAGAGCACCTGGTTCCATTTGTCAGTGGTAAAGAAAAAAAAGGAGGAAATTACTAATGGTTTTTATCTTTTAAGGTTTAGGGTGAAATAAAGAGAGTTCTGGTTCCTTATCTTTGGTAATTGAGGAGAAAGAAGGAATTTGAGATGTCTTACAGAGGTCTTAAATCCTTTTCATTAGGCACCCTGTCTGTTTTGGTGATATAAAAGAGACCCTTGTCACCCCACACACCCTTGGAATGGCAATTCAGGACATTTTTTTTTCTTATTGCTTTTTTTCTGTCTTGTGTGTATCTCTGTGTTTTTCTTTTGGATATAATCCTGAAAAGTCTTGTATATATGTATGTGTGTGTATTTTCTCTTGGGTATAACCTTTAGGGTTTTGAATCAGTGTATTTGTGTGTGTGTGTGTATGTGTGTATGTGTGTGTGTGTGTGTGTGTGTGCGTACGTGTGTGCATGTGTGTATGGGTTTGTGTGTGTGTGTGTATCTGTATGTGATTGTGTGGGAGTGTGCATTTCTGTGTGTACAAGTTTTTGCACGTGAGTGTACATGACAGTATGTGTGTGTTGGTATGTGTTCGTATATGCAAGTGTGTGTATGAGCATGTATGTTTGCAAGTGTGTGGAAGTGTGTATTTCTTTTGGGGTATAATTCATAGGGTTGGGGTTAGAAGATCTTTTAGGTATTAGGGTGTGTAGAAGTCAGACAAGAGTAATTGATTGAGATAAGGTTGGGGAAGGGTTCAGGGTTACTGTAACAATTTGATTAGAATCGGATGGGGGGTTATTTTTAGTTGAGGGGTTGAACTAATGTTACAGGTTGGTGTCTGTAGAAGTAACTGAGAAAGAGGAGAAGACAGACAGACCGATAGAAACCTGCTTTGTGACCAAGACCTTTTGGCAGCATGGGGTGGGGGTAATCAACTGAATATTTGGAAGAAGGGGTGATCGATCAAGAATTTACTTCTTTCGCCTTTTATTAGGCAGTGATCTCTTGAAAGTCTGACTTGAAAAAAAAAAAACAGGCCTGAAAGCTGATGGACACTAACTAACTAACTAAGGGATCATAGCATAAACTTTCATTGCAAATTGAACCCCTGCCTAAAAGCCTATTCTTAGGGGTGTTTTTTTTTTTTTTAAACCCAAAGAAATGTATATTCTAGACAAAATAAGTTGTAAAATCTTGAATTTTCAACCCTCTAGCCCTGTTGGTGAGGCCTATAAGTATGATTCAAACATACATATATAACCTGCTTGAGCGACTTGGAAACTGAAGAAGCCTATGTTGACAGTATTGCTATTTTGGTTGATGGTTTCTAAAAAATAGATAGGTAGATAGATAGATAATGAACAGACTAAGATAGATAGATAGATAATGGGAAGACTGAGATTGATAGATAGATAGATAGATAGATAGATAGATAGATAGATAGATAGATAATGAACAGACTGAGATAGATAGATAGATAGATAGATAGATAGATAGATAGATAGATAGATAGATAGATAGATAATGAACAGACTGAGATAGATAGATAGATAATGAAAAGACTGAGGTAGATAGATGGATAGATAGATAGATAGATAGATATATAGATAATGGACAGATAGGTGGACAGATTGATTGATCGATCAATATATAGATAAATTGATAGATGTGGGCAGGTTGGGATTGATGAATCACTTTCACCCACAAACCCACATAGAGCCTGCTTCTCCCTCCCCCATGAATTTCATATATCTAACCTGGGGTATCCCAGCAATACCTCACATTATCACCAATATTTGTTGTTTTTCTTACGTCACATTACAGAGATGCCAGATCCATGCAGGTGCAGCTTCCACCAGAACGGGACATCTTTTGTATATTTTCCTATTTTTTGGTGTGAACGATCCAAATTTTGTAGGATTGGTGATGAAATCTCAATATCCCATTTCAATAAATATATAGGAATAATCCATTCATCTCTCATGCGTTGTTCTTGCAGATCTTCATATCTTTCCACTCTCCATTCGTGATCCAAGTTAACATTTTCCTCAGAAGGAACAATTAATTCAACTTGGTACACTTAAAGTGATCTCAGCTGGAAAGTCAGGATTGTGCTCCAATCTGTACAACCTTCAAACAGCAATGATTGAACAACTATGGCCTCCGAAGATGACAAAACTGTCCTCTCCTTTTCTATATGTGTGTGTGTGTTTGTTTTTATGTTTGTTTGTGTGTGCTCCATCAGTACTCCCCCTAGACCCCTTCGGGGAAATATTTCTTTTTCAAATTTTAGAAAAAAAAAACCTCTTTGACCTTTTTGGAGCCTAATTTCTGTGGGTTTGTTGACAACATCATGATTCTCCAGGATGAAGATGTTTCTAGATCTTCCTTTTCTCTATTTTAGATGTTTTCCCGTTGAAAATGCTGGTAATGCCATAAATACTATTTATTCTGATCATATAATTCTTAGATGGCATTTTTTTATATGATGCTATGGTTGTTTAATTATTGACTGGGATGGCGAGTTTATACTTTTTCTTTATATCTTTGCAAATCTATTTTGTTTCAGTATAGTAAAACAAAGGTCATGTACAAAATCATGTTGAGGACAAGGACTATTTAAAAAATTGAAAATGCAAAACTTAAGACTGTAGACAACTATATCTACATAGGACAACAAATCTCTATATATCCTCAAAAGAAGAAGAAATCAAGTGAAGAATCATTCTATGATGGTAAGCTTTTGGTAGAGCAAACTCTATCTTCTGGAACAAAATCCCACTAGTCCTAAAATGGAAGGTATACAACCAATGCGTTCTCCCAGGAGTCACTTATGGAGCTGAAACATGGAACGTAACCCAAAGATTGACCTTTAAAATGAGAACCATGCAATGTGTACAGAAAAGAATCATACTCATCATGACATGGAGAATCACAAGACAGCACAGTATATCAGAGAGAAACAGATATAGAATCGTTTGAAAAACTTGAATGGAAATGGGCTGGCCGTGTTTAAAGAATGGCTGGCAACTGCTAGATAACATGGATCCCGAGAGATCATATGTGAAATTTTGGCCTGCCAAAAAACAGGATGGCATGACAAACTAGACAAGTTCAGAAAGTATTGGCTCTATGACATCCAGATATCTGGAAAATCTTGGGGGAGGTCCATGTCATATCACAGACGAGCAGCTGCTGCTGCTGATGATGATGATGAAATATAACATCACCATTAATAGATTGATAGAGAGAACGGAACCTTGCAAAATAAAGAAAAAATATGGAAAGGAATAAAGAAGAGAATTCCGTATAAATATAAGTAACCAAAAGTGAAACATTCCACTACTTTCTATCACTACTGTTCTTCCATTCCTATCAAATAGTTTGTGGTATTTATTATCAATTATGAATAAATAACTTGAATCTACATAGTTGGCGAAAATCAGATTATGGAATGGCAGATTGTTACAAATGTATATCTTGAACTGCTCTCCTCTCCCTTGGTACAACTAATAATAATTCATCACCCTGCCACCTCCCATACCATCCTTCCTGTCTGTTCCCCTTCTCCTCCATTCACATCTACAATTACTATAGATGTATAACCTGTCACCAGCTCGGAGACAATTATCCTGTGTTTTTATTTATGATCTTAACAAGTGTTGCAATTATGATTTGTTATTTAAAGATATACTTGTTTCCAAAAATGGTTAAAATTGCATAGATTTTTCCATTTTCAGCTAAACTTAAAGCAATATATATATATTTATATATATATACATACACATATATATATATATATATATATAGGTATATATGTATATGTATGTATATATATATATATATATATATATGTATATATATATATATATGTATATGTATATACGTATATGTATATATGTATATATATGTATATATATGTATATATGTATATATATATATATATATATATATATATATTGCATCATCCACGGACAGCTGTTTCGATGTATTACATCTCTTCAGTGTGGCTATAGACTTTATCCCATCCAGTACCGCAAGGCAGAATTGAAACCCTCACATCGGATCCGGAGGCCGATATCCTATCTCTGGACTTCGGAATTGGGTGGTCAGTAAGGCTGAATTTAAGTGTTATATTCATTTTTACGCAGAAACTCCTCATCCACCAGAGTGCCCTATTCCTAAAGAAGAGCATTGCATAAGCTTACAATGGATGAGTTACCTTACTTGAAGAGTGCTCAACCCTGAATGGAGGAGCATTAATTATTGTGTCATCCACAGACAGCTGTTTCGATGTATTACATCTCTTCAGTGTGGATATATATGTATATATATATATATATACATATATGTACATATGTATATATATATATATATATATTTATATATTTACATATATATATATATATATATATATATATAATGATATATATATGTATATGTATACATATATATACTGGTATAAATTGATTAGCGCAGTTGATTTGTTCCAAAATTTTCCATTCTGTTCAAAGCGAGACTGTTCAAAGATTTATTATAATTTAATGTGTTTCTATTTACAGCTCATACTCATCATCATCATCATCATCATCATCATCATCATCAGTCTTTCAATGTCCATCGTTAGACATAGACCTCCTCCAAGATTTGCCAGATCTCTCATTTGTGGGTGTGGCAAAGCCAATATTTTCTGAATTGTTGTAAATTGATACATCATTTTATTATTTCCCATCCACAATTCAAGTTTTCCTATGGATTGTAAAATATTCATGACCTCAGTTTTTTTCCCCCATATACTGTGTTGTTTTGTGATCTGTTCATGTGATTCTCTTGTATATGCTGTATGGTTCTCAGTTAGGGAGCCAATCTTTTGGTTATTTTCAATGTTTCAGCTCCATAGGTGACTATTTGAGGATGCATTTGTTGTAGATCCTTCTTATCAATACAAATGGGATTTTCTTGTTCTTGAAAGTTGAGATTGCTCTGCCCAAACTTACCGACCTAGGATGATTCTTTGTTCATGCAATAATTAAAAAATTCATACATATATATATATATATATATATATATATATTATAATTAATGCTCCCTTATTCAGGGTTGAGCACTCTCTAAGTAAGGTAACTTGTTCATTATAAGCTTATGCAATGCTCTTCCAACTTCGGAATTGAGCACTCTGGTGGATAGGGGATTATGTGTAAATAAATATATCACTTAAATTCAACCTTACTGACCATCCAATTCTGCGTAGGGCAGAGGTAAAATGCCAGCCTCTGGGTCTGAAGTGAAGATTTTGATCTTTCCTCGTGGTACTGTATGGGATAATGCATAGTCTATAGCCACCCTGAAGAATTGTAATACAACAAAACAGCTGTCTATGGATGACTCAGTTATTTAATTATATATATATATATATATATATACTTATTTAAAGCCCACATCAAATAAAATTACAATATATTGAAACTCTAGAACAAATTATTGATAAAACTTGAACATTCACTTTTATGAAACTTACCAGATTTAATCATCTGAAGATTGGATATCATCTTCAAGTGTAGATGTAAACGGGCAGGGGTTCATTTTGCTCAAATATGAAGCCATTCTGTCTATATCTTGGGAGAACTTTTCTGGTATTTCATAGATACTACAACATTTATTGCACTCTCTCAATCCTAATTCAACTGCTGATTGTACTTTTTGGCATTTATAGGTCCTTTCTATTTCTCAATTTTGATTTATATCATTCTCACTTAGGCAATTGAGTGTGGTAATATCTAGCCATTATCGTGAATCTTTATAGTCCAAGTTAGAAAAGATCTTGTGGAAAAAAACTAATTTGGTGACCCCAGTCTCCACTACCAAGAATTAGTAGTCGTAGGTGTTCTTAAGCTGGCCATAGCTACAGCCGACCCTGTTGGGGCTTCACATATCACTAGTTTCTCCTCGTCTTGGAATTCTCTGAGTTTTTTGAGCAGCTGAAGTGGAGTCACTCACTTCACCATCCCCTATTTTACCCACAGCTGCTGGAGGAGGGAGTCGGATTCATGCCATTTCCAAGGGCATTAGTGACAGTCCCAGTCTCAGTTAGGGTTTTAACTTGTCTCTCCCAGTCCATTTCCTGCGTGTTAACCAATTGGCCATTTGCAGTTGCCTGGATTAGAGTAATAGTAGTACTGGAACTCTTCTTCTTCTGGAATTAACTTTCATCTTGATAATACTTGATATCATTATGACAGACTGAAGCAAAACTTTTTTTTCCTTTAATCTCATGCCAATTCTGTTATTTCACTACCACATCAAACCTATTGTCATCAATACTTACTTTCTTTCCTTTCTCTCTCTCTGCTACAACCTGTACTAAGTGAACCACCTCCTCTCCCATGGGCAACCCCAACAATATTGAAATGATTTGTATCTACTCATTTTGTCATCTTTTTCCCCTTCCTCACCTTTTATCTGATCTATTTCTTCGCCCCCTCAGATTCTCTTTGATGTTATTGCCACAAAAAATGTTTGAATGAACTTCTTTGATCACATTGACTGTTTGAACAAATAGAAATTGTTGTTTCTTTTGTGTCTTTTTGATGCAGCTATAATCACTCATTTGCATCATAATATTTCACACTTAGTGTGTTCTTTGCTTGTCTCAGTACGGCACAAGGTTAATCAGGGTCACGAGAACAAAACCTAGTGAATCTGCAAAGTAGTTCCATATCAGTAATAGAGAGAATAAGCTCATATGATAATTTATTTGTTTGTTAATTCATTTGTTTTCTGTTACACTTATGGAAACATTTATAAAATGGAATTGCTGAAATTTGAAGTTGGTACTTAACCAGCCTGATGACTTACCAATAGGCCAAGAGTACACTGATGATGCAGTATTGAAATTTTAAGCATCAAATCTATCAGTCAGATTGTATACATTGGAGAAAGGGGACTATACATCAAAGCAGGTAACAGCCTACATGGGTAGGAATTTAAAAGACAAAAACAAACAGAAAAATAAAACAGGTGTAATTTTTGATGGTATGGATATACTAGTATAATTCATAAATTGATGAATATGTAGAATTTCACTTCAAGGTTTGACTCAGTTTTTGAGTTATTGTTCAAGTGTCATTGTTTCTATGTGCAGAGTAAAAAAGGTTTCTAATCATCACCAAACAGTATTCTGATTTTGAATCAACCAAAACATTTCAAAGTTTTGCAATGAGGTATCGCTATCATTCCTTGAATTAATCGTACTAGCATTCTCATCTTCATTGTTTTGATTACTGCATTAAGGTTGGTGTGCTCTCTAGCTTTTCTCGTGTCTATATTACATCTGGTAATGTTTCCTAAGTGTAGCATGTATCTTTGTTACTCAGTGATTTGGTCTGATTACTTGGCATGTTTTCACCCTCTGCAACTAATATTGTGGCGTAGGCAGAGGCTAGTTCTGCTGCAACTCTGTCTATTCAATTGTGTGAATTGGAGTATGTCAGGAGCTCACTTGGGCACCTGATGGAGGGCAGCCCTTGAAAGCTTTACAAATTGTAGTTTACCTTCTGCATTTCTACTGGAAATCTCCCTAAAGATGGGAGAGCACCTCTCACAGAGCCTGCTCCTCCCCACCCAGTTCTATGGGTCCCCAAATCCCTGAAATCACTAGCTGTATGTCTGGAGTGTTTCCTTTCATTGCTGATTTAGTATTTACTTAACTTGGCTCAGTATGGCACAAGGTCAAACAGGATGAAGCCTGATGAGAAAGATGGTGTTATACTGCAACTTTTAAGCTCAAATTTTGAAAAATTGAACTTTAATTTCAAAAAAAGAATCTCAAAGTAACACTCTGTACTTCTAAGTGGGTGATACTGTACGAAGTGTACTGGGGAACCGTGAAAGTTACTATGAAATTGTGGATGGCTAAAACATTTGACACTATGATGGCTCTTGACACACTCCTATTCAAAAAGACTTTAAGTATAGATTGCGCTATCAATAAAGCAATGACTGCAATTACCCCACTGTTGCGTATGAAAGCATACAATCATATACAAATGCATTTTGCTCTAACCTTGGCACAAAAAGATCTCCAAATAGTGGACGATGGGTGAACTAGTCATCGTCACAAAGTTTGTGATCATATTGTCTGTTATTCTATGCGAACCAACACTGCATCTCCATACACTTGTGATAATTTTTTTTGATTGTTTCAAATTGAAGTTCAAGTTATTTTATTCAAAGTTCAACTAAATTGAAGCTAAAAAAGTGTAGTCTTTCATTTTGGGAAGAGCTGATGCCCAGAAAATCAGCACACAAAATTCTGGTTTTTACCTGTGTACAAAAACAAACCTTTGGCATTTGTAGGAAATACCTATTTCACCATGAAGTAGGCTACCATTCTATTGCACAATTATTCAATTTCCTCTGAAGTTACTCTATGCCAACAAGCACCCCATGAAGGACGGAAAGCATACTGGCTGAATTGTAACGATCAAAATATTCAACATGGCATTCCAAGTTCAGATGAATAATGCTGACCATCATACATGATTCATGGATGCTAAATCTTTCTCCTCAGACAGAATTCTGTCTTTGACAAATATAAATTAGCACAGGAGTGCTTGAACATTTTGGCCATATTTTGTCATTTTTTTTAGGTAGTTTTGACTATTTTAGCATCTTTTTGGAGTTTCTGTCTATTTTAGGCTATTTCTCAAATTTAGCACTTTTTGGAAGTCCAACTAATGTGAAAATATTTCTCGAGTTTCATTGAGTTTCAGTCTTGGCAATTTTTTCTACTAACCCCCATGGCGATTGCCAAACACAGGAGTTGGCAAACCTTTTGGGAGATGGCTGGATTAGAAATGTTTTTATGTCTGGTGGGCTGAGTCGAATAACAAATGAAACACTGATCATACAAGGCTATTGAAATTAACAATGTAATGAACAATGTGGCACAGCCCCATATTCATCGAAAGAATCATTTGGAAGGAAAAAGTCAAATATACAAACATGTTTTTACTGAGAATAATAAAAGATCAGCACCTGAATGACTGGATTTAACATCTTGTGCCCTAGTTAGGGGAGTATTTTAATAGAACAGCAGAAATGTTGAACCATTTTTAGTGATAAAAACATCTATTCATTTGAGGTCATGGCAAACATGAGGTTTTTGCACTATTTTTTGATACTGAATTTTCTTGTTCACAGACCAAAGATTGATAGGGAAAAGAAAGCATTTTTGTAAGCAATGTTATATATTCAATGAGGATGCCGATCCCCAGTCTAACATAATGATTTGGATAGATATTTATGATAATTTGAACTCATACAATAATTTTGATTGATATACAAACCTTACATCTATTTACAAATTGTAAACCAACTGCTGGTTGGAAGGCCTTTCTTTTGTTGTGAGCTTTTCATTCTAAATGAAGTCATAGTTACATAATGTTACTGAGCCGGGTATAAAATAAAGAAAAATTGATCGCAGCACAATTTTCTATTAGCATAATTATGGAGTCAGCTAGAATGCACTCTTAGTGATACTGCTACAATAGTGTCATTTCATTACTGAACAAAATGAGGATAGTCGCTGCTCATTTAGGGAAACACTGCATGATTATTTTATACCCTGGAACTGAGCCAGCAAAATTAATTCGAGAGAGTGTAATTCAAGATAAGATCTTGATCTTTCCTACTCCATTCCAAAAGTGCCTTTCAAAGTTCAGAATAAGATTAACATACCAGTTGCCCTGCTGTGGATGTGCTTCTCAATGTTGATTCATTTATCAAAGGTTCAAGTGATCTTTATTTGCTCTGTCTGTCTATGGCCGCCCATATTACAAAACTTCTTATCGGTGGCCACCTTTGCTTGAAGGCATGACTGGCAGGGGGTCTGCGCTTCTTTGCTTTGATAACAGCAGGCGGTGGACTGTTTTAAGAGAAAACTGTTTTTAAATTCAACTCAGACAAAGAAACAAATTGATCTTGTCCTGTTAATTTTCAACTGATATTCAAGCTTCTACCAAGTCTGAGGACCTGAGGCATGGCTTGAGATTTGGTGGGGATTTGGGAGCTCAGGAGGTTTGTCTCTTTGAGCTCTCATCCCCCTGCCAACATTTAGTAAGATCAGTCATTAGAAATGCAGTAAGTGAACTACTATTTTTAAAGCTCTTGATTCGGGGTCAGTCAGATTGAGAGGTGTTTTCAAATAACCTACAGTCTATGTTATGACATAGTGTTGGGTAATGGTATGAAGGTTTTCTTCTGAAAGAGGAAAACGTATTGGTGACACTGCCCAACTCTAGTCTGAGCTTCTGAACATCTTATTTGTTTTACTGTTGTAACAAGAACAAAAACAACAAGAACAATCCTCACCAAATTTAATAAATAAATGCATTTATGAAATGAGCATTTCCCAACTGTGGTTTGAGAGTGATCAGCTGGTGGCTTTCTCACCATCTAAGCTTAACTGACAAGTCTTACATACCTATAAAAATTTATGTTGGAAATACGCAAGGGCTTATTGCTTTCTAATAAATATATACATTTGTAAAATGATCATTTCCCCACTGTGATTGAAAACAATGACAGTGATCCACAGATCACTCTCTTACCGACTGAGCCAAACTGACAAGTTTTACTTACCTATGAAAATTTATGTTGGAAATACACAAGGGCTTATTGCTTTCTAATAAATATATACATTTGTAAAATGATCATTTCCCCACTGTGATTAAAAATAATGACAGTGATCCGCAGATCGCTCTCTTACCGACTGAGCCAAACTGACAAGTCTTACATACCTATGAAAATTCAATGAATGCATTCATAGTAAAAATATTTTTGGAAATAACTTTTTATTTATATTATATACTCTACGAAAGTTGCAGCAATCATCTATAGTCGGAATAGATATTCGAGTGGAGTTTGACCCTGCAATAGCCAGGATTGTTCTCAATACCATCTGGCCATCAATTTTCAACAGGTATTCTATCTTCTCTGTTGGATACTACTAAGTCTGACCACCTGGCAGGTTTCTACAACCAATATCAGGTGTAGCTTTTAAATAACGAGGCTGGGCTGGGCTTATTGTAAATCGATCCAGAGTGTACATATGCAAGCCATACATGGTACACATTGACCAATGGGCAATCGTAAACCAAGCCTGAAAGTTACTATCCACTAGTGTCTTCAGTTCGCTATTACTCAACGATTCCTCTGACTATTTCAACTAAAAATAAAGAACAAGTTCGGTAAGTCTAACAACAGAAACCATCACATGACTTTGTCTTCTGGCTGCATGCTATGTTTGGGGTGATCAAAAAAAACAAAAAATAAAACATTGGAATAAGGGATGATCATTGGATAAGTTACTTCTCTCTTCTTTTGTTGGGCCATGATCACTAAAAAGTTTGAATTTTCAAGAATCAAGCACGAACACTGCCACAAAGAGACCGATCTAGCATAAACTTACCCAGTAGAGTGAAATCACCTCTAAAAATCTATTTTGAAGGGGGAATTTATTTCCTGTTTTGATTATTTATTATATTTCCGTGTTTTAATTTTCAGCCCCATAGCTCCATTGATGCTGCCTGTACACATGATGCCTATATATATTAGGGTGTTTGGCAAGTAATTGGGTATTTCACAGCAATAAATTATAAGCCAACTGACTAAGGTAAGACTTGGGTTAAATGGTGTGAAACTATGTCTGAATTTAGTTCATCATTTCTTCTCTCCGGAGTGTCATTTATAGTGTATTGTAAAGTTTAACCTTACTGAAGATAGAGACTGTAAAGAACATAAGAAATCCAGAATTTTTCTAAAAAGCGCAATTTTTTCAATGGGGAATCAAAAAATTGACTTCCCATTTGGCTACTGTCATTGATGATGGTGGTGATTACATTATTGATAAATAGTATTTTATTAAACTTCACTGGCTTCCGTTTTTATCTCATTATTAAAATTCCATAATTTTCTGAACCTCGAAAATATGTACATACTTCCAGGGTATGAAGCTACATGATTACTTACCAAACACCCTAATATATGTAGCCAGTCAGATTTGCTTAAAAACTGAAGAAACCTATGTTGACAATTTTGGTGAGGGTTTTAGATGGATGGTTTCTAGCTTTCCCTTGCGATCAGTCTAGTATTTGTAGAAATGCTAAAATTCACAGGATGTAAACATTTTTGCTGACTAAATGCTACACCGAATGAACTTTGTTGAAGGATGAATGCAAAGAGAGAGAGAGAGGAGAGGGGGGAAGAAATGGGAGAGGGGAAAGACAAAGAGAGAGAAACAGAGTTATGTTGCAGTAAGGTTGCCAAATAAGCCATTCTCTCGTTAGATCTGGCTGATTATTTTCTATTTTAGCTGATTGAAATCTACAGTAGCCATAAATCTAGCAATTCGAAAACAAGAACCGCAAGTTCAACGATGTGTCCACCATCCTTGGTAATTGTAGCAGGAGGAGGAAGAGGAGCGAGCAGTCTTTTCTCATGTCAATTGATTCTCATACTTGTCAAATACTGTTTTGTAGAAATATTCTTTAAGTATCATTTTCAATAAAAATCATGAATGGCTGTTTTAGGCATTTTTTTTTGCCATTTTTGGCTTGTTTTGAGTACAAAAATGCTGACCGCGTATATTCTATTATGACTCCATAGAAAAAAAATTGATTAGAATAGATGATGTCACACCGTTCAATTACATCACACTCCTTCCTTCTTTCTTATTTCTGTTGTTTAATGTAATTGGATCTGACTGACAGATTGTTTGACTGATAGTACAACCAACTGACTGAAAAACGTCTCATTGAGATCTGTTACACATCTTGAAATAATAAATAAGTTAAATAAAAGTTAATGTACTATTTTAGAATATAGTTGAATTATTTGATGAGTTGGCTTTATATGCATACATACACACACACATATATATATATATATATATATATATATATATATATATATATATATATATATTTATGCATGTTACACGGAATCAGTGAAATTTGCATGATTGTCAAAGTTTTGACTTGTTTTTTCAGAAAATAAATAAATTCATGATTTTAATTTGATCAAAAGTTCATTTAATCAAAATAAAGATGTACAAACCTATTTTTTTACAATCAAAAGTTAACTTTCTTTCTTGCTAAGAAATGGGTAGATATGTATTTTTAATTAATTATTAAATAACTAAATAGTTTTAATTTGATAAAAACAAGGATATTGAACAAGTAATTTTTACTTTCAAAAGTTTATGTAAACAAGGGAAAATCAAATTTTTACTCCGAAAATAAGTAAATTTTGTCAATTGAGCAATCTCCCCAATTAGCCATAACGTATATCTTTATCTATATCTATCAATATATTTATGTACATGTATGACATTTTTAGCTATAATTTAGCTTGAAATAGAAACACTTGGCCAATTTCTGCCATTTTTTTAGACAGTTTTAGCTATTAATAGCAAGCTGTGCCTGGCAGCACTGTTGCCGTCTAGTCGAGTGAGCAGTCATCTTTCTCATTCAAGCATATGGTGTCTAGTTTCTGAGGCAGGAGAAATCTTGGTGCCGTGTTGAAGAATAAAAATTTGAACTTTAGCCAAATGTTCGGAAACCCCACTGGACTGTTCGATTCCATGAAAATGACTGAGTAGAAATATGTCAGGAATGTGACAGACTTCCTAGATATTCTTATAAACGCGTTGTTGAGGGGTGAGGTGAGTACGGGAGGGGTGGGAATGAAAATTAGTATTTAGTAGATATGCAGGTGTTTATTATAGTACTAGCAGAGTACCTGTAAAAAATGACAGGATGATTATAAACTACCGACCAGAACTGTCAATATGGGTCTCTTCAGTTTTTGAGTGGTTTAGTCTGGTTATGTATGTATGTATGTGTGCAAGTATGCTCAAAATCCTCAACCAGGAGTGTCATTATAACTGTCAACGTAGGTTTCCTGGGATTTGAGTTAGTCTGGCTGGCTGACTATCTATTTATGTGTATATTACTTACCAATGAAGCCTTATTATGCTTGGAAAAGAGTTTTTATTATTTCTGGAAATACCCACCTCAAAATGAGTATTTAAACTGGGATTTGATTTACAATGTAAGTTTTTACTGAATTAATCCCTTAGTTTGTGTGCGGCAGCATTCATGCTTATTTTTCTTTTTAAAATTTAGACTTTTTAGTGATGATGATGATCATCATCATCATCAGTCTTTCAACGTCCGTCGTTGGACATACAACTTCCCCAGGATTTGCTACACTTCTCTATCATGGATGTTGCAGAGCCAGTACTTTCTGAATTTGTCTAGCTTGTCCCTCCATCTAATATTCTGCTGGCCTCAGTTCCGCTTGTGATCTCGGGAAATTCATGTCATGAGTTGTCCATCGATTGTCCGCCATTTTTGCAACATGGCCAGCCCACTGCCATTTGAGATTTTTAATGATGTCCCTAATTCTTGTCTTTTCCCGGATGTATTGTGCTGTCTTGTGATCTCTCCATGTGAGGCCCAGCATAATTCTTCCATGCGCATGTTGCATAGTTCTTAATTTGTGGATCTATCTCTTGGTCATTGAATACCCCTTTTTCTAATTTTTGATTGATCACCCCAAAAATGACAGTTTCAATTTAGTAACTAACCAGACCTATTTAATCCCACTTCTTTTTCTGTCTAACATTGTTTGGTCAAAGTACATCTAAACTTAATGATTTTTACGCATGTGCTGGCGTGTATACGCAAATACTCACGCACATCTGTTCATTTTCACACATACACACATACGCACACATACATTCAGATACATAAATATCTATTCACACTCATATATTCACACGTTCACATAGGAATTGAATGAGGATTGTTATTTCTTCCTGCTTTTCTCAGAATCAGAAATTAATTTTAGACATTCCTGATTAATAAGTTTTGTCATCGTAGCTCGGCTAATCTACTTCAAGTATTAATTCCTTCTTTCACTACGTTCTGGCCATGGAATTTTATTCCCGCTAGATCTGAAAGGTCAGTTTTATTGATAGCAGCTGAATATAAATAAATTGATTTTGAGACACAGAGACCCATGTAATAATTTGTATCATTCATTTAGATGAAGCAATATAAATTATTATTATCAATTCTACTATATACCTTCATCTTAATTTTCCAGTTGCTTTTTTCTTGGCAACTTTTAATAATAATAATTTTTGACATTTCATCTACTTGAATACTTGCTTTGTCAATAGTGACATTTACAATTTGCGAAACTAACATGACTGTGAAGGATTGCTATAGAGAATGAGATTAAAGGTTTGATTTGAATTTCTGTTTGTTAGTCAGTGGCTTGTATGGTAGAGCAGCAAGACATAATCCTATACTCCTAAGAGGGATGCAAGTTTCAGTCTCATCTAAAGCTTATTCTGCATTCCCAATCAATGTTATTAAGTCAATGCTAAAGGGAAGTGGAAAGTTGTGATAAAAAGTTCCAGATTCCTTCTTCTTTGAAAAACTGCATGGACAGTCAGACAAAGATTACCACAGGTTGCAGAAAGCAGTTTTTCATCAACATCCATTGACTGGAGAGAAATAAATGCTCTACACACATATTCATTCTTGCAATGTGTAGCTCAAATACTAACCAATGTTGCGTGATGCAGTTTTTTTGTTACACAAAAATTCACTGCTCCTCAATATGATCGTAGTCAGCATGCTAAAACATCTCATTGGGGTGCTATTTTAAAAGTTCAGTTTCTTTTTGGACAGTCCATATATATATATATATATATATATATATATATATATATATATATATGTATAAAATAAAGTTATTTATATTAGTAATAATTCCGCTCGTTACTTGGGTTTCATAGCATGTTGCAATTTTTCAAGCAAATGTTTTGTTTTAATATTCGAAGGATGAAATCATTTCTTTTTTTCTTTCTTCTCCCCACACCCGATGTGTGCGTGTGTGCATATTTATATGTATATAATGATAATTAATAATTGTGTCATCCACAGACAGCTGTTTCGTTGTATTATAACTCTTCAGTATGGCTGTAGACTATCCAATATCCTTTCCAGTACAGCAAAGTAGGGTCAAAACCTTCGCTTAAGACCCAGAAGTAGATACTCTACCCCTAGCCTACGCATGACCGAAATAAGCGATATATTTACTTACGCATAATTACCCATCTATCAGAGTGCACTCCAGAGTTGGAAGAACATTGTATAGCAGCTTATAGTAGACGAGTGCCCTACCTAAGAGTGTTCAACCTTGAAGAAGGGAGCGTTAATTATAATGATAATTAATGATTGTGTCGACCACAGACAGCTGTTTTGCTGTATTACAACTCTTTAGACTATCTAATATCCCTCCCAGTACCGTGAGGTATGGTCGAAACTTTTTCCATTTCATTTTTTTCAGTAAGAGTAAGAAAATTTTAACTGCCGACCCCATTTTTTTAGGGGTGTGCGTGCTCAGATATGTGATTCAGGATTCAGTTATTTCGCTTTGTTTTGTCTCTCAATTATACATATATATATATATATATATATATATATATAATGTAAAAAGTCAGTGCAAAGAAGTGACAGATTATTTTAATAAAACAATTCTTTAAAGTTGAGAGAGTTTGAGTTTCAAAAGAACTCTTTTTTTAATTTGAATAGTTCTGACTATTTTGAACTTTTTCTCTTAGACAATGTGTCATTTTAAATAACTATGACACATCTATCAGAATCTGTCAACCAAGACTGTCACCAAAATTCTCAAGGTTTCTTCAGTTTTTAATCTGGTCTGGCTGACTATGCATGCATAGTGTACAGACTGCTATAATGGAGCTAGTGGGCTGAAAATGTAAACATTTACTCATTTTTATGTGTTGAAAAAATATTTTTTGTTTCTTCAAAATTCATCCCCAAAGTAGGTTCCCAGTGTGAGTGTTGAGTTTAGAATGTGAGTTTATGCTCAAATGGCCTCTAGTTTGTGTCTGGCTGTGTTCTCACTTGTGTTTTGAAAATTCAGATTTTTTAGTGGCCTCTAACCATGAAAGACAAAAGAAGTAACTTAACTAATCAGCCCTTATTCCAATTTTTTAATTGATCACCCCAACATAGCATGCTGTCAAAAGACATTTCTATTGAGTGACTAACCAGACCTACCTTTCTTACGTACATGTTTTTGACAATTTTGAAAGATATGCAAACATTTCTATTGGCCTAAACTCTTCATTGGTGGAAAAGTTGAAAGTTTAAGTAGATCTTACTATTTACAGCTGATCATATTAGCAGAAAAACTCGGTTAGGGCAGGTTTTCAGCTGGATCTCGTAAAATACCTAAATGGAAATTATTTATTCAGTGGAATTCATACCTTTTAAAATTTTGCAAGAGAAAAAAACTCACCAATTGAGTTTTTCAGTCTTTGAGGAAAAAAAAATGCAATTTAATCTCTTTTAGGTTTTCATACTTTTCTAACTGTAAACAAAGCCTAAAGTACTTTAAAATTGATCGGACCAAAAAATCCTTTCATTGCTTCCAGATGTATAGAATTCTATGGGAAGAAAACCTGCCTCTGAGAAATATCTAAAACATCAAACCATTTTGTTTGGATGAAATGCAATTTTCAGAGAGAAAAATTGTTTCAGACAATTCGGGCATATTTCCCTTATCCTAAAATTAGTGCTTTTCATCAGCCATTTTAACTACAGGGTTTTCCAACCCCAGATCAACTGTTCATGGCCTGTGAAAGAGAGTTGCAGGAGATACATCATACCAAAGGTGGCCCGGGAGCTTTGTAGCCCCTGATAAAATTCCTCTCTGAAGCCCTGATTGTTCAACTGCCTTTAACAACATGACAAGAACTGCTTTTAAGAATGTCACTCAAAAATCAGTTCTCTCCTCCATTACTTGAAACAAGTTCCCAACTGATTAATTTTTGGTACTATTTACTTTCATCTGAATTATTGTTGCTTTTCATCACTACTAAATAGTTGTAAAAATCAATAATAATGATTTATGATGTACTTCATCCATCAAAATATATGAAAACAAAATTGGGTTGAAGTAAACTACCAGTTAATAATTAACACAGCACTGAGGAATTTGTGGATTGGGAGTAAATTTAGGGGTTTCAATTTGGACTGACCCTTGTCATTAAGTTCCTGCAGTTTAGTGGTAAGAATGGCTGTGTGTTGAGTGAGCTATTCTCTGGTATAGAGGTTCATGAGTTCAATTTTCACCTGGAACTTATTCTTTATTCCTTACTGTTGGAGAGTACCCTACCTGAGTTCAGGTGTGATAAAAAGCAGCAACGATTAAGATGAAGGTAAATTGTAGAATAAATCAGTTACAATGATTCATAATTCTTTATCTACTGAAATAAATAAATTTAAAGTTTTTAACTGCTTGCTCATTGTCTTTATATTAGAAAGTGTTGACCGAAAATGTCAACATTGTCAGTGTAGGTTTTTTCAGTGTTCAAGTGATTCTGGCTGGCTGGCTGGCTATATATGTATGTATGTGTTACATGTTCAGGCTACACCAATGGAGCTAGAGGGCTGAAAATTTAAATATTTACTCGTCATTATGTCTAGAAAAACATTGTTTTGTTTTTTTTTGGAAATCCCCACCAAAATAAGTTTTAGAGTGGACTCTATAAAATTATGGTTGAATGGCCTCTTAGTTTGTGCCTAGCAGTGTTCACGCTTTTAAAAAAAAAATTCGGACTTGTTTAAACTAACTGGATACTTTATCTAATATTTAATAATAAATGGCATTTCTATCTATTACTGAGTCTACTCCATATTGGAGATTGGTGCAACACAATCTTCCTTATTCTCCTATCCCTTACATATATCCCTCAGACTAATATGAAGAAATGAAGAAAGATATCAGAAAAGGAGAAAGAAAGTTCAATCTCATTGATAGCTATCTTGGAAGGCTGTCAAATGAGACCATTCTAGCAGGTCAAAATAATCTGTCTGACAATCAGATCAATAGTTTCAGTATGTCAGTTTGTCAGTGACTTATTGGAGTTAAATGCTCCAAAAAAGGGCTAGATCTAGTTCTAAAGGAGCTAAATTAGTAATTTTTTTAGTATGCCAGCCTGTCAGTCAGTGATTCTCATTAATATTTAAGATGATAGCGCGTCTAAAAAACAAAGAAAGGGAACTGAAAACCTTAAAAATAAAGTAAATAAAAATAGATGTGTAACTCAAAGAGTCAAACCAAACCAAGGCAAGTGCCAAAAATGAACTCTTTTTGTCAGATTTGCACTGGAGACTAATTAGGAACATCATCCCAGAGGAAATGGCTGTGTGGCACTGCCATTCTTTTATCCTGCCAACTTTTGGAAGTTCGGGGGCGGGGGCGACAGTAAGGTGCAGAGGGTGGAAGTTGTTGAGCATTTAACAGATGAGAACTCTGAAATTAGTGTCGCAGACTTTTTGCTTAAAGAGAAAATGATGGTTCTGTGAATGATAACCCGATTTAAGATAAATACTTCCTCTGCTTATTCTTTGTCATCGGAGGGGGGTGGGAGGTTGGACAGTAATGATAAATCACTATTCCCCTTTTTCAAAAGTGTAAACCTAGTCTTACCTAAACTTTTACCTACCTACATGGATATAAAGAGTCAAATTACTCTCCATTATTCGAAATGAATGTTGCTTCCTATAAACAGTTTATAAATACTAGGGCATGCCTACTCAAAAAGTGCATGAGATGCTGTTTTTTGCTCATGATGTCATTAATAGCAACAATCAGAATAGTAATATCGTCGTTAACAGTAATAACAATCAAAACTAATTTTTTTGAAATGTCATTACATCATCTATGATTCAATTTAATCTTGTTCTACTATAAAATTCAACAGAAAAAAAACCTGATTCTCTCTATTTCTTCCTTCTTCTTTCTCTCTTTCTTACTTTTTATCTCTGTCTCTGTCTCTGTCTCTCTCTCTCTTTCTCTCTCTCTATATTGCGAATCTACTTTGAAATGATGAGAGACACATGTTGTGTCATGAAAACGTCACTTATTATGGTCACAAAATATGTATTCATTTCAATGTAGGTTTTCATTGTAAATCAAGCACTCTTTCGTATCGAGAACCACTTACCCAAATGATCTCAAACCTGATGCTGCAATGTCTGGTGCATGAACCGACATATCTGGTGAAGATCAACTTTCAACAATGACCAGTTGTCAAGTTATCTTGGTGCGTATTCACAAACACACAACCCACGGAGATTTCTGGAATCATTGCGCGAATACTTCAAAAATCAAAATTGCATGAGTCAAAAAGAAAAAAAAACAAAGAAATCTTCAATCACCACCAGTCAACATTAAGGAATATATATGTACTAGCTGAAGTACCTGTCTGTGCTGAGTACAATATTTAATTAGCTAAAAAGGACTAAAGCTTTCAGACTTTTAAGAAACCTTAAAGGGGAAAAGTTTCCCTTCATTTCTGACCCCTTAAAAATGAAGAAAAAAAATTTCCATTCACTTTCGATTCCTAAAAGGAGGGAAAAAAAGTGTCCTTTTATCATTGACCTCTTGAAGGAAGGAAAGACCCTTTATAGGGGAAAAGTTTCCCTTTAACTTTTGGTCCATTGGAAAAAGTCTCTCTTCCCTTTTGACCCCTTAAAACTCATTAAAACTTTGTCAAGGGGAGGAAAATTTTCCCTACACTTTTGACCCTTTTTTTTAGAAAGAAAGTTAGGAGGAAAGGAGGTCAGTTATGTTTACTGAAGGGGTAAGAAGAGAGGGGGTAGAAAGGGGAGTTATGTTGTTCTATTAAAAAGTAGGAAGGGAGAGGGCAAAAAGGAATGGTTAGTTTGCTGAAAGGGTAGTAAAATTTTTGCTATTCAAAACTAAACCATGTTTGCATGACATTTAGGAGATATTATGGCCTGGCAAACAAAGATAGGAAAGGATAAGAGAGAGTATAAGAAGATAGACGCAAAGGCATGAGATAATGGGCAATCTTAGTTGTGAACACCTACAGAATTCTCATTAGTCTGGCTACTAAAATGAATGTTTGACAATGGTGTACTTCTACTGCTCGGAAGTAAGCAAACAATAAGATGTGGAAAAATAAGAGGGAAGAGGTGACAAATTGTCTACGTGATGACCCAACCTGATCATAAAAGTTTCTGTGGCTGAAACAGTCGAGAAGTTGTCGTGTAAGATAATCTTTTGTGGTATGAAGTTGTATGAGTTTTAGTTGTTTGAAGTTACGTCTCCATTCCAATATCATTCAGTTTTCTTGAACAATTCAATATTAGTTCTGTTACTAACATAGTGACAAAAATCAACAAAATCAGAGATGAAAAAACTCAAAAAAGATTTATGAGAAATCCTGTTATCTCAAAATCTTAAAAACAACCTTAGATTGATTTGGAACTTAATACAAGTTCCAAAAGGTTTCTGATTGAAAGAATTATTGCCAATTTCTGTACTGTGTAGTTCAATCAGTTATATCTGTATTTTTAAGTGCAATTAAATGTGTAGGGGGTGTATACGCAGTGGAGAAAAAGGCTAAAGATAAACACTGTGGCTCTACAAATAGTTTTTTTTTATTAAAAAAAGTCAAAAAGATAAAAAACACAAATGAACTCCTCCTTTTCAACGTAGATGACATAACAACTTGTTATCGCAAAGGCGAGAAGCCGACTAACAAGGACCTTGACTTTTGAATTCAAGACTGATTAATGTGTCTAACTGAAAGCAGATCGAGGAGAGGGTAGTGTATACCTTCTCAATTTCCGGGTTTTTTGTATGCTTAATGTCTACTAATGGGGACATTTATTATTAGCTATCCTTTGTCAAATTACAGGGGGGGGGCTCTCACAGAACCCCAGCTGCGGGGGTTCACATCACTCATCCCTTTGATCCCGGAGCATAAATCCTAAATATAGCCTTTCCATATACGTAATTCCAAAAACCCATTTCTGTCATCGACATTGATTTATTTCTGCTGAGTGAGTGAAAGGAAATTCTTTTTTCTTTGAACAGTGAATATTTTCCCAACTTACCTTAAAGGGCAAATGCATTTTAAACGACTGTAACACACAAATGAACTATATTACATGTGGCTATAAGGCTAATAGCTTATCAGGATATTCGGAGGACTACTGCCCACTTTGACTCATCCAAGTCTCATGAGCTTGGGTAGATGGCCCCCTTGTCGTAATACCGGCACATTTGTTGCTGAGTAATATTTGCATAGTTTGATAAAAAAAATTCTAAGTCCATATCTTGTATCAATATATACAGTAGCAAAAAGCTTTCCATTGTTTATCATTATTATTGTTATCACCGATTGCTATCACTAACTGACTGACGAGCTGACCCATCAAAATGTGTGTTTCGTCCTGGCAGACTTACAATTTATATATGTATGTATCATTGTTCTCTGCTTATATGCTCAGCAAGGTTGTCATGGGTGGTTTGGTAAAAAAGAGCAATTTTGGTTTGCGCTGGTCTCTTGAAGCTTTATTCTGCTCATGGCACTAGATATTCCCCAATGGTCTCCCACCTTGTTACTGACATGAATAGATAGTGTTTAACTTTGAAAGAAATTAGAATATTGCTGTAAACTAGGTTGTTTTTAAACCTGGGTGGTATCAACCGCTGATGGGTGATTTGTGATTTTAAGTGGATGGTAGTTTTTAAGGAGAACTAATTTTTATATCAGGTGGGTGGTAGCAGGTTTTAATTTCTCAAAAATAGGTTAAAGTGGGCGGTTAGCAAAAAAAAGGTTGAATTCTCCTGCCCTAAACATACCTTACTGAAATTGAAGTTAGAAGTTGTGATTGTGAATCAATTCTGTATTCAAATAGAGTTGTTTCTCCTCTCGACATTCTCTGGATTTTTTATCTGAAAGTCATAAGTTCATCTGATGAAATAATATTGGCCAACAAAACCTTACGATCTTGAAAACCCGTTTTAACCAAGGCAACATGAATAAGAAACCATCAACCAAAACTAATAACATTGTCAACATGAGTTTTTACAGTTTTTAAGTGATGCTAGATGACTGGCTATGTATGTATGTGTCATGTGTGCTGAGCACACTGGTGGAGCTAGCTGTCTGGAAATTTGAGTGTTCACTTATTATGTCAAGAAAAAATGTTTCTTTATTTTTTGAAAAATTCCCATCCAAAGTAATTTTTTAGTTCAGAGCTTAATTTAGAATGTAAGTTTATGCTTAATTGGTTCCTTAAATTGTATTTGGCTGCATTCAAGCTTGTCTTTTTGAAAATTCAGACTTTTTAGTGATGCAACTAAAGGCGAGAGAAATAACTCATCCATTTTCTAATTTTCTGATTGATTCTGTTGAACAGGGTATGCCATCAGAAGCCATCGGTCATGTGATAGTTTTCTATTGAGTGACTCATTGTACCTGTTTCTAGCCTACTGGGTATTACACTTTTTACAAACATGAAATGTACAGACCAATTGATGTAGGATGAATAAGACTTTCCTCACAGTCAAGATGCCTGGTCAGAATCTGATCTTGGGTTTCAGAAAGCTTTAATAACATCTCAATTTTGTTAGATTTCAATATATCTGACAGAAGATTTTTCCTGTCTACTTCTGATTTGTCTGATACACATTAATATGAGCGAAGAGTGGGAAACTCTTCACTAGGACAAATTTCCATGTGCACTCAGCAGCTAATTGAGTACACTCTGTGCTATGTGATTGGGGTGGAAATATCCCTGCAATGGATTTGCATTCTACTAGGTAAATTGTCATAAAAACTTGCAGGTAAAAATCCTGGTTTTATCCCAGCTTGAGACTTGCTAGGGTCACTAAGCCGACACATGCAACAAAAATAGGAACTTTGTGACAGGACATCATACTCCATTGAGAGTATCTCTTGAGAGACAAATATGTTTACCTTTATAAACTCTTTGTTTTCTTGTCTATGATTGCATTCTCTCCAACATGTGTTCTGGTTTCATTGGAAGCTATTCAAGTAACTAGTATGGCAACTCTTCCAAGTAGCAATGTTAGTTAACCTTTTCAATTTCCTCCAAGTGATTCTGATTCATGATTCGGTTTTCTCAGTTTTTGAATCTTTTAGCATTTTTTTCTTTTATTCTTCTTTTACTTTTTTGGAAATTTTACTATGTGAGTTTATGCTAAATTGATCACTTGGTTTGTTTCTAGCAGCATATATGCTTGTTTTTTTGAAAATTTGGATTTTTAGTGATCACTGCCAAACAAAAAGTAAGGGTGAGAGTAGTTGTTTATTCATTGATCAACCCTTTTCCTATTTCTTAATTGATCACCCCAACAAGGTATGTTGCAAAAAGACGTTGTTCATATGGCAGTTTCTAATGAGTGACTAACCGTACCTGTTTCATATTAATTTCAACACCATGATGACTGTTTGTTCATAGAAGTCTATTAGTGTTACCAGAAATATAATTCAGGATAAAAAGAACAATTTGTAAAACAGATCTGGTTAGTCACTCAATAGAAACCGTCCCATGACCAACGTCTTTTGGCAGCATGCCTTGTTAGGAGGAAGGTGATCAATTAAGAAATTCAGAAAAGGGGTAATCAATGGATAAGGTACATCTTTTCTTCTTCCTTTTGTTGTATCACTGAACAGTCTAGATTTGAAAAAAAAAACAAGCGTGAATGCTGCTGGACAAAGATAAAAGAACCGATTTAGTAGTATAAACTTCCTTGTAAATTGACCCCTGCTTTGATCTAGTTAGTCACTCAATAAAAACTTATTATATAAATTGAACCCTTCACTAAAGCTCATGGACAGAGGATTTTCAAAAAAAAAAAATGAAGAGAGATATTTTTTCTAGGCATAATAAGGAGTAAATGTTTAAATTTTCAGCCCTCTATCTCGACTAGTGAGACCTGTATACATGACGTATGCATACATATATAGCCAGCCAGCCAGCCAGAATCAGGTAAAAACTTGAAGAAGCCTTTGTTGACTATGCTGATAGTTTTGTATGATTGTTCTTAAAAAAAAACAAAACATATTTTATATACGAGCAGTAAGTATGACCTTATGGGGAGATATCCTTGAAGAAGGACAGTACGAGTTTCAAGTTTCTGCAGTGATTGCATCACTACTAAATTTCATGTGAAGTAATTTAATACAAAACATGCTGAAGAAAATATACTGACATTTGAAAACTGAAATGAATCTCTGTATATTCCTATAAAAAAGAGCAGCTAAGGGTAAATACATAAACATTTTGATTCTTAATCTTGTACGTATAAGTGAAGGTCTGTTCGGATAGTGTAATGGTTAGCGCATCTACCTCAAATGCAGAAGGTACGCAGATCAATTTCTGGTCTAAGTGAAGAATGTGGGAAACTCATCAATAAGACAAATTTCCCCATGCACAATACTTAAGTGAGCATACTCAAGGCTTGCATTCCTGCCAAGGGGATGGGTGGTCATAAAATCGTTTTTGAATAAAGTCCCAGTCTCAACCAGACTTGAGACTTGCAAGGATCATTAAGCTGAGGTATGCAACAGAAAGTGGGATTTGTCTCTGGTCTCCGTACTCTATTGTAAGTTTTCTCTCAAGAGAAAAGATGTTTTACCTTTATATATAAATGAGCGGTATCATACTGTTTGTTTGTCCGTCACACTATAGAAATAACCTAAACATGTGCTCAGCCCAACCAAATTTGGCATGCATACTAAATGGACCCATGGGGAAGTTTTCAAGTAAAAAGTTCTGAGAAAATTATTTTTCATAGTTTTAGAGTTCTATTTATAATGTAAATATAATGCTAAAGTGGACCCTTACTCTCTATTCTACATACCTATAAATGTATACTTATCTTCTTATTTCATATGTTTATCTTTGAGGGGTCCAATTTGAAGGGACATTTTTTTCCCTTTTTTAGGGTCAAACTGAAGAGAAACTTTTTTTATAAAAGTCTGTAAGCTTTGGGCTTTTTTATCTACTCCTTATATATCTATCCCAGTATAGATGAGTACTTCATCTAGTTATGTATATCTCTCTCTGAATTGCTGAAATAGTCTCATTGGCGAAAGTTTAAACTTTTTTTACAAATATAAATACATGGTTTTAATTTGACTAAAAGTTTATTTAATCAAAACAAGGATTCAAAACAACTATTTTTTACGATGACGTTTATGTAATCAAAATGAAATTAAACTTTTTTAGCATGTGAACTTTGCCAATCAGGCAATTTCACCTACTTCGTGTAACATATATACGGTATATGCTTGTATTTAAGTTGACTTCTAAAATCCTTGGATGCTAATTCAGGTTGGTCATTTTCAAGCTTTAAAAGAAGAAATAAAGACTAATTGTTCCAATTTGTGTCAAAGTTCATCGAGTCAAAGACTTAATTAAAGAAACAACCAAGTTCTTTAATAAACTCAGTCTAAAAGGTTCTGCTGTAAGTTTCAATTAAAGACAGTATTTATGATTTATTTTTGGTTACTAGTGTTATCTCACTAGCGTAAACTGTCGCCAAAACAGTCAACTTGAGCTTTTTCAATTTTCAAGTTGATCTGGCTGGCTGGCTGGCTAGGTATGTATCTATCATTTGTACAGGCCTCACTAATGAAGCTAAAGGGCTGAAGATTCAAACATTTACTCCTTATTATGCCTGTCAAAACCTACTTCTTGATTTTTTAAAGATTCCTCACCTAAATAGGATTTTAGTGGGGAGGGTTCAATTTGCAATTCAAGTTCATGCTTAATTGGTCCCTCAGTTTGTGACCATCAGCATTCATGCTTGTTTTTCTTTGAAAATTCAGATTTTTTTTCCAGTGATTACTACCCCAAAAAGGGTAAGAGAAGTAATTCATTCCTCGATCACACCGTTTTCCACTTAAAACCTCCCCTGACATCGCACATTTGTTAAAGATGTCGGTGATGTTTCTATTGAATGTCTAACCAGATCTGTTGTGAAGTTTTACAAAACACGCTCACTGCTACCGTGGATTGTGCAAATTTATAGCACAATAAAATAAGGACACCCCCCCCCCTGCTCAGTACTGCATGGCAGAAACTAAGTCTTGCGTGTTGCCGTAGCTATTTATATTGCCTTCAATGAATTTATGGAATGGACACACGTGTATATCAAAGGCAATGTGCATCATACGATAAGACACACATCTGCATTATGTGGCAGCAAAAGTGTTAAGATTGGAGTTTTGTTTCTTAGATGTGTCTCATGGTTTTGATGCAGAGAAATAATCTGTTGTACACCAGTTATCAGCTTCTCTCTGTCTCAAAAGACAATTGAAAATGCACCAAAGATTAACTCACTGGTTCCCTAATGTTTTAATCTATGGTACCCTGAGTCTTCAAGGATTTTTCTCAGTGTTCTGATTAGAAAAAAGACTGGAAAATTACTTGAGTTTGGATAAAAGTTCATGAATTTATGGTTATCGATATGCAACTAGAATATGTAGATGATGATCTAAAACAATCCAGATTATAAACCTTGTCTACTGACTGAACACTATCAAAAGCTGAAATGGTGATGTTCAAAACTAGATGGACAGAGTAATGTGCCAGTTGAACATCGAACATTATTTCCGATCACCATGAATGTCCTTCGGCTTATTGATGTATGCTTGCCTAGAATGATGCTGTAGTTGTCGCTGTCCTCTGTCAGCTGAGCCCTCTCCTCTCTTCCCAATGGTCCTCTCCACTTCTTACTTGTCTGAATACCTGCCTTGATGGCAAGCTCCCATCTGCTGCCACAGCTTCCCAGCCTGCCAGGTTAATGTTGCTTACTTTCAGGTCTTGTTTACAAATGTCTACGTAACAAATAACGGATTTTCAGCCAGGTGATGCCCTGAATCCAGATCAGTAGTCCCCAGCCTTTTTAAGGTCATTCCACCCTTTTGCTAATAAGAATACTTGTCCTCGTTTTCCATTCAAATAAATTGCAACAAAAAATACTTTTCATATAATAATTATATTTTGCTACTATTTGACAGATTTATAATCAGAATTAGTTTGATTTTATAATCGTACAGTTTCTGCTGAGTACATGTTACTCAGAGAAAACAAGCAAAAATAATTAGGAACACATCATCCAAAATTCCAATTCATTACAAAAAAATGAGAATTCTTCTATTGTAACTGATATATATATATATATATATATATATATATATATATACATATATATATATATATATATATATATATATATACATATTAATGCTCCCTTATTCAGGGTTGAGCACTGTTTAAGTGAGGTAACTCGTTCATTATAAGCTTATGCAATGCTCTCCCAACTTGGAAATAGAGCATTGTGGTGGATGGCGAATTATGCATGAGTGAATATATTGCTCAAATTCAACCTTACTGACCGTTCAGTTCTGCATTGGGCAGAGGTAAGATGCTAGCCTCTGGATCTGAAGTGAAGGTTACGATCCTACCTTGTGATACTGGATGGGATAATGGATAGTCTGTAGCCACATTGAAGAGTTGTAATACAATGAGACAGCTGTCTGTGGATGACACAATTATTCAATTATTATATATATATATATATTTATTTGTGTGTTCTCTGTTCTTGTCTTTTTGCCATCAGTTCTCTGATTTGTGGATCTATTAGTGAACCATTCCCCCACTACCCTTTGGGCAAAAAACATTCATCATAACTTTCATTTTTACCTAAGAGCCTTATTTACCCCCCTGCACTTGCTAAATCCCCTATGGAGATATCCTCCACCCCTGCCGTCTGGTTCGGAACTACTGGCATAGATGAACACCATTAAAGAAGCAAAAAATGGCTGTTGCTGCAATTTGATGCTTGACTTCTCCTACTCAGTCTTAAAATGTAATTGCCAATTAATTTTACTCTGCTGAGTGCAGTGCCAGAACATTTTTATACAGAATTCATGGATTTGATTAATGCACAATTAATTACATTTAATCAGAATTTTTTTCAATAATCATTAAAAGTAGTTCTGGTTAATAACCCAATAGAAACCCTCACATGACCAATATCTTTTGGCAACATCAATTGAAAAAGTTGGAAGGAGGGGTGATCAATGAATAAGTTAGTTGTCTCAGTTTTTGTCGGGTAGAGATCACTGAAAAATTCTGAATTTGAGAAAAGGGCACAGATGCTGTCAGACACAAATTGAGTGACCAATTAAGTATGAACTTACATTAAAAACCCTGGGGGTGTTAAAAGAGTTTTTTCTTGACATAATAAGGAGTGAATGTTGAAATTTTCAGGCCTCTAGCTCTATCATTGCAGCCTATACACCTCATATATACATACATACATACATACCATCATCATCATCAGTTTTTTAACATCCGTCGCTGGACATAGACCTTCCCTAGGATTCGCCATAATTCTCTATCATGGGCATCGCGGAGCCAGTATTTCCTGAATTCGTCTAGTTCATCTCTCCATCTTGTGTTCTGTCGGCCTCAATTTCTCATGTGATCTCTGGGATCAATGTTGTGAGACGTGATGTCTATCGGTTGTCTGTGATTCATGCAACATGGCCTGCCCGTTGCCATTTGAGTTTTTCAATAGATTTTATGATGTCTCGGACTCCTGTTTTCTTCCTTATGTACTGTGCTGTCTTGTGATCTCTCCATATAAGGTTGAGCATGATTCTCTCATGTGCACGTTGCCTACTTCTCAGTTTGCAGGTCTGTCTCTTGGTCAGGTTCCATGTTTCAGCTTCGTAAGTGACTATCGGGAGAATGCATTGGTTGTGTACCCTTCTTTTTAGGATTATTGGGATCATCTGGTTTTTTTGGAAGTTGAGCTTGCTCTGCCGAAGACTTGCCATCCTAAGGGGATTCTCCGCTTAATTTCTTCTTCTTTTGAGGATCCTGGCAGCCAGACCAACTTGAAAACTTTAGAAACCTATGATGACAGTTTTAGTGACAGTTTTGCTGATATTATCAGGATTAAGGACAGACAGAATGTTGGTGACGTATCAACTTGAGTCACTTTAATCCACTCAATTCCATGTCTAAAAGGGTTTATCTAACGACTTCAATATTAAGAGACAGGGAAAGACATTTTTTAGAAAGAAAATTAAAGTACTACATGTTTTGTGATCCAGTCTGTGGCCTGGAGTTTGAGGACCAACGTTCTAACATACAAAAATGCATACTAGCTGTAACAATTTGAACAGGTCGGTTTTTATTTCTTGCTCAAATATACGAAAATCAAGGCATTTGAAGTATTTTGCATGTAAAAATAACTCTCAGAAATGAAATTTCTAAATTCTCTACTGAATTGAATGCCCTAAAACCGAGTCCAAAGAAAAATAAGTTGTAATAAATTTTAAAAGTTAGCAAGTGGAATTTGACAAAATTAAAAACAGGTTTGATTAGTCATTCAATGAAAATTATCACATTACCAATGTCTTTTGGCAGCATGTTGTTAGGGGTAATCAATTGAAAAATAGGGAAAAGGGATGATCAATGTATAAATTACTACTCTCTCCTTTTGTCAGGCAGTGATCACTGAAAATGTCTGAATCTTCTAAAACCAAGTGTGAATGCAGCCAGATACATACTAAGGGATCCATTCAGCATAAACTTACATTGTAAATTGTACTTCCATTAAAAACTGCTCGAGGGTATTTTTCAAAAAAACCAAATTGATTGTTTTTTTCTGAGCATAATGAGTAAATGTTAGAATTTTCGGCTCCGTAGCTTTGTTGGTGTGGCTTGTCAACAGGACACATAGATAGATAGATAGATTCATAGCCAGACAGCAGGCCAAGTAGAATCACTTAAAAACTGAATGAACTTATGTTTCTAATTAATCTGGTATGATTTTTTTTTGAAGAGAAACAAATGACTTCAGAAATTAAATTTTAACTAAAATGCTGGCTTCTACAATGTTTTTTTTGAGCAAGAAAGTGAAAAATAAAAGATTTTGCAGATGTTCCAATTCTTTTTTTGGTTGGTGTACATATAGATATACCTTCTTCCTCTCTCTCTGCTTAAATGTTAGTTAATGAGCCTCATCAACCAAGCATCTGGAGACGAAATCTTAGAAGTTTCATTCTATGAGATCTCTTGCTATACTCTTGTCTATATTTCAACCAGATTTTCTCTCTCTCTCTTTCTCTTTCTCTCTCTCCCCCCACACACATGCACATGCACTTGCACACACTCTTGCACTGACAGACAGACATACATACTCTCCTACAGACAGACACATGCACACAATGATACTGACAGAGAGATACACACTGACACACACTAATACACACTCACACCAGTGTTAGGAGTGGGTTTGGGAACTAGGTATACAGTTGTGTCCCCATTAGTGCACATTGAACATACATAGAACCTGTAAAATTAAAAGTAGGTATATGCTGTACCCCTCCTCCTGCATACCCCACCCTAATTTCTACCTCACACGCAGACACACACACACACATACACATGCACACATGCACACATAGAGTGTCTCCTACATGCTTTATCTTTAAGAAACAAAACCCTGACCCAAGTAGTTGTGTGATTGTGTCAGTTTTGTACAGCTGACATGTTGATGTTTCCCCTTTAACTTCAAGGACATCTTGAAGACAAAAAGAAAAACCCTGAAATGGAGCATTTGTAAAAGCAGTTCGGAGTGGAAGAGAAGAAGAGTTCTGTTGAGAAGTGTCAGAGGAGCTGGTTGAATTTATGGTTAGAGAAGAAGACCTACAACCATACAGCAGACATCCTCCCCCACCCCGATCCTCACTTCAAGCACCCTACACATCCATCAGACCCCACCCTCCTCTCATCACCGAAACCTGTGGGTGGACCAAAGATCTTGTTGGATTTAGGTCTTTTTGGGGGGTAGAATCGAGGATGTTGAGAGTTGGCCGTTGGATGGGAGGATTTTTTAAAACTCTGTTTAAAACTGACATCACACCAGCTTCTCATTATTCTTCCTTATTTTGAAGATATTTTTATGTTTCTTCCAGTTTTTATCATTCTTTGTCTAAATCTTAATAGTTTTTTAATCTCTTTTCCTTCTGTGTTCCACCTTCCTTCATTCTTTCCTTCCTTGGTCTTCTTTTTTCACTTTTGTGTTTCCTCCTTCTTTCCTTTACTTTTTTCTTCCTTTTCTTCATAGTTTTTTAAATCTCTCTTTTTTTTCATCACTTTTTCCTCTTCCTTTCCTTCTCTTCCTTTCTTGACTTTCTGCTTCCTTTTCGTTTATTTTTCTATTTCGTTCATTTTTCTTTTCGTTCATTTTTCTTTTTCTTCCGTTTTTCTCTTTTATTCCAACCTTCTTTCATTTTTTCCTTTCTTCCTCATTCTCATTTTTTTCTTTTCATCATTTTTATTTTTATTAGAAACTGTCATCCAAAGCTATTTGTGTAGATTTCTTCAGTTTTAAAGTTGGTCTACCTGGCTGGCTATGTATGTATGTATCAAGCAAATAGGCTGCACTGATGGAGCTAGAAGGCTAACAATGTAAATACATATCCTTTATGCCTAGAAAAAGAAAATTCTTTTTTTTCTTGAATCCCCACCCCACAATAGGCTTTTAGTGGGATTAATTTACAATGTCTGTTTATGCTAAATTGATCGCTTAGTTTATGTCTGACAGTATTGTTCTTTGGAGATTTGTTTCTTTTCAATGATCACTGTCCAACAGAATGCGAGCGAAGTAACTTACTCATTGATCATCACATTTTCAAATTTTTAATTGATCATCCTCAACGGGGCATGCTACTTAAAGATGTTGGTCATGTGACAGTTTCTATTGAGTCACTAACCAGACCTGTTCCAAAATTTTCCATTTTTGTCAAATTAGCAAACTTGAGAAAAATTATTTTAACCTATTTTCAATTGATCACCCCCAAAACGGCATGCTCTAAAAAGACATTTGTAACACGACGGTTCCTATTAACTGACTAACCAGACCTGGCTTTTTTTTCTTTCTTCTTAATTCTTTCATATTTTTATCTTTTTACTTATCTTTTTCTTTTTCCCTTTCTTTTTTTTTTTCTCCCTTCATTTTTGACTGTGTGTGTTCATTCTCTTTTTTCCTTCAATTATTTCTGACTTCCTTCTTTTTCTCTGTTCTTTTAATAACTTATCCACATGTATGCTTATTTGTATATATATATATATGTATATATATACTCATATACATATACTGAATGACACTATTTATATATATATATATATATATATATATATATATATATATATATATATATATGTATATATATACATATATATATATATATATATATATACATATACATATATATATGTATATATATTTATATATATATATATATATATATATATATATATATATTTATATATATATATATATATATATATATATATATATATATATATATATATATATATATATATATATATATATATATATATATATACTGAGTCATTCAGTTATCAGATGCACAAATACACACACATACACATAGATGCCCCCCCCCCCCCCAGTTGCACAGACATGTTACGCCCACTCGGTGAAATTGCCTAATTGGCGATATTGAAATTTTTTCACAAAAAATTAAGAAACACGTTGTTTTAATTTGATCCCAAGTTTATTTAATCAAAATAAGGATATTAAACAACTATTTTTTCACAATCAAAAGTTCATAACATCATTATTTTTTATGAAAGATAACTAAAAGTAGTTTTGGCCTTTTTCACAGAAAATGAATGAATAAGTAGTTTTAATTTGATCAAAAGGTAATTCTATCAAAACAAGGATATAATACAACTATTTTTCGAGATAGAAAGTTCATGTAATCAAAATAAAATCAAACTTTTTCTGAAAAAAATTAGTAAACTTTGCCAATTTTGCAATTTTGCTGATTCAATGTAAAATATATACAGTACATGACATAAGTATTTGACAGATCAAAAGATTTTGCTTCTATGCATAGACTTGTTTCATTCTTATAAATAAATGCATTCATACAAAATATATATATTTTTATAATCTTTCAGATATTTACCTTTGTCATTATTTATACAATACAAAATTTGGAGTAATCATTATCGGCAGGAATAGAAGTTGAAGTGGAGTTTGACACTTCAGCAGCCAAGCATGTTCTTAAATATATTGGTATAGTTATTCACTGTGCCTAGCTTAGTCTGGCTCAAGGCCCCAATATTGGGGCACTGAGGAAACTCTAATGCTTGACACATGTGAAATGGATGATGAGACAAACCTCTCAGCTCATAAAACCTGGTAAGCACACACAGATATATATATATATATATATATATATATATATATATATATATATATATCATATATATATCATATATATGACATACTCACACAGCACACACCACTGAAGATGGGAAAAATCCCAAAACATGTCTGAACCATTTACATCTATCTAAACACTTTACTCCCGAGTCTGTCTCACTCTTCACAGTACACATTATATATATATATATATATATATATATATATATATATATATATATATATTGTCTAGAAAGCTTTACTCTGAACATTAGAAAACTTTTTCAAAAATCTTTTTGTGTCATTTCCCAGTATCTGTCAATGCAATTTACATAATTTTCTTCAGTGTTTTTTCTCCTGTTTTACAGATACTTTATTATTATGGTACAATGTATGAATTTCATCTTGTTGGGATAATCAGTTTTTTTTATATATATATATATATATATATATATATGTATATATATGTGTATGGCTCAGACCCAAAATTGGTATGATATGTTTAACATTTAGACTGCGAACATATGTTATTTCCATGAATTTAAATGTAGCGTTCCTTGGAAAGAAATCTTGTTTTTTGGTGGTAGAAAAATCTGGTTGCTTGTTGGCAGAAAATGCTGTTGGGTTGACAGAATATAACTGTGTTTTTTTGTCCTTCTTTTCAATAAAATGTCTGCTCTTTGTAATTCTAAGATTTTGAGTAAAACTTTAAAAAATAAATGTGTCTACAACATATCTATGCGTTCCTTGTCTTTCAGTTTGACTACGTTTTATAGTTTAACAAAGTTGATCTTTCTAACAAACAGTGGACAAAACTTTTCTTAAGTTGTTCTTTGGCATCAGAAATCCTCTAAACCCCTTTCTAAAAATGTTTTTAGTTGATTTTTGGAAACAAAAAGCACTTTTGACCTTTTTGGGGTCCTATTTTAGCAGGTTTATTCATAACATCTAGATTATGGAGAACATAGATGTTTCTAGATGGTTTTTGGTCTGTTTCAGATGTTTTTTGAGTGGAAAACTGGAAAACACCTGTGATGTCATAAAGAGAATTAATTCTGACCATATTTATTCTTAAATGGAATTTTTTACATGTCTTCAAATTTTTTGTTGTTGATGTTGTCCAATTATTGACTTGGATGGTGAGTTGAGTTCCAAATTATTCTTGAAAAAAAAACAATAAAAAAACAACAAAAAAATAGGTCTGTTAAGTGATTCAGTAAAAACCATCATATGATCAACATTTTTTGGCAGCATGCTGTGTTGATGGTGATCAATTAAACAATTGGAAAAAGGTTGATCTATGAATGAGTTACTTCTTTTATCTCTTGTTGGGCAGTAATCACTAAGAAGTTTGATTTTTCAAAAACCACACTGCTAGATATAATCTTAGGGACCCAGTAACCATAAACTTACTTTGTAAATTGAATCCTTTCTCTAAAACATTTTTTGTGGGCTTTTCAAAACTCAAAAAAACGTTTTTTCTAGACATAATAAGGAGTAAATGTTTGAATCTTCAGCCTTCTAGCTCCTTTGGTGTGGCCTGTATGTCTGACACAAAATTAAATTCTATCCTTTACATGAACAATGATGCCTCTGCTTACAGCCCTTCTCAGCTCCTTCTATTGGAAATGATGGTTTTACAAGTAAATCTTATTTACCTCTGTCAATAAAGTTAGAGGAGATGTATGTATTCACTCATATCTGTCTTTTTGTCCCCTCAATATCTCCAAAAGTTCTCTATAAATTTGTGGAATTATCGTCCATTGGCCAAAGAAAGAAGTGATTAAATTCTGGGTTGGATCCAGGAATTTTTTCACAGTTACCTCCCCTGCTTTTGTAGCTGTATGTCTGTCAACATAATATCTGCGGAAGTTTATTGTAATAATGGTGTTTTGTGTGCTCTCTGAGTGTTTATGTTGTGATGATATTCTATGACTTCCATTTTAGTTCTGATAATGAAATGTCAAGAAGCATCGTGCTCTATTTCCACCATTTTGTTTTTTCAGTGTTAGAAACCTTCAACCAAAACTGTCAACAAAGGTTTCTTCAGTTGTTAAGCTGGTCTGGCTAGCTATATATGCATTGTAACATGTGCATGGGCCACACTTTTATTCTGTCTGGAAAAATAGTTTTTAAAAATCTTTTTAAAATTCCCACCCCCAAAGTTTTTAATGGGTGTGTTCAGTTTGCAATGTAAGTTTATGTAAAATTGACGTCTTGGTTGCTTTCTGAAGATATGGACTCGTTCAGTGATTACTGCCTGACAAAACACGAGAAAGTAACTCATTCGTTGATTGACCTTTTTGCTAATTTTTAATGGATCACCTCCTAACATGACATGCTACCAAAAAAAACATGATGGTTTCTATTGAGTGACTAGCCATACCTGTTTTTTTTCTTATATTCTTCTCTTTTTGCACACCCCTTTCGTTTGTTTTTTTTTTTACTTCACTTGTGGATAAAGGCTACTTGGGTGAATCTCTTGTCTCCATTATGATCAGTGGCTGGAAGCTGAAAAGTAGTTTGTGATTCTTTCAATGGACTGTTTTGCCAATCTTCCAAGTATGAAGGGCCCTGCCTTGAAAATCAGTACTTGAAATCTTGGCTTTTACCAACCACTGATACCAATAAATATGTTACCGTTTCACCTCTGAAGCAGGCTAAAGTTGAGCTTCTACTTGATAACAAATTTATTATTAATTGTCTGTTCTCTGAATTATATTACTTCAGTATAATCACTAATCTTTTTTGTTTTTCTCATTACAGGTGAGTTTTCTTATGATCCTCGGATATACATATACATATACATACACATACAGGTAGGTCAGAGATAACTAAAAAAAAACAACAAATTTCCTGCTCTATGTGTGCATTTAATCGATTATTGTGATCTGAAAAAGATGTGGTTTCATTGTGATTATTTCCATTGATTCTTTCAATCGCCTAACTTGAATTTGTCTTATGCAAGTAAAAATGGGGATTTATTGATTACATAAACCAGCATTTGTCTGTACGTACATCATTTCTTTGGAATGATAACTAAGTGGAACAAACTACCTGCCATTTGCTGTACTCTACTTATTATACCTCCTGCTACTGATCACAAATATTTTTCCCATACATAATATATCTCTATTGTTTATCATATCTATTGCCTGCTCAACAGACCGTCGACATTTTTTAATTGATGTTAAACAGAGCAAGCCATGGCTCAGTTTGTTAATAATGTTTTTTTTTTTGTGTTTTTGAAGACCTTGGTCTGAATTTTTATGCTCCACCATTTTGTTTTTGGTCTACTGTGCCGTTTCATTATCCTGTGACTTCTACTAGGCCTATTCGTCAGATCCTCCTCGAGAACAGAGTGTAACACAAGGTTGATTTATTTAATTAGTGTGGTGATATCGCACATATGAATGTATGAGTAGGCTATCATCAAAAACTATTGCTGCAAGGACATGACAGTGCTGGTCTTTGGGTCTCAGGACAAATTCTGGGCCCTTTGGACTTGACTACACAGAGCAGCACCATGCTTCATGAGGTAAAAAACCCCAATTGGCCATGGCTTTGTTTATGCGTCTGTCTGATTTCAAATGGTCACGTGAATGATGCAATCGATTTCCACTGAGGATCTTCTGATAATAAGAGATTCATTTAGAGTAAGTTTTTACAATAGGACTGAGGTGGTACAGTGTTATGCCCGCAAATCTCTACGTCGTTGCTGTTATGTTTGCAGTGCTGGATTAACTATGTAGCTAAAGTAGCATTTGCTGCAGTCCCCACAATTCGAAGGGTCCACACTAAATGTCTGCAAGACATCAAATCTGATTTGGTAATTCTGCACTTGCTTTATTATTATGATATCATACTGCCTTCAAATTTCATGTACGACTTTTATTTAAAGTTAGCTGTTTCAACCAACTATCATCTCTAATAAGTGTTATCATATTAGCAGTAATTAATGAGATTGTGGTACCTAGGTGATATATATACAACACATAAATACAAATATATTTGAAACTGTAGTCATAGCCACTGCACAGAGATGAAAATGAAAACAAAGTCGTTCTATTTTGCAAATATCAGAAGTATATGTTGCATTATCTTGCTGTGTTGCAAATGTAGAAATGTAATTTCTATGTGAGTGAAAATTTATGTGTTTCAAAATTCATATGTGACACTTTAATTCTGGTCCCCTCTATGACATGTGCTACTGGCCCTGTATATTGGCATGATCCTAATCCACTGATTCTTGTATCCATGTCCTTGCTGTCTCTGGCTTCACAATAACTTTTGGTAAATTGAACTGTAACTCAGTTCACCATCTGCTGCTTAGTGAATGACTTGCGTCTTCACTCCTGTTTATAATATGGCTTCAATCTCTCACTTCCAGTATGAAGCTCTCACACAAATGTCCCTCTTGCACTCAATAAGACTTGACTGAATAGAAAGTGGTTGGAGGTGATGTCCCAGAACGGGCTAAGAGTATGGAAAACTCTTCATTTTGACAAATTTCCCAATGTCACCGACTGTATACTCCAATAGGATGAACACTTTACCCTTCACAGAATTGAGGATTTTTTGCCTTCTTTAAAAAAAAAAAAATGCAAAAATTGGTAATTATATAAAACTGTGCTTGAATTCCATTAAAAAAAAAAATTCAAAATAAAACATGACCAGATTTGAAATACCATTAATTCAATGGTTTGCCTAAAGGATAAATGTAATGAGATTATAGTGCGGCACAGGAAGCAATGAGTTAATGTATAGGGCAGAGCAAATATCAGCATCTCTGTTGTTACGTCAAAAAGTCACCTGACATCTTCCCCAACATCATTCTCCAACCCCCACCAACTGCTCCTTCCTCTCATTCAGTTTTTCACTTTCTCACAACCTGTCCTGTTTCACTGGGTCAACATTTCATAACTAGTTTACCTTTGACGTCAAAAAATGATGGTAATGTTTAAAGGTAGGAACCATACAACGCATCCACATTAAATTTTCTGTGTGTATTAATGGAACCCCAGGGCATGTTTTCAACCAATTGGTTTTTTTTTAATAATAAAACCTTCGAAGTTTTCAGGAAGGGGACAATGTATGATGTAAGTATCAAGCTAAACTGGACCCTTACTTTGTGTTGTGTCAGGCTGTGTTAGTGCTTACCTTAAAGCCCTCTCTAAAGGTAGTAATTTTGTAATTGCTGTTATGTAGAAGCTCAAAATATCGAGAGGTGTGAAACTAATTCAATTGGGGAATCATCACAGAATTCAAATATTATTGTGTACAATCAACTTCATTTTACAAGTAACAAAATAATGAAATACTCTTCTTGGAGGGATAACTGTTGTATAAAAACATGAGAGTTATTTCCCCTTGGGTATTACAGACAAAAAATATGGACACTTACTTGGCGTATGAGATGAGTAGATCATTTGGATCATGTATCATTGTTCTCTGCTTGTAACCTCTTTGAAGATGTTGTGTGATTAACTACTCATGGGCAGTTGTCAGTCAAACCTACTCCCAGCTTGCCAGGCCTGTGAAAGCTTTGTTCTGCTCACAGTACCTGATATTCTGCAATGGTCACCTATTCAAGTATTGACCAGGCTCGATTTTATTCAACTTTCGTGATCTTTTGAGAACTTGTGTATCAAACATAATTTGGCTATAATCTGTAATCCTCAGCATCAGGAGAGTTTCCTTAATCTTAGTTCTTGTGCTGAGTGCTAAGCAGAGAGGCATTGAGTACCATTTTTAAAGTCTTCGGTATGGCTTGGTGATGGATTGGACTGGAGTGATTGGTCAGTTGATGATATTTGCTTTTGCTTTTTAACTCTTAGATTCATAGACCAATTGTAACTGCTGTGGAACTCTTCAATGAGTAGGATACAAAAAAATTGGAACTCTCTGTGAATTGAATAAAAAAAAAAAGTCTTTTTGAGTACATGCTATCTTTCAGTACTGGATTTGAGTTGGTAAGTTTATTCAGGTCATTTTTTTAGTTTCACCGACAGAGTTATTCTTAGCCTTCTTCCGTATCTCTCCTAATCAGATTTATAGCTGGAAAGATTTTTTTTATCGCTTTGTTTGAGGGGATGTTTATGCCTTGTCTGAGAATGTGGCCCAGCAATTCCCATCTAGCCATTCTGATGGCTTTTGATAGGTTCTTTTCTGCATATTTCATGTATCTCTCTGTTAGATATTTCTTTTCTGATAGTGTACGTTGAGAAGCTTTTTTTCAGACAGTTACTGGGAAGGCATCTAGTTTGTCTTCTCTCATGTTGGTTTGGCCCCAAGTACTTCTGTTGTGAACCAGGATTTGTTTGTTAAGTATATCATCATCATCATCACCATCAGTCTTTTAATGTCCGTCGTTGGACATAGACCTTCCCCAGGATTCGCCACAATTCTCTATCATTGGCATCGCGGAGCTAGTATTTTCTAAATTTATCCAGTTCATCTCTCCATCTTGTATTTTGTCGGCCTCATTTTCACATGTGATCTCTGGAGATCCATGTTATGAGTCATGATGTCCATCGGTTGTCTGTCATTCTTGCAACATGGCCTGCCCATTGCCATTTAATTTTTCTAATAGATTCTATGATGTCTCTGACTCTTGTTTTCTTCCTTATATACTGTGCTGTGAGGTTGAGCATGATTCTCTCATGTGCTCATTGCATGCTTCTCAGTTTGCAGGTTTGTCTCTTGGTTAGGTTCCAGGTTTCAGCTCCATAAGTGACTATCGGGAGGATGCATTGGTTGTATACTCTTCTTTTTAGGATTATCGGGATCAACTTGTTTTTGAAGGTTGAGCTTGCTCTGCCAAAGGCTTGTCATCCTAGAGTGATTCTTTGCTTGATCTCTTCTGGATAAACTTTCCAACTTGATCAAAAAGACTTAGAATTGAAATTGGAGAATGATGTTAAGGAACTAGCCGTGGACAGAGAAGCATGGAAAACAAAGGATGAACAAAATCTGTGACTGCCAAACAGAGACGCCTTCCCTCTACCTAGCGTTAAGGTGATAAATAATACAAAAATTGAAGAAAATTGAGAAAAAAAATTCCTGAAAAATGCAAGGTGAAGTAAGTTTAATCAAAAGGTATTTCCCTTGAATTACTATTTGGATTTGCCAGTACGGGTTTGAGAGTTGAAGACTTGAATATGGAGCCTAGGTGAAAGCGAAGGCATGTGAATGAGGAACCATTAGTTTACTTCAACATGAAATTCTCTTATCTTTGGTGAACAGGATACCAACTAATAAGTTCAGAAGAAGAAAAAAAAGGCTGAAACATGAACAGTCTGAAGCAGATGAATATTTGTTAACACAAACACTTGTTTTGACATATTTGCCCTTATATCACACACTCTTATATGTATATATACATGTATATGTTCTTATACGTTTATGAATAAATGTGTATGTACGTATGTGTTGGCATTCACTTGGGTGCGTATTTTATACGCACACATATATTTCATCATCATCTTTCCATGATGAGCGTGATTGTGCTTCTCTCCGCCATGTCTTGCTAGCAAAACTTCTCTATCTCCTCTCTCCATCATGTGTCTGGTCTTTTCTTACTGTGTTTACTGTTCCATGGGCTCCATTCTGAGAGCTGTTTTCTCTGTCTGTCATTCCTTCATCTGGCTACGTGCTCTGCCCATCTTCATTTTTGTTGTTTAATTACTTGTATGATATCCTTCACCCTGGTCTTTTCTTGGATTCATGCTGATCTTTTTCTGTTGCTTAGAGTCATTCCTAACATTGCTCTTTCCATTGCCCTTCATGCTATTTTGAGTTAGTTTTTGAGTGCTTCTGTTAGTTTCCAAGTTTTGTGCCCGTATGTCAATAGCTGGTATTCTGCATTGTGTGCATGTATATGCATTACAGGAAGCACATACATATATATGTTTTGCTGGCTCTCTATTGTCAATATGGACCTCTATGTATAAAATGAAGTGCTATCCGAAATTTTTGGGAATTGGACTGAGATAAAAAATGAACTTGCCCTAAGGCCTAGTTTCCACCATCTTGTTCGGAGTAATCCTCTCGGGTATATAAACAGCAAAAGTCTGCACTACATTCTGCTTGTGAATATTTTGGTAGGATCTTATATGTATGTATACATATATATATATATATATATATATATATATATATGATTATGAATTACATTATATTATAAAGAAACTTATTTGAAATGATCTATTGTCATTATACGGTTAATATATCACTTGCCTTAGACAATGTAAATAGAATAAACAATTAAAGAGAATGAGGCTGCTGCAGGAATCAAACCTGCAACTGATAGGGTAGCCACTTCAAGGTAGCGATGCTCTCACCATTGAGCTAAACAGCCGCTGGTAATGCAAAGGCTCAAATGAGAATTAGTTATTCGGCCTTTGCATTACCACTGACTTTTTAGTTCAATGGTAAGAGCATCACTTTGTTGTGGTGGCTACCTTATCAGTCGCAGGTTCAATTCCTGCAGCAGCCCTATTTCCTTCAATAGTTTATTCTATTTACATTGTCTAGGGCGAGTGATACATTAACTGTGTAATGACAGGAGATCATTTCAAATAAATTTCCAAATAGTATAACATAATTTATATTCATTCTTTCATATCATGTATATCCATTTCTTAATACATACACACATAAATATTTACATGATGGACTCGGCTATCAGTATGAGGGTCAGTCAGTTCAATTTTTAGCTGAAGCTGAACTGCTCAACTATCCACACAGATGATTTGTTTACAGTAATGCAAGGCTTGGGTAGAACCATCCACCATATTTTTTTTGGATGAGTTGATGACAGATAAATGGTGAACAGTGTACCACGAATGATGTGAACAACCCTCCTTATATCATGTGGCACACCCGGTATTTCCAAACAGTCACCCATCTGGATAATAACCACCAGGCTCAACATCATTAAAATTTGTGATCTTACCAGAACCAGTGTATCCAACATGATTTGGCCTGTATATGTCTGTGCGTGTGTGTGTGTGTGTGTGTGTGTGTGCTCGTGTGTACGTTTGTGTGCATGTATATGTGTGCAAACAGATTCTTGAAAAATGTAATGGGAATAAATTCAATCCAATTCCCGAACTTTTGTGTTTTCGTTTTGTCAGTTGGATTCAGTGGCCTTATTTTCTTTAATTGCTCTTTCTATTTACGTTGTCTCGGATGAGTGATACATTAACTGGGTAATGACAAGAGATCATTTCAAGTGAGTTTCTATATAATACAATGCAATTTATCATTAATTCTGTCTGACCAAATATGTCCATTTCTTGATACATGACTGTTACGTTGAAAAGGAATGAACAGACCGAGAATAAATTGGATGAGTATTTGGTATGAAAAAAGGTATTTTGGCCTTTGCATTACTGGCAGCTGTTTGTCTCAATAGTAAGAGCATAGATACGTTGAAGTGGCTACCCTATCAGTGGCAGGTTCATTTCCTACTGCAGCCCCATTTTCTTTATACATGTTTATATATATAAATACATATATATATACATATATATCTGCTTTTTTGTGATTGTGTCTATTATCACAAATACATATGCATGTACCCAAACACAAACACTCATACATATATTTTTTTGTGATCTCCAAATAATACCAGACGAGCTGTATGAAGAGAACTAGAAAGTCTTCATATAAACTTCAGTAAAGCAAATGTGATGTACATCAAACATGTTGAGGACAAAGACGCTACAATAAAAGATAGAAGCACAGAGCTGAAGAAAGTAGACCATTACATCTATCTAGGATAATGAATCTGTAAATAAAATGAAATCAGGCAAAAAATCATTCTTGGCTGGAAAGCTTTCAGCAGAGCAAGCTTAAATTTCATGAACAAAAAAATTCATTAATCCTAAAAAGAGAGGAGTGAAACCAATGTATCCTCTGGATAGTCACCTATGAAGTTGAAACATGGAACCTAACAGAAAGATTAGCCTACATACTGAGAACCCTGCAACATCACATGGAGAGATCACAAGACAGCACAGTATATCAGAAAACAAACAGGAGTCAAAGATAAGGAGTCCATAAGAAAACTCAAATGGCAATGGGCTGGTCATGTTGCAAGAAAGACAGACTGCAGCTAGACATCAAGACTCACAACATGGATCTCAAGAAATCATATGCGAGACTATGGCCATCTAAAAAATAAGATGGCATGATTAACTAGTTCAGAGAGTATTGGCTCCGTGATGCCCATCACAGAGATGTCTGGTATATCTTGGGGAAAGGCTATGTCAAACACTGGATGCTGGAAAGGTGCTGCTGCTGATGTATGAGTGAATATATATATATATATATATATATATATATATATATATATATATATATATATATATATATGTATGTATATATATATATAATATATATATATATATATATGTATGTATGAATATATGTATTTATTTACATGTGTGTATATGATTATAAATTGTGTCCTATTATATTGAAACTCTTATCTGAGATGATCTTCCATTATAAATAAAAGTTTCAATATAATACAGCGCAATTCATATTCATTCTGTTGAATCATATATCCATTTCTTGATAACGTGTGTATGTGTTTATATGCATGAATTTTCACAAACACATGTTTGCACCTATAGACACCAACCCATACACTCAAACATAGACACACACACACACACATATACACACTCTTAATGATCCATATATTGTCTGGTGGCATCAGTTCTTTGGCCTGACCAAAGATAAAGTGAGCATAAATTAAAACTGATTCCATGTCGACTTGTCTAATTTTCTTATATCTGATCAAAGAAAAAGACCTACGAGGTAATATTAGACTGTGATACCATCTTTGGAATTCATCTATGGTGTAGATAATGTTTATCCAAGCTCTCAAAAAGATTTAGCTGATACACTTCTATAGCTTTTTAGTTTACAAGGTCATTTTTCTCTTTCAGAAAAAAAAACTGAAGTCTTCTAAGCCAAGCTTTCATCTTTCATTTAATTTCTCGCATAGCTGGTCATTATATTTTGTATGAACATTCAGAAAAATCTGGATATTTACCAAAATGAAAGAGACGGAATAAGATGCATATGAGACCTTCCTGAAGAGATTCAAAATGTACGGAATATCTCAATAATAACTGATAAACAGAAATAGCCTTATTTGTCTGGATGGGGAGAACTGAAATCTGATTTGAGTTTGGTTCTTCACTGGTCTCAATCTCAAGCCGACAGTTTCTTGTGTTATTAGATGAAGAATGAGTTCAATCACAACATGACTTGGTTTTTTGGCTCTTGTTTAGTCTACAAATTCATGTGTATTAATAAAAACTCTAATGATAGGAAAGGAAAATAAGACACCTGGATTTTGCTATTCTGTAATAAACTGTTTAAAATTAATCATATGTGGAAAGAGATCTATCTGCTAGTGTAATGGTTTACACATCTGCCTCACATACAGATGGTCCCTGGGTTAGATTCCTGGATTGAGTAAGAGGAAACTTTTTATCACGACAAAGTCTTCTGTACTCTCAGCAGCTGATTGAGTACATTCTGAGCTGTGTAATTAAGGTGGTGGTATCCCTTCAAGGGACTTGCATCTTGCCAAGGGCATGGTCATAAAAACTTGAAGGTAATCAAGTCCTGGACTTGACCAAACTTGAGACTTGCTCAGAACCATTTAGGAGTTGTCTCTTGGGAGATATTTTTTTCACTAGTAATGTTACTTAGTGAATATATTTAATTGAATAAACATCTCATTCCACTTTGAAGCTGTCAGTTAAAATTTATGGTCTTCATGAATGAGAAAAACTTCCTTCCTACCAATCCTCCTGTGATGAAAAATTTATATAGCTGTTTCTAACAAGTTATAATTTGCCAGTATATTTCAACTAGGATATACCCGTCAGAAATGATGGTGTTTTCATGTGTGGATCAGCACTTACGAACTTGAAGCTATTTTATTTGGTGATGTATTTCTGATGATTCAAGTATCCTAATTATGAGTTTTTTAAAGTCTCAACACATCTCAAGCTGTGATTCGACATTAAGTCTTTAGAGTTTCTATGATGTAATATTTTATTGTAATGTCATAATAGAAAGGTGAATCAACCAATGAGATCATCCTATCTGAGCACAAACGAACAAACAGATAAATTAACAGATTGTGTATAAGCTCATTATTATATTCTGATATATGCACTGACAGAAGGGATTTGCTTACAGACAGAAAATAAGTGTTGTTATTTGAGTGGGTATAGAAATATCCTTACATTTGTATTTGTGTGAGTTTGTGGAAGTGTATCAGTATGTAAGAGTGAGATTCTATCAATGTGTGAATACTCATTAACTTGTAAATGTGCCAATGTAAATAGTCCGCTTGATAGCTAGCTTGACTGACATGGCTCAAGCAATAAAACTTTTGATTTCTTTACCTTATATTTCATTGTTCTTCCACTTAGCCTGAATTTCATGGCATTTCAACTCAATATTCATTACAGTTCTGCTAGATCATTCAATAGAAACTGCCATGTGACCAAAATCTTGACTAAAGGATCAATTTAGCATGAAATCACATTGTAAATTGAGGACCCCCTAAAACTTACATGGAAGGGGGAATTTTCAAAAAAAAAAAGAAAAAGGTTTATTTGTAATAAGATCAAATGTTCAAACTTTCATCCTTTTAACTTCATTGGTGTGGTTTGTACACATGCATACATAAATATTCATAGATAGTCAGCTAGCCAGAATCATTTAAAAGCTGAAGAAACCCATGTTGTCAGTTTTGGGTGACAGATTCCAATATTAATCTCATACTGATAATTACTATACTTACTCTGACACAAATCCTTGAGTGGGGAGCTGCCACTGAAGATGGAACTTCTGACAGTTTTCTGAACATTAATTCAAAGTGACTTCATTGTTTGACTCATTCACTGCCACAAATTATACATGAGCGTCTTGTAGTGTGTTGTTTATAGCTTCTGACACAAATGTACATTCATTCTATGGTTTTATCTAAGGCAATATATGATAGATGTAGCAATGTACTTGACTTAGTTTCTGCCTTGTAGCAATGAGCAGAGGACAATTATTCTATTTCATCTACCATAATAAAACATGAGAAATTCTATTTTATTGAACTGTAGCCATCAAAGATGGTGAAGGGTTCTATCATTTTTAATATGTGTGTATATTTGTATGTTCATTTTTTAGCTTGTTTGTTTGTTCCAGCGCTCCTGGTCATACTGTTTTGTCCACAGGTATAAAAATTGGCATCAGTGTTCTACCCCACCAAAAAATGTTTTTTGCGGGGGTCTTATTTTGATGGGTTTATTAATAATTCTCCAGAATTTAAATGTTTCTAGATATTTTTTTGTTACTCTTTTTTAGATGTTTTCATGTGGAAAATGCCAGTGATGTCATAAATATAATTTATTCTGACCATACTTATTCTTTCATAGAATTTTTTTGATATGACTTCAAATTCTGAGGCTGTGGTTGTTCAGTTATTGACTGTGATGGCAACTTTTTATTTATTTTACTAGATGATGTATTTTAAATCATTATCATTAGTTTTTTTGCTACTTTCATCTTATTGCTTTTTATTGCACCTAAACTCAGGCCAGTTTCCATTCAGAAGTAGATGAACCAACAGCATGGATCAGAGTAAAGAATAAGTTCCAGGTGAGAATCAAACTCATAAACCTCTGGCACAGAAGAGATCGGCAAACGGAATGAATTCAAGAGCTTGATTTGGACTGATGTTTGTCACTCAGTTCCAGTAGTTCAGTGGTAAGAACGGTTGCACATGAAGCAAGCCACTGAGAGTTTGATTTTCACCTGGAACTTCTCGGTTCTGATCCATGCTGGGTGGTGGTTGTTGAGCTTGAATTTGGTTGCAATTAAAAGCAACAACAATTAAGGCTAAGATAAATAATAGTGAAAAAATTAATAATGATAAGCAATCTTATATAACAAAAAGAATGATGTTATTGATGTCATTATGTAAGGGTTAAAATATCTTAGGGAGCAGTGAATGTGTTAATATTGATATTTACTAAGTTTAGATAAGCCTGGCACAAGGTCAAAAACACGGGGTAGACAGTGAGAATCCAATTCATTACAGTAGTATTGGTATGTGAAAGTAACTTACTAACTATTGCTTTATAATGAGGCACGTAATGAATTGTAGTCTGTCCAGGAAATATCAACCCATTTTGGTTATCTTGATGAGTGGTTGAGTGGGCTTGGTATAACTTCTCAATAAATCAGGGGGGACCTTACTGTGTATAGGTGAACAGACATTATCTTGTGGTGTCACTCAGTCAGCAATCACACCATTATGATTAAGGGTTGAATACCAAATCTTGATGATAGTTTGTACGAGATGCAGTGAACAGTATTCCTTGGAATACCTATGTCTTATAGTCCGGTACAATGGTTTCAAAACTTTATAAAATCGGGGACCCCTTTTATATTCTGGCTGACCCCTATTTTTAGCTTTTAGTTTTTACACTATTATCAATGAGCTACAATACTAAGCAATTTTTGACCTTTTAAAATCATATCAATTCTAAATAGATTATATTTATTTGGATTCTGATGTGTTACAGGTTTGCGTATACCAATTATGCCTTTTAATAGCTGTATGATGATGTTTCTATCTCAAAATTCACAATGTCAAGTATAGAAGAAACACAGTTGCAGTCCTCCAAGTATTATTGGTCAGACTCCAGTTTCGAAACACCTGGTCCAGCATATATGGTACGTTGTGTGTTCCTGGTTCCTGTGCAATCCAGGTCTGCAACACTCCTGTAAATCACTTGATGCCTTTAATCAATGTGACAGAAAGTCAAAGGAATGCGTTGCGTTCAAATTACAGATAATAAACCAATTTGCTTATCATATCCACTCTGGCCTGGAGTAATGAGTCTTTGGCCCGCATGTATCGTCTCTGCACTTTAGGGCTGAGTAGATAGGGCAGGGCCAGGAATAACACACTCCACCCACCTCACGACTCTTAATCAGCCTTGTTCATCTGTCAACCAAGGTCTTATAATGATGGTTCAACAAATCCAAAATTTTAGGTTTCGAGTTTGCATGATGAGTTGGCACTCTTTGTGTGTATGGTATGCTGTGCTTATATACACCGTGTGTGTATGTATGTCTGTATGTATATGCCTGTACATGCAGAGCTGGATTAACTATGTAGCAAAGGCAGCATATGCTATGAGCCCCTCAGTTTCAAGGGCCCCACACTGAATCCCTTGAAACTATGAATTCCAATTCAGTGATTCTGTACTCGATCTACTAGTTAAGTACTTTATTACCTTCAGCTTTCATGAATGATTGGATGTTCAAGGTTTGCAGTTTTAGCTAATTATCACTTTTAATAGGGGTTATTATTTTTATACAGTAATTAATGAGAGTGTGACATCTAAGGGATGTGTACACGATGCATAAATATGAAAGTATTTGAATATGAAGTCATAGCCACTTCACAAGCAGCATTACTGAAATGTCAGATTTATTTGATGTATTGTCTTGTAAATGAAAAAAAATCAAATGATTTATTTACAAGTCGAAAAATGGTGTTCTAATATCTGTTTATTTTTTGAAATTGAGGTTCTCTTCATATATTCTTCCAGACCTACAAATGCTGTATCTGATGCCCTGTGTGTGTGTGTGTGTGTGTGCGCGCGCATGTGTGTGTGTGTGTGTGTGTGAGAGAGAGAGTTTGTGTGTGTGAGAGCTTGTGTGTGTGTGTCTAAGTGTGTATGTCTATTTGTCTGCATATGCGTGTGTGTTCATGTATGTGTTAGTCTGCTTATCTGTGTGCACATGTGTGTGCATGTGTACTTTTGCAGAGTAACAGGTCTTTTATTCTTTGTCCTCAGTGATATCTTCCAGCTTCACACCCTCCCTTCCCATCATTCCTTTGCTCACAAGATGGAAACCATTTTCTATCAGTCACTGTTGCCAAGTGTCCTTTGTTATTTAAAGCTAAAATCGTCCTAAAAATAGCTGAAAATGGCCAAATTTCATGCATTTCCAATGTTTATCTACCTACCCATTTAAACCCTATATATCAAATGAAATAACTATATACTGAGACTTCAGAACAGATTAATATTAAAAGTTGAACATTTACTTTCATTAAACTTACCAGGTTTATTATTATCGGTTATAGCTACTATTTACCTTCATCTTAATTGTTGTTGATTTTTATCACGACAAAACTCAGGCTGGGTACCCTTTGGCAGTGAGTAAATGAATTTGCAACGAGGATCGTAATAGAGAATGAGTTCTTGGTGAAAATCAAACTCATGACCCACTATACCAGAATGTGCCTCGCTCAATGCATGGCCGTTCTTACCACTGAACTACTGGAACTTAGTGGCAAGCCACAGTCCAAATCTAACCCTTAAACTCACTCCTTATCCTTGATCACCTCTGTGCTATGTTTATTATTAAAGTGTAGTTCAGTTCAATCCAAATTTATTTATTTTTCATTTCTATCTATTTTTGTAGATGAAGTATTATATATAAATCTTCATAATACTTTATCCACTAAATGAATTGAAAAAATAAAAATGAAGTTACCAGGCACAAACGATTATCTTGGATTTCTCAAGATTTTTCAAAATTGGAGAAAACCTGCTAGATTTAGCTGAGAGAAACTGGCTGAATTGGCAACCGTGTTTTATCTCTTCAGCTTATTACACTGCCATCCAACCTGACCAATCATCTCTATCTGAGGCCCAGTTCCTCTCATTCCCCCCACCCCGCCGGCTGTTTATCAAAAAAAAAAAAGGTGGGGTAGGTAGGGAGAGAGAAGGGGTGAGATAGAGCATGGGAGTAATGGCAGAAAGACAGGGATGAAGGGGGTTACTTGGTTGGGGATTTTCATGGAGCAATCCACCCTGGCTTGTTACCATCCGCACCCTTTCTTCAACCTTTCTTCAACTTGCCTTGCTCTTTTCTTTTCATTTAAGGGTATACACACATGCACATACACACACACACACACACACACTAAAGTGTTCACTCACACACACGGATGCAGAGTTATATATCTGCATTGGTTGCTTTTATGTCTATGCACTTATGCATTTTACACTTATACAATTATGCAGACATATACATATATATATATGTGTATATATGTATATATATATATATATATATATATATATATATATATATATATATATATATATATATACATCATTATGTATGTATGTGTGAGTGTGTTCTGCATGTGCATGCATATATATCTTCATAAATGTATATTTGTATCTGTATATATATATATATATATATATAAATGTTATAACAAAATGGATATATGATCTGAGAGAAATACAATATAACACAATTCTTAATCATATATATATATATTTATATATATATATATATATATATATATATATATATATATATATATATATATATATATATATATATATGTATGTATATATATATATATATGTTTATATGTATACGTTATTAAGAAATGGATAAGTGATCCGACTGAAATCTTTATAAATTGTGTTACATTATTTTGAAACTCTATTTAAAATGATCTCCCATTATTAAATGAAACAATTATTCATTCTATTACATTGTTTAGGCCAAAAGATACATTCACTGTGTAATAGCAGAAGACCATTTTAGGTAGAGTTTCAATATGATACATCGCAATTTTTTAATATATATATATGTATATGTTTATATCAGTAGAATGGGGCAGTTTATGTCTGACAGAACGTGATTATTATAAAGGCATTGAAGGAGAAACTATATTTCTTCTGGCTCCGGTGTTAACCAGATAACATATTGACCAGTCCTAAATCGCATGATGAATGAATAAAAATTAGTGCTGTGATTGACTCGAACCCTGTGTCCACTAAGGAGGTGGCATATAGGTGACGCTGCTCTTACCATCTGAGCTAACAACATCACTATGGTGACATTTCACGATTGTAAGCACAAATATTTACAAATGCAATCTAGGACTGTTCGATATGCTACTCAGTTCAACATTTCTAATGTCTTTATGATTATCATATATGTATATACTATAAACAAATCATCTGTGTGGTTAGTTGAGTAGTTCAGCTTCAATTGTAAACTGAATTGACTGGCCCTCATAATCATCTCTATCCATAACAGATTGAAAAACTCTGATGCTGGGTTTAGGTTATTCATATACTCTGACATTTGAATGAATATTAGTACATATATATATATATATATATATATATATATATATATATATATATATATATATATATATATATATATATACACATATATATAATTATGAATCTATCTATCTAGATTTTGTGCAAACCTAAATGCTCCTAAAAGAAACTAGAAATTCTGGTTACACATGGTCCCCTTAGGGAGTAAGGGAAATATTTTTGACCCCTTCCTTCCCACTAAATAAGTTTTCATGGGAGGGGGGTGAATTTACAATTGAAGTTTATGCCAAATGAATCCCTTAGTTTGTGTTCAGTAGGATTCACGCTTGTTTTATGAAAATTGTTACTTTTTAGTGATCACAGCCTAGAAAGGGCAAGAAAAGTAATCACTCTGATCACCCCTTTTCCAATTTTTTAATTGATCACCTTATCGCATGACTAACCCTACCTGTTCTGTCTTTTTGAAATCATGGATTTATGATTCAAACCATACTGGTAGTATTTTCATCAAGGTAACCTGATTCTGCCTCTACCACTGATTAATTTATCAAGTAAAAAGCAGTATATATGGGTGGTGGTTGCTCATAATTTCCCTTGGGAAAGAAGTTATCAATGATTTGTATTGTAAAGCACTTTGCATTTGTGTGTGTACCACATACATCTTCTGTAAAGGAGTTGTCAAGGTCATTATTCTTCATTATGTAGAGATGAAATCAGTCGTAAGGTTTTATATTGTCTCTAACCTAAAGAAGAGTCATTGACATAAATCTTTTGTTTGGATTATCTAATCTCTTCTTCAAATCTTCGTTGTTGACACAATTTTTTTTGCAGATTCATTCTACAGCCCTCTTCAGATGTAAGAAGAAAAAAGACTTATGAGAGAGACTTTCTTTCGTTAAGGATATCACATATTGCACCTTAAGAGGGCTGTAAATTAGCCAAAATGTTGTGTCAGCAACAAAGATGAGAAGAGATTAGATAGTCCAAACAAAGTTGGTGTACTATTTTGTGTTCTGGGAATACTGAATGTGTCTTTTACTGAAAGTGTCTTTTACTGAAAGGAGAAAAAAAAAGGTTGTGTATAGTTGAGGATGATTTATTCTTTCTTTTGTGTTTTCTTGGTTCTGCCAATCACTAGGAGTGGAAGGTGTCAGAGCCCAAGTTTTTTTCTCCAGGTCCACTGAGAATTTATGGGAAAAACCAGTAACAGGGCCTGTGGTGACTTGGAATTGTGGAGAGTTTTTTCTTTTTGTTTTTTCCAGTTTGAAATGATTACAAATAAAAGAAAAAAGAAGAAACTTCATTGAAGAATGCATTCAGAGATGAAATGTCAGTTTTGCACCTGGTTAAAGGCTGAGCCTTGAAAAATGACCTTTCATCGTAGAAGCCAGTTGGGAAGGAAGGTTGTATATCCCTAGGAGAAATTGATGAAATTCATTAATAGATGTCACCATAAATAATTGTTGAAGGCAACAAATGGGAATGATCTCCCCCCCCCCTCTCTCTCTCTCTCTCTCTCTCTCTCTCTCTCTCTCTATATATATATATATATATATATATATATATATATATATATATATATATATATATATGTATATATTTATATATATGTAAAAAAAAGCAAAACTGTCACCAGAACTGTTTACATAGGTTTCTTCGGTTTGCAAGTGAGTTTGGCTGGCTGGCTATCTAAGTATGCCTCATGCTTAGTGGCTGCTTCCATTGAGCTTGAGGGCTGAAATTTTAAATACTTACTCCTTATTATAACTAGAAAAAGCATTGTTTTTTTTTTTGGACCCCTCCCGATATCTTCATGCTTGATTGGTCCCTTACCTGTGTCCTGCTCGTTCTTCAGCGATGAGGGGCTCATCAAAAAGTGGAAGAAGAAATTTATCTGTTGATCACCATTTTTTTCAAATTTTCTAATTGATCCATCCCTGACAGGGCATGTTGTCAAAAGACATCGGTTAGATGACGGTTTTTAACTAGACCTACGAAAATTGCTCTATCTTTTAGAAGGTATCTATATATGTTGGAACCAAAGATCTGTTCACTTGCACGAAAGGAAGAAAATGTTAGTTGAAAATTCAAAAGAAATGTTCCTTGTCTTTCATTTTCATTGGAAGATGTATCAGAGGAAATATGCTGCCAAATTACATATATGTATATATATATATATATATATATATATATATATATATATATATATATATATATATATATATATATATATATATATTTATATATACATATATATATATATATATATATATATATGTGTGTGTGTGTATATATATACATATATATATATGTGTGTGTGTGTGTGTGTGTGTATATATATATATATATACACACACACACACCCACACATATATATATGTATATATATATATATATATATATATGTATATATATATATATATATATATATATATATATATATATATATATATATATATATATATATATATGGTAGACTTATGTTCCACAGCTAACTTATAAACAGAAAAAGGTACACACACAACACACACTACTGAAGATGAGATTACCTCCCGAAACATGTCTAAACCATCAATGAAAACTTGTATGGATAAATAAACCTAACTTCTATACACTTTCACTCCTGAGTCTGTCTCACTCCTTATAGTTAAAATTATGTATATATATAAACACATATATAGATATACTAACCATCTCATTCTGAATTGGTCCTCACCTAGTCTGGAAGAACATAGGGTGATCATAGAGTGTTTCCCTGATTTCAAACACATTTTACACAAAATCTTTTCTAGGCAGAGACATATGGAGCTCATCGCAAATTGTGGAGTTTCCTATCCTTATTCATTCGATGTAACAAATAATAAACAAATGAAAAGAATTGATAAAAAAAAGAAATTCAGATTGGACACTGATCTGCTGATGATAGCGTCTAATCCAAATTATGTTTTCCATTAATTCTTCAATTCCTACAACCAGGACCACCTTTCCTAGGAAGTGCAAAAAGGCTTTAACTACTTTTTATAAACACTAAAATATTTTTACGTTTCTGTGTATCCGTAGCCCACTGCACACCTAAGAAACACAGCACCATATGCCACCAAAGGTACAAACATATGGTTTATAGCAATGTAATGCTCAAACATTCATGTTTTTATCTAATAGTTTTTAAGATATGATTGTACTTAATCAAGGAGGGACTTTGAGCTCACTTTTTTGGGATTTCTAAATGTTATTTTCTCTAGACATCTGTGTTTCAATTCTTCCTGGCAAGGCATATTCTTATTATTTTAGACCTAAGAGTACTTGAATCGCAAATAACATAGAATATTGTTTTTTCTTTATAAGGTTTCAGATGTCTGAAAAGTGAATATCATACTGACCTTAGCTGACATCTGATTGGTCAGCTCGGCTGTCTAGTTTTTTCTTGTTCTTTCTTTCATTTCTTATCGCTTGCAACCAGGCCAGTCAAAGGGTTTGGGTTGGATGGTTCAGCTCACATTATTGAGTATTGTGAAGAGATCTGGGGCTCCCCTTTAGGAAGATTGATGGGGTCATCATGGGGAGGCTCTCTTCATAATCCCCAGCTGTTTATAGCTCAAGGACACTCAACTATCAGGCTGAGGTGTGATGATTTTGAGACTTGTAAGGCAGAATTCTGATCTTATGTACCTCCTGAAGGGTTATGCTAGAATTT
>OY735217.1:4542822-4597822 GCA_963457665.1 Thysanoteuthis rhombus
TATGCTTATTATTATAAGTATTCATCTCATTAATAAGAAGAATGAATGAAGAATTTTTTAATCTAAAAATTATTTGTTTTCCTTGTTTGGATCTGGGGATTTTTGTCTTTGAAAAAAAAAAGACTTAATTTTTTATGAAAGATTTTTTTCTTCTACAAATGATCTAAAACGATTTTCAATTGCGCAAAAGTATTTTCCTTCTTTTCTTACGACTTAAGACTTCAGACTATTTCTTGTATTCAGAATATGAATTTGAAAATTCATCAACCTCCAACAGGTAAAAGAAGTAATTTATGCATTGATCCCCACCCTTACTTTCTAATTTTTTTCAATTGATCATCTCAAACACAGCATGCTGCCAAAAGACATTGGTTACGTGACAGTTTCTATTGAGTGATTAACTGGACATGCCTTTTTTGCATTCTAAGAAATGGCAGATATGTTGAAGGTTAACATTCTTATGACTGAATATGCCAGTGGCTCTCAAACTTGTTTTCCCCACGGTCTCTCCTAATGATCTCTAAAAATATGAGTGGATCCCTGAAGAGTTTTCAAGTTGGTTATGTAATTATAGTAAAACTAAGCAACCACAGGTTTTCAAAAACTACATTTTATTTTGGAAAATATATCCGATCTAATATGAAACGGGAAATGAAAGAAGAGTCAGTGGGTTACTTTTTTTTTTTTTCCGATCTCTTTGAAGTCTGGTTTGATGGTAGACAGATGGATCCTCATATCTGCCATAAATTCTACTTCACATGAATACATTTGGAAAGGTGAGAAGTACTTTAATTGCCTTTTCTGATTGGCGAAGAAACGTTTATACAGACATTTCTCTCCTATTACAAGATCTATAAAGGAGAGAGAACTTGCTGACGACCATGCTTGGAACAATGAAGGTGAACTTGTAAGTGATACGTTGGTATGGCACCCATCACATGGAACTACCTCAGTTGACAGACCCTAGTGTATGTACATTGATTAACTGGTTGATGACATGTCTTCCAGAAGATCTCCGTTCTCTGAAAGAGGACAGATCCAGTTGGATGGAACATGTCAGGCGCATCTAAGAAGAATTTTTTTTCTTCTGTTGATGATCGCTTAGGACATTAATCTTTTATTTTCTTATCAATTTTAGTATAAGTAATCTTATATTTTACACTGCGGCCTCTTGAAATTTTGATCCTAGCCCACCGATCCCAACTGAAACCTTGAGGGATCCAAAGGGTCCAGAGACCCCAATTTCTTAGTTTTTTTTCTAAATTATTCAACAACCAATTTTATATCATCCTTAGAGCATATAAAACATTTTTTTCTTTCAAAAAGTTCTAGTCATTTTTCTGTTCGTCAGTAAATCTTTATATATCTGCAAACATTGGAATTAAGGCGTATAGAAAATGTTCTCTCTTTTGATCTAGTCAATACATGATGGCACAAAAGTTCCGGAAGGGGTTTAGAACAATCATAAATTTGTATATTTCAATATCCTTTTTCTTTTCCTCATCTCAGATATACAGAGAAACCCTTGGGAATTCATTATGGAAAAGTATACAACTGAGCAACTAGCTAAAATAACTGAATTATAACTTTGAATACATTTAACGTTAACTCAAGGAGCATATTCTCATTATTTGGATATACAGTCACCGCCATCTGAGTCTTCTTAGTTGGTTTGTACGTTTTCCAGAATAGGGCCCTGTAGGTGATCATTAAGAAAAGAGAGACCACGTTCAGTTGGAGATGTTGGTAAGTATGCAGTGATGCAGAGATCCCTCAAAATGTAATGCAGAACATTATTAAAGAGGCAAGCGTTTGTGAAGTTGAAAATGGTCGGCATTTTGGAGAAACAATTTTCTGTAAAATTCCCTGTGTTTATATATATTTAATTTGTAAATATACAATTTTAAAGTTATTGAAACTAAAATGATATGAATATTTTAAACCCCTTCTTAACTTTTGCATCACCCTGTGTAAAATAAATGGGGGCTGCTCTTTTTTTGTTCACTCCGACCTATGAAGGTTTTTACAAGAATTGAACAATTGGCTCAAATTCTGTCAATTTTGAAGCTGTATAAGGGTGTTAAAATGAACTTTTTGAAATGTTATTAATAATTTTGACTAGTTTTCACCTTCATCTTGACTTGAAGTTGTTTTTGTCACTATTTTGGATTGGATTGTAATCCTACGGCAAAGATCAAACAACATGATCTGAAAATAATGAGTAAGCCTACAATGAGAATCAGATTCACACCCTCCAGCTGGAGGGAATCAAGTATGATGCCTAGCTGCTTTAACCATTCAGCTATACAGGGATTTCTTAGCTAAACATAAGTTGACTCTGCACCTCAAACCCAACTCCCTATAATCGATATTCGATGATGTTCACATTTGAAACCTAGCAGTTTTTAAATGCAACTATTATTTTTTCACTTTTTTCAAGTTATTGTATGACTTTGAAATGTATTGGATACTTTTTGCTCTCACTGTGCATTAAAAAAAATGATTTTGCACTTTTAGATTGAACTTCTTATGGCCTACTCAGCACTATTAGTGCTTTTCCAAAAGGACCTGCTTCTCTTATCGACCATCCCTGATGTTGTCTCGTTAAATTTATGAAGAGACCAATGTTATGAATATCTTATGGCTCGCTGTGTTCCACATTCTCTTGTTTATAAGCCAGAACTAATTGCACGATGTCATAACTGCAAGAGGAGACATTTTGTCTGTCTTTCTGAAAATGATATCTCAACAAAGATGACTATTCAGTGGAGGTACTTGTGGTTGTCATTTTGTTTGAATGTTTGCAGTTTTGAATTAGGATTTCATTTTTTTCAAATACCACCCATAATCTTGTGATGAAACAAGCCTGAAAGACAGGCCATAGATGTGCTGTTTACATTCGCGTTCTTTCCCTTGCACTTATAACTGTAATGAATTTATCATATATGAAAACAATACATCATTCAAATTGCATATTATTTCTATGAACAAACTTACAAACCATTAAAAAAATGAAAATGAAATTCAAGTGTATCAGAACAAACTATATTAAAGCTGAGAACAAGGATTTTATTATTATTTATTTAACTAACAAAACTTTCTCAGTTGCTTTCTTTTAGAAAAGCTGCTGACTGTCAATCAGCTAGTAAAACCTATCAATGTAACTGGCCCTAAGCCCGTTAGAATACAAGATTTCAAAATTGATCTTAAGTGACATCAGATATGAGCAATTCTTTCATTGTGGTAGTGGGGAAATGCTTTGTTGAGATGGAGTGAGGCATTTGCTATATCGATTTGTCAGATTGTCAGTCAGTCGGTGGTAACCTTTGCTGCAATAGATGCTCACATCTATAAAAGGATATAGATACGTATAGACTAGGATAACTGTGGGAACTTAGTGCTTCTTTGGGAAGTGTAAGTGGCCTAATGGTCAATGGTACAAAGGATGGAATCGGGGAAACTTTGAGTTCGAAACTGACTGGGACAGTTTGCATTCACTTTGTACTAATGCCTTTGGGAAAGGCATGGATCCGATTCTGCAATCTGAACTCCTCCCTTCCCATTGTAAAAACCTGCACACGCTGCAAACAATGTTTGGGCCTCCTTAGATCGTTTCGGAAAATGGAGACAAAATCATTGATGTTGAGTGAGTGATGCTTTAGCAACTGAGTTGAACCGAGTTCAAAGGAGTGCTGTATTAACCATGGAGCTCTTGAGGCATAGGGCCTACAGATTCCAAGATGCCCCAGAGTGAATTCAGCCCCCCACGCCTTTGCTTAAAAGAAAAAAAAAAACTGTTTTTATATTACCCGTTTGACTCCATAGACCTTTTGGCTAAATCTGGCCCAGGCTCCGTGCTTCCCTCTGTCATTGACAGGATACTTTTCGACAGAAAGTTGACTGGAAATTAGGACTTTCGATAAGATATCGAAAACTTAGTTGGATTCTATCAAGTTGGAAGTTATAATAGACACTAATTCTAAAATCGTAGCATGAGAAAGGGAGAAAGATGACGACGACGATGATGATGATAATGATGATCATGATGCTGAAGGGAAAGGGAGAAAAAGAGGAGGAGGAGGAGGAGAAGGAGAAGGAGGAGGAGTATATTTAATCGGACACCTGTACAGGAAATTATTAATTCACAGCATGAACGAAACAATAGAACTCTTTTATATATTAATGAAATCTTGCTAACAAAACAGCAGGCATTTGAAGAAAATACTTACCTACCTACCTACCTACCTACCTACATACATACATACTTACATACTCAGTAATCTTAGTAAATTGTAGAACTTTACCGTAGAATCATGTAACAGAGAAATGGAGCCTGGATTATTTAGGGGTCACTGCTACAGGACACACACAGAAACATGGACACACACACAGACATGCACACACATGACACACATGCTCACACACTCACGCACATATGAGAACACAGACACACACACATAACACACACACACTTGCATACAATAGACATGTGTGTACACACACACACAAGTTCCCCTTGGGAGACCACACATGGCTAGAGATGTTGTTCCAAATGGAAAAAACTGGAAACAGTGCAAGATGTCTTCAACTGATACTGTTTTCGGTTGGTGTGTCATGACCTGTTAGATGTTCCCAACAGTTCCCAACAGAACACACATGTAAAACCATACATTTATTTTGCTCTTTATTAGTGTGTATTTCATTTTCAAGACCATTTCCTCCTATTAATATGTAAACAGAGGCATAGCTAGAGGTTGTGGGGGGTTGGCTCTGTGAGGGTCCATCTCTGACATTTGATGAGATCTCTCTGTAGAAATGCTATAGGTGAACAATTATTCATGAAGCTTCTGTGGCCACCCCTTATCGTGGACCAGACGAGGGGTATTTTTAGTTTCCCCCTTCTCCGTCAGCTATGCCTTTGTATGTAAATTTTTGTTTTTTCTCTTATGGCATTGTTTTCTCTCATTTTCTGGAACTAAGAAATGATGCATGCTCAGTAGATTTTGAAGTTGACTGACAAGCATACATCTTTATTTTGATTTCGTCAACTTTTCTGAAAGTCATTTGAAGGGTTTACAGATTGAAACTCAATATACATATTCATTTAAAATTTTGGCCAGAGCCAGTTGAGCTTATACACAAGCTATGCCACAGCATAAGGCTAAAGACGATGAGGGGCCCCATTAATAAATAGCAATATAGAACTTTGGAGAAAGAACAAAGATAAATAAAATAATCACTTGATTTATTCATCATGTGGATAACAATATCATTTTATATTATTAGACTCCTTATTTTAACATTTGTAAATAGTAGGTATTATTACTATCTTAATGATTTATTGCATATTTCTTACAATTCCATGTACTATCATTGTCATTCTCAGAAAATTACTAGTAAGTTTAACTTAGTGCCAAATATCTCATGATTTCACATTCATTCAGTCTTCAGAGGAGAATGATGCCTTACAGCTGAAATTTGATGAAGAAATACTCAGTGACTTGGAAGCGGACTGTTAGGATGAGTTGGTGAATTTCTACGAATTAATTAACCATTTGAAGGTGGATTTTGATGCTCAGGCTCTGTTGAAATACTTGAGAGATAATTTGGTTATCAAATTGACATTTGCAAATGTTTCAACTGTTGTGCAAGTATTCTTTACATTGCCAATCACAGTTTGTGAAAGCGAACATTCATTTTCCAAACTATCATCAGTCAAAAATGGATTCCTTTCAACAATGGCTCAGAAATCATTGAATGCTCTATTTTTTATGTCAACTGAAAATGATGCTACCTCCTCAATGAAGTCTGAGATCATCGTTGAATGATTTTCTAACAATAAGTCTTTATTTAGAATATTTGTATATATCTTATCATTTTACTTACATTTCAAGATAAATTTCCTTATCAGTGAACTATTTTTACCATGTTTATGTTTCAATATAAACTTACTGATCTGATCTCATATAACTTCAATATTGTTGACCCAAAACTTATGGGTAGTGTGGGGCCCATTGTCGTCTTGATCTGGCCCTGATTTTGACACTAATATGACCAGTTGTATACTACCTTTGCAAATCTGTCTTTTCAATGTACAAATAAATGTTAATATATTCCTTTTAGTTGATAAAAATTAAATTCTACACTTTGAACTGAACCAGAGAAACAAGATTTTTCATTTTACGATGGTCATTCAGAATGCATGAACTGAAATGAATTTTTCAAAACTTATTATTCTTTGCACATTTTTACTTACATACCTAACTGGATAGTATGAATAAATAGTACAAAACCAGTATAACTTGTTATAATCAAGTAATGTTACTAACTGACAATGAGTAGTTCATCACTGTTAATCTCTCATGAACACCTTATAAAAAACTATTTCTTCGTCAAGAAACTTGTTCTCAATCAATGTTTTACAATCTCATGAATATGGAAGCTAAGTGTGGTTTAATTTTGTTAACTGCCATCGACAAGTCGGTTGAATTTATTTTTTCTCGTGGATTCATGTCTCTCTAGTAATTTCTCTTGATATTTCATAGATTTTGTGGTCCTTAGTTCATTTTTCTGTAGCAAAATATCTGTCTAGTCCAATGGTTCCTAACCTTTTCAAGGTCATTCCCCACTTATGTCAAAAAGATTACTAGTTTTTTTTCTCATCCATTTTAAGTAAGTAGCAACAGGGAATAATTTCAAATGATTATTTTATTTGCAAATAATTTATTATCAATTCATGTGGTTAATTGTTTTACTAAGGTTGATTGAGTAAATAAATATCATCAAATCAAATTAAAAAAATAAGTAAAATAACCTAAGGGTTGAATACTTTAACATATAACCTGTTGGTTTCTTCAGTTTTCCAGTTAGTCTGGCTGGTTATGTATGTATGTATCACTTATGCAGGCTCCACAAGTGGAGCTAGAGGACTGAAAATTTAAACATTTACACCTTATTATGCCTAGAAAAAATGCTTTCTTTGTTCTTTGAGAATTACCCTCCTCCTCTTAGTGGAGGGTTCAATTTTCAATGTGAATCTTACGCTAAATTGGTCCCTTAGTTGGTGTCCAAGAGCACTCATGCTTGTTTTTTGGAAATTCAAACTTTTCTGTGATCACTGTCCAACAAGAGGTGAGAGAAGTAACTTATTCATTAATCAACCCTTTCTCCAAATTTTTGAATTGATTACCCCCAACATGACAGGCTGCGAAAAGACGTTGTTCATGTGATAGTTTCTATTGATCAACTAACCAAACCTGTTAATTTTTTTAGAAAAGAAGCTTGAAAAACCTGTTACAATAGTCCATAGTTTCAAATGGTGGATAGGAAATATTTTTATCAGCAAACTTGTTATCTTTGGGTAGAAGAGTCCATGGTTGCAGACAAAGAACCAAGAAAATCACATGGTTCATTATCCCAGTAGATTACAATTCCCTTATGATGATGATGAATAGTTATCATTAGTGTCAATTTCTTCAGAAGTTGGGTGGTACCAATCAAAAAATGAATAATAATATTCAAAATCAAAAAAGAACCATGGGTTCAATGATGGGTTCAACCTCCATGGTAGGAGTAGTAGCAGGAGAATGAGGAGGAGCTGCCTTGTGTGTCTGAGCTATTTATGATGACTTTTCCAAATTTGAACATTTTCTTTCCAATAATTTGTTTTTTTGGCTGTTGTCTTTGCTTTTATCTATCACTTGGTCTTTAATATTCTCCTAAGTTACAATACTTTGCCTGTTGGTCAAGATGCTTGTCAATTAGGTTTCAGTTGGTCTCATCATTCAGAACCATTCAATCATTCCTCTGTATTTCAAAATGACTGTCAAACACTGTCATTGCCCATTGATTATCTGTTTCTTTTCAATCATGTTCAAATTTGAATGTTTCAAAGATCTCCTCTTAGTCTGATCCTTCACAATGTAGTAGAAAGGTTTTTTTCCATTCAGTCTGTGAGTGCCCCAAAGCAGCTAAATAAACGATGAAACTTTTCTCCCACCTTTTGCACTTTGTTAGAAAAACAGCTGCCAGGGTTCCCATTTGGGTTGGACGAAATAGCCCATGGTTTTCCTTCAGCCATTTCTTATTGTATCCAACTGACCTCAAAGTTCCATGTAAATATTAAATTTACCTTCCTTCTTTCTTACATCTTTGTCACCATTGTGATATCTTACTCCAAGAGAAATCCATATTTATCAATAAGAAGGGAAATTTACCAAATAATTCTTTTTGTCTTTTTTTCACATCATTAGGTATATGCAACATTTTACCCATGATGCAACACCTTTTGTTACTTATTCATGGTTGGATGGTATCTCTTAAGCTATTACAGTATTAATGTTTTCTCTTACATTTCGAAACAATTAGAATAGAAAAAAATGGTGGAAATGGCCTTGTAGGCTTCATTTCAGATTCAACAGACTTTTGGCATATAATGGACCACCCCACCCATGTGCCTTATTAGTTTGTTAGATCGAGGGTTTACTGGCAACTTTCAACACTGCCACTGTGTATAACTGTCCTGAATGAACTAAGGAGTATCTGGTTCATGTCATCAGCATCCATGTTACCATGACTCCCTTCCTCGGTTGTGAATGAATAATAAGTCGAGAGAAAAGAAGAAGGAAACGTTTCCCACACTTTGTTTGACTCCATGGAGACCGACAACTTAATTACCCAATATTGATTAGTAGATACTTTTTGCTTATCTACTGAATTCAGAGAAATTAGGGAAGAGAGAGTCGGATGGATGCAAAGTAAAGTAGAACAGCACATCTATCTACAATGTTGCCATAAAAAAGAGTATATCTCTATCAATTTTTTCCTAAATACAACCATGAACAACCCTAGCCACCAAAAGTGTTGAAAAGTTCTATCTCTTTTTACATGTGCATATGTTTATGTGCTTCAGCACTCCTGGCCAGACCGTTTTGTCTACACACTTCAAAGTTGGTGTCAGTACACCACTAGACTCCATCTAAAGATATTTTCTTTAATTTTTTGAAAAAAAGCTTTTTTGACCATTTTGAGGCCTTATTTTGAGGGATATAATTTATCAATAATGTTTTTTTTTAACGTTGTTTTAGATGTTTTCCAGTGGAAAATTCAAGTGATATTATGAATGGAATTTGTTTTAACCACATTTATTCTTCAATGGAAATTTCTTGAATGACTTAAAATTTTGATGCTATGGTTGTTCAATTATTGACTGTAATGGTTTGTTTTCTTCTAAACTTGTTATAACAGCCCAATGATATATACAATTATATATATATATATTAGTGCATCAGTAAGTTTATAGCCAAAGGATTAGAAAAGACATTTATTTTACTCAACAAATATATATTTTTCAAAATAGTCTCCTTCCTTGTTAAGGCACTTAATGCAACACTTCTTCATAGATTACATTCTAATAGAGATTTCAGATTAAAATTCAATAACTGTGTCCGGTTACCCACCCTCATATATGTATATATATATATATATACATGCAGAATGAAGGTGCAATAGGTGTAGTCAGTAACAGCTCAGATGAAGAAAACTCTGATTAGGGCTGTTTATGTTCACTTCGCACTTATGGAAAGGCATGAATCCATCTTTACTCCCCCATCCCTGCTATGAGTAAAATAGCGTGGCAGATCAGGTTCCATTGAAGACAACCAGTCTAGATGAAGGGTAACTCTGATTCCAAACCAGGGAGTGGAGCCCCCTTAGGATGATTTGGCATCTAATTTGACGTCCTTCTGGCAGCTCCTGCAGTCAAGCCAATGTCAGACGCATTGCTCTTTGCTTCCCTCTAGACTACGTCAGTGAGACCGTTGTAGGGATTCTATCGACTGGGTATCCCTGGATCTCCATACGCCTTGCCCAGGCATGTGCCCAAGGAGGAGGATCTCCATTGTCTGAGGAGACTAAATGGAGGTCATTTACGCATATGAATGCATTTCTGCATGTATAAGTATCACTAATGTTAATAGTGGACAATGGATGCATTTGCAGAGATCGATTACCTGGGAAAAAGATATTCTCAATTGTTCATTGATATAGGTGGCTTTATTGTTTTCTCCTTTCTTTTTTCAGAAACCATCAATGAAAACTGTCACCAAAACTGCCAACATAGGTTTCTACAGTTTTCAAGTTGGTCTGGCTGACTATGTATGATTATATGTATCATGCATATTGGTCATACCAATGAATCTTGAGGACTGAAATTTTCCAGCATTTACTCATTCTTATGTCTACAAATGAACAGTTTTCTTGTTTGAGGTTCAATTTACAATCTAAGTTTCTGCTAAATTGATGCCTTAATTTGTATCTGGCAGCATTCATGTTTGTTTTTGAGAAATTTGGACTTTTTTAGTGATCACTGCCAAACAAAAGGCAAGAGAAATAACTTATTTATTGATCTCCCCACTTTCCAATTTTATAATTGATCATTGCTGCCAAAAAAAGTTGTAGTAGTTTCTATTGAGTGACTAACCAAACCTGTTGATGACTTGGTTGGACAATGGACACATTTGTAGGGATCGATTACATGGGATTTAGATATGTGTAATTGTTTATTTATGGCGGCTTTGGATATTTTTTTTCTTTCCCTCTGAATGACCAACTTCTCCCCACCTATCATTATTATTAATTTTATCATCAGTGTCACTTTCTGAAAGTGCAGTTAGACCTTGATAATGTGAACAAGATGGGGGCTACGTCTATTTTGTTTGGATATCTGATCGTTCGAACTACTGATCTCATCATGAAAAAGGAAGCCATACTGAACACAATTACAGGACCTCAAGTGATGGGCACTAGTGACCTTTCCCGTTCCAAAATCTGTCTGCCTACTTCTTTATTTGTCAGTTTGAAGCTAAATCATTTGGTCAAGTTAAGTGATCACTTTCAGGTCGATTAATTTAAAGCTGTAATTACCTCTATCTATCTATCCATCTATCTATCCAAGATGAAAGAAATACTAGTCAAGAATCTGTACATATTAAGACAAAGTCACCAAGTATGTTTGTTTTTTTGTTTGTTCACGCCATGTTGAAATCAAAAGTTTTACTTTCTTCCTCTCTTTGAAGCTGATTCCCCCCATGTGGGCTTTTTACTTAATCATCGAATGACAATCTGGGAGTTGGTTGAGATAAAAGCAACAAAAATTAAGATGAATTGAAAACTGGGAAGCACTCAGAGAGAGCATAACTCAGACAATGCCACCCACTGATTCAATCGGAAAAAAAATCCCTGGAATATTTATCTGCTTTTTTTTTTTTTGCCCAACCTTCCTCAAAATTTTGGGAAATATTGAGTGGACAGTCATGAACAAAGATGTATGGGAAAAAAAAATGGAAAATCAAAAACAAATTCCTGGATCCAGCCCCAAATTTGATTAATTTTTCCCAACCCTGTGGCCCACCCTTCTGCAAAGGTTTCATTGGAATTCATCTAGAATTTTTGAAGATATTTTGTAGACTGACTGACAGAGGGAAAGACAGGAGGTCTGAAGGACAGACACGGGATATAACATATACCTCTCCAACTTATTGACAACTCAACTAATTGATAATGCTTCGCTCAAGAAATTTGAAGACTTTCAAACAAAAGCACTGTTATAATTACCAATGATGCAATGGTTAAGCCATCAAATTTTGGCAATACACTTGGTCAGTTTCTTCAAATTATGTGCGTTTTCAAAACTAGTCTTGGACAACATGTAAAGGCACAGAGGTTACTGAAGGATGAAGATATATTTCCAAGAATAATATCAACATCCAAATTAAAGTATAGCATTATCCTGTTTTTAAAAGTTAAACTTATAACATGAGCCTTTTTTGAATAAAAATAGAAGAAAAATTCAACCATTAGAGAAATCCACCTCAAAAAATTTTGTCAACTAACGGGTCAATTTACATTTTGGGATTGCCACATGAAAGCCCGACCCAGCTTGTACATAAACCATATGCATGGTACATTTGTAAATACTGTTATGATTTACCACCCTTAACTAATATGGACAGATGGAAGAATAATTCCAATGCAAACAAATCCTGTAACACATTATCTACTCTAGAGTGGTGTTAAAGTCACTTTCTGACTTACCAAACCTAATAATAATGAAAGGTTCAGACTTTTTGTTATGACACCATAGACTTCTGGATAAGACTAAAAAGTAAAAAGCTTATAAAATTTGGCTTACTGGCAGAAATAGTTGTGTTAGAGTGGACATTGACCCTGAAGCAGCCATTCTTGTCTTATTTATCTCTGAATGCTGTATAAAAGCACCTAACATTGAATCATTGAGAATCAATAAGGCATAGAGTTATTTTTGTTTGAAAATAAAAATTTGACCTACAAGTGCCATCAAGGACACACAGTTCTCAATTGAAAACATAGGGTATTCTGAAGTACCGTTTGTAAATAAAGGGTTTAAACTTGAATAATTTTTTTAAAAAAAGGTAAAGGAAATTTCTCTTTGGATATATTTATTTATGACTTTGGAACTTACTTTGAATTATACCAGCTTCTGATCTGGATAATTTGATTTCTTCTTCTCATTTTTGTTATTGACATAACGTTTCTGACGATTCATTCTATGGTCTTCTTCAGTTGTAAACATTGTGCCAACAACAAAGATAGAAAGAAGAGTTTGGATTATCCCAACAAAAGTTGGCATGTTAATGACTCTTCTCAAAGTTATAGACCACAGGTCTGCTTATTCACTAAATAGAAACTGACAGCATGTTGTGTTAGGGGTGATCAATTGAAAAAAAGGATGATAAATTGATGAATTTCTTTTCTCAACTTTTGTTAGGTAGTAATCAATTTTGGCATAAATTTACATTGCAAACTGAACTGACCACTAAAAACGTACATGGGGAGAAATTTGAGAAAAACCATAAAAACGTTTTTTCTAAATATAATATGGAGTAAATGTTCTATTTTTCAGCGTTCTTACTATATCAGTGCGGCCTGTATGCATGAATCATACATACATGTATAGTCAGCAGGACTAACTTAAAAACTGATTGAAACTTATGATGACAGTTTTGGTTGACAGTTTTTGGCCCCATGGTGAGGTACCTGAATAGCTAAGGTTATGGTATTGAATTTCATAAATCATTGGCTGTTTGGCTTGAAGGTCTGTCTGTACTCTAAGACTCTTGTCTACAGAAAATGTATCTGTACATAAATAGCTAAATCCGTTACGAAGTTTGATGGATGCATTTTTTATGTTTGACCTCTTGTCAGGAAAGGTTAGACTAGAGGAAGAGGTCTGGGCAATGAGAAACCATTACAGTTGGTATCTGACGTTTTTGGCAGAAGTCTTGTAGCTTCTACGGTATGTTGCCATTAGAATCTTCATTACCAAATTTTGTAGACTGGGATGTGTATCGTGGCTCTTGAGAGAAATTGGTAAGTTCTTCAATTACTTCTGCCAACAAAGTCAAAGAGATATATGTATTAACCTGTCTGTCTTTCCATCTGTTTGTCTTTCCTTCTGTCTGTCCTTCCGTCTTGTCTTTCCATACAATATCTCCAAATGTTCTGAGCCAATTTCAATGTGGAAGGATGGGCCACAGGCTAAGGAAGCTGTGATGGAATTTTAAGGCAGAATCAATTTATTTTCAATTCAAAGATACTTTTCTATTTTTTATCTAAATTTATGAATTCACTCATGTGCATCAACGCTGTATCTCCAGAAGTTCTCACTGAATTTCAATGAAATTTAATGGAAGGGTAGATCATAGGATATGGAAGAAGTAGGTAGATGCAGCAATTTTTTTTTCGATTGAGAGATATTTTTACCATCCTGTACGAAAATAAATTGAAAACAAATGGTAAATAAAAGTGCTAAATTTGAAATTCAAGGGGAGTAATTCAATATCTGTGCATACTCATTCAGCTGAAGATGAAATACTTTGTGAGATTACCATTCATCCTGCAGTCTCAATGATACAATCAAGTATTTAATTATTCTTTCTGTGAATCCTTTCTAGATTGAGTAAGGTATTGGCTAAGGCATTGAAACGAGTTATTTCTATTCAGTGATTTTTTTAATATTCTCATCTTTGTTATCAATTTTTGACCGTGTTTTACATCCATCCTAACTTTCAGTTGCTTTTTATCACAACTTTGAATCGGACTGTAATCCTTCTGTAACAATTGATCAGTGTAACTGGAAAATAAAGATCCAGCTCATGGTGAAAATCAACCTCACAGCTTAGGTTTAGGGTGTAAGATAAGCTTCTGCTTATCTATTGAGTCCCTGTGGCTGAATGGTTGAAGTGGCCAGGTGTATACTGGACCCCGTCTAGCGAGAAGGTGTTAGTTTGATTCTCACCATGGACTTGTTCTCCATTTTCCCATTGGGCTGTTTATTTGTTGTCCTAGAATTACTCTCTGATTCAAAGTTGTGATAAAAAGCAATTGAAAGTTAAGATGAAGGTAAAAACTCAACAAAAGCCAATAATAATGTTACAATGCTTCACACAAGAATGAATTTTCAAAAAATTGAAAATCTCCATCTTTGTTTTAGTTGTCTTTTCACAATATTTCAGCCAGTTCATTTTCTGGCCCTCCTCAATGTCTTCAGATGTCTGCTGCAAGAGGTCATTTGTTATATGAGTTAGAGATTTCTGATGAGGAGATGGGTGCCGTCAGACTGTTAATTGCTTTAGTTGTTCTTTAAAATGAATTTCATAACTGTTCATAGATCATGGATATTCCCCCGTAACCTTAAATAAAAATATGAAGATTTGGTTTAGGTTTAGCTAATTTGATGGACACGAAGTAAGAGGTCAGTTTAGCCCTATATTTTCATTGTAAATTGAACCCCTCTCTAAATACTTTGAAAGATTTTGGATTTTCAAAAACTGATACGCTAAAATTATGCTCCGGGGTTTCATCAGTAATGACAGAAAATCTGGTGGTCACAGCACCTTGAGTTATGCAGTTACAGACTGGCAATCATACATTTGGTGAATCATAGTAAGATATCAAATTCTTAGGTGAGCATGAACAATGTCAGATACAAAATAAGGGACCAATTTAGCATGAACTTACATTGTGAATTGAAACCCTATCAAAGACTTATTTTGGAGAATTTTCAAAAAAGGTTTCAATTGTAACCACTGAAAATTTGGTGGCCATAGCTCCCTCGGTCCTTGAATTATATGCACTGACAGGATAGCAGACAGACATTTGTCAAATTAGTAAGATGATAAATTTGTGTTTTCCAAGTGGACCTGCACCAATGTCTTCATATGCCTGCTGCAAGATGTCAGGTACTGGAATGGGTGTGGTTGGGGGGGTATGGAAGGAGAGTTAGGTGTTGGGTATGTACGTATGTCTCGTGGAGGGAACGTTGGTGTGAGGGGTTAGTCGGTCGATAGGAGAGAGAAAGTCTCCATGTCTATAGTTGGAGGTTGGTCAGGGAGGGTAAGAAGGGTTAAAAAAAAAGGTGTGGGGTATGTTGCATGCTATAGGCATTCCAGATGTTTTCCTACCACCTTTTCTTTCCTCCATCATACCACCCACCCTGGCACCCCGGCTTCCTCACCAGTATTTTTTTTTTCTTTTTCTTTTCTTTTTTTTAATCCAGCTATTGTTGGTTGTGGCAATGATAATAATGATGATGATGATGATGATGATGATGATGTCGAATGTGAAGAGTTCAGTCAATAAGGGTTGTGGGAAGGGTAGGGGTGAGCATCTGTGAGCTATTAGCTTACTAAGAAATTGTGCTACCAACCAGTGGAACCGATTCTACCCTGCCACAATACAATATCTTTCGTCTGCTGCTTCTCCTACATCTTTTGCTCTCCTTTCTTTCATTTCGTGCTTCTGCACTTTCTTTCAAACTTTTTTCGACCCGTAGATTGCTCTTCTTCTTCTGCAGCTCCTCGTTCTCTTCTCTCTCTGCTGAGGACTCCTTCATTTTACTCCGTTCCTTTCCTATCTTCTTTTTTGGTCTCCTTTTTCAAGGCTTCATCTCTCTTTTTTCCCTTCTTCATTTTACTCTCTCTTTCCTATCTTCTGTTTTTGTCTTTTTCTTTTCTAAGATACAGGCTTCACTCTCTTTTCTTTCTTTTTCTCTCTCCTCCTGAACCTCAAAAACAGTTCTTATCTTACTTCTGACTTGTGTTTTTTATTAGGTTTTTACTTTTTTCTCTCTTCATTTACGTCTTTTTTCTCTCTTTTTCTCTCTCTTTCTTCCTTTCTCCATTGTTGCATATTCTTCTTTATCTTATCTCTTTCCTTCTTCCTCACTCTTTTCTTTTCCCTTGTGAACCTATGACTTCTCTTCTTTTCCTTTTTTTCTTTCACCTTCTTCCAGGGCTCAGGACATATCGGCAGCTCCATCTATCACTGTTGCATACTTCTCTCACACCCCTGGTGTACTTTACCACGACTTAACAGATTTTAAATATCCTCCTCTTCCTCTCCCTCCTCTCTGTCTTTCACACCTCATCCTTGTTCTCTTTAAGACTTCCCTCTTCCTTTCTTTCAACGTTTACCTTTCTTCTCTCTTTGCAACTCTCTCTCTTTCTCTATTCTTTCCTTTTCTGTCAATCTCTCTTTCCTCCTACCTCCTTTTCCAATGTGTAATACAGCTACCTCTCTTGGAAGTACCTCATCACTGTTTTCACCGTCTTCCTCTCCTTCCTTCACCTCTTCTCCAACCATTATTGTCCTGCGACACAAACGGCAACTCTGGAGTTTACCCGTCTATGGCCAGTTTTGACCACTCGGATTCTCCCCAAGAGATCTGGCGTTTGCACCATCAACTCATATGGCTCGGTAAGATCCTTTATATCTACTCTTGCTTTCTTTTTTTTTTATGTCTTCTTTTGAGATACCCTAATTATCTGCTGCACTCATCCATTTCAACTTTCTTCTCATCCTTCATTCGTTCTTTCATTCATTACATCTTTCTCTCCATCTTTCACGTGGTTCCAATGTTGAAGTTGAAAACGTTTGTAGCTCTTCACGGGCCATTTGTTCTTATTCATTCATTTCACTTTTTCTTGAAATATTTTGAAAGATAACACTTGTTAGTTTCTAATATTCTTATTGGCTGAAGCATAGATTGAGATTTGAGGGTGGGGGTGGATCCTTGGAGGTCCCCTTCAACATTTAGTGAGATGTATCTGCAGAAATTAAGCCTCCTCCTATCTATGCCTCTATCAGAACTAATATTGACATCTTATACGTTTATTTCATGCGAAGTTGGAAATATTTTATTGGTATAGAAAATATCAGCTGTTAACATTTGAAAAAAAAAATTAGATGAAGTTTCAGATACAAGTAATTAGATACCTTCAACCAATACTGTCTGTATCATCTCTTCAGTTTTCGAATGGTTCTGCCCGACTATGTATGTATGCGCTATGCATACAGATTGCACTAATGGAGCTAGAAGGCTGGAAATTTAAACTTTTACTCCTTATGATATCAAGAAAAATTTTGAAAAAGTTTTCCCCGAAGTAAAATTTTAGTGTGTGTGTGGGTGTTTGGGTGGGGGTCAGTTTACATTGTAAGTTTATGCTAATTGGGTCCCATTAGTTTGTGTCTGGTAGTATTCAGGTTTGTTTTTTGAAAACTCACACCTATTAGTGATCATTGCCTAACAAAATACGAGAGAAGTAATTACTTCATTGATCACCCCGTCTTCAAATTTCTAACTGATCACCCTGACCATTGCATGCTGCCAAAAGAGATTGGTCATGTGATGGATTTTATTAATTTATTATTTTAGACTAACGAGACCTGTTTTTATTAGAACTAATCTCCTCATCTTACATGTTTATTTAATGTAAGGTTGGATGTGAATTATTTTTCTTTGAAAAGCAGGATGAGGCTTCTCTCACTATTTATATTTAGAATTATTTTCTGTCAGTGTATTTTTAATTTGTACTGAGTACAGCATCATTTCTTTTTTATTAATTATACTATTATTCTGCTCGGTATATACAACCCTTACATTTTCTGATTATTATTCATTTTCTTCATATCTTTCATCCTTTCACTTCTTAATCCCTAACCACACTTACTATGTAATGAATAGTTATAATAACGGAAGAGGATGCTTATGCTTAAATGGGAGCAAAAGGGGCTCAACCATCTCTATCACAGTCGTTCATTTATTTCTTCTCTCTCATAAGTCTAGAACCTAGAAATTTAATTGTAGAAGACCACAGGAATATAAACAGCTCGCAAGAGTAATTAATGATAATCATAAGAGATATATTAATTTCATTTGCCTTTGCATTTTATCAGAGTTGATATAGTTATATTATGTAAGTAATAGATTGCTTTAACAAAATTATATACTTTAATTGCAGAAATTTTAGGGTGTATAGAAAGTAATTATGTATTTTCGTGTTTGGAAAGTAATTACGTATTTCTCTGCTATAGATTGTGAGCCAACCAGCTTATACAAGATCAGGGTTAAATGGTATGAAGTGACGTCCGGATTTAGTTCATCATCTTTTCTATTCAGCAGTATGTCATTTATAGGGTAGAGTAAGATTTAACAGCATGGAGGAAAGAGACTTCAAAAAGCAACATATTCGCCATTGCTTAGGGTATGAATTTCGAAAGCGTAGTGCTGCTATGATGAAGAATTGAAAATTTGCCTCCCTGTTTGGCTACTATCATTGATAATGATGGTGATTACATTATTGATCAATAGTATTGTATTGAACTGGTGTTTGTTTTTATCTCCTTTTTGGAAATACATACTTATGAAAATACGTAATAACTGTCCGAACTTCTTGAAATCTACTAAACTGTAATGAGGATATCTTGGTTGTTAACAACCATGGAATTTCCAACGGGTCCTGCTAGTAAAACTATTTTGTCATTACATAATGTCATCCAACAAAGAGTTATCAGAAAATAAAGCCTTATTTTCCATTGTGTTCTTCTGAGTGTATTACTGCAGGTAATGTGAATGTAGGCTCTGAGGAAAAGCTATTATTTAAACTACGACATAATTAGAAACCATTAACCAAAACTTGTCATCAAAAGAAGTTTTTTCGGTTTTACTGGTTGGCTATGTTTGTACCTATCATGCATAAATATCTAGAAATTTTAACATTTACTCCTTATCATGTCCAGAAAAAAGTTGTGTTCTTTTACGAATACCCCCCTCCTTGTAGATTGATAGTGGAACTCCTCTGTGAAGATAATGGGACGAAAATCTAAAAAAAATAAATTTACCCAAAAGAGGGAAGAGGTAACTTTGATCGGTAGTTATTCCTCTCATTATTGACTTTCAAATTTCCTTATATGAATTAAAGAGTTGAAAGTATGAATATCATCAGGCCTGACCTTATACAAACCTTGGGATTGAATATAGAATACTGACCCCAAAATTGATTCAAGTCAGAAGTGCCAATTTTCAGAATACACTGTGATCAAGATTTAATTTAATTTTATCTAAACAAGGATTCTGTGATACTATTTGCATCTTTGACTTGAATTTTGAGCTCAAAATTCTACATTTGATCCGAACCTTGTATTAGTATTTGAATTTTTCAGATGAAGCTTTGTCAATTATTATCAATTCTTCGATTTCTATTTCTCTCATCTTAATTTCAGCTGCTCTCTATTGCAACTCCTAGATCATCATTCCATGATTATTAGCCAGCAGAGTAGATCAGCAATAAAGAATAAGCCTCCAACAATAAGGGATATAAGTTTGAATCTCACTTGGGGCTTATTCTTTCATTCCAATCCTCACTACTGGCTAAAGGTCATGTTCATCTGAGAATTACGATGGGAAGTGACTGAAATCATGCATTAACTGTGCTACATCAAAACTGACTAGTCAAAGTATTCCTGGGACAGTGAGTGGAAAAAGCATCCGATGCATTTAAAAAAGTTCATTTTGACATTCTTACTCTCCTTCAGAATTGACCGAACGAGGACCGAAGATTGAAAAATGCAAAAATCAAAAAAACATTATTGAACTTATTAAAGTTACATACAAAAATCAGAAATCTTTGGTCCAAATTCTGTTGATTTTCAAGGTATATAGTTATGATGAAATAGACCTTTTGAAATGTATCAGATACTTTTTGCACTTACTGTATGTAAAATTCTGATTGTAAAGAACAGTCGGAGACAAAACTTTGCGGAGAATATAAGATTATGTATTTCAATTGTCATGTAATTTGTTTAATAAAACAATCTGTTCATGTCTGGGGCTTTGGCAGGCACTTGACATAGATTTGATGCATATGTATGTATGTCCTTCATATATGTATAAAAATAATATAATATATATCTTTTTTATTTGTTTGCTTTTGTGTATATATATATATATATGTATGTTTATAAATTGATGTACTGTAGATGTGGTAGCTAATACATATATATATAAGTGAATAAAAAATGCTGAGCTCGAATAATCAAAATCTGAAGGAACAGAATTAAATATTTTGAAGTTTCACTCATGTAAACTTCCTCTTTTGAGAATTTTCTTTCCTCCAAAAAAAATACTTGCTTAAACACCGAAACAAACATGATACGTTTCAACATTTGAACAGCATGTTGTTTGCTGTCTTAGTATTGCCGAGATGTTGCTGCTTACTGCATCTGGTATTCCCAGATGGTCTCCCATCCAGGCACTGACCAGAGTCGATGTTGCCTAACATCGGTAACTGTCCAAGAACCAATTCATCCTATGTGATCTGGCTTTGACTTATAAAGGTATTAAAAGTGCATCAAAAACTTTGCTCTCAGATGTATGCATACCCATATCTGGAGGCACACAAGGGCATACCTTGGGACAGGGGGATTGCCCCCAAAAGAGAGGAAGTTCCCAAATGCTTTATAAATAGTAGTTCACCTACTGAATTTTCTACTGACGAATCTCACTAAATGTTGGACCATAGTCTGCATGTGTACTAGAACTAGTTATCAAAAAGACTATCAAAAATTATTTAAAAAAAATAGATCTTTTATTCAGAGCTATCTAAAAAATTCCAGCACAAGATTGAGGCATTGTTAGTCCAAAATGATCTTAGAGAAACAAAAAAAAAAACTTTTTTTAGATGGTGCCTAGTGGTGTATTCATGCAAATTTTCAAGGTCGTGGCCCTTTAGATTGACCAGGAGCACCCAGAGACTCATGAATAGACAGACAAGCAAAAAGAGAAGAATGTGTAGCCCACTTGGCTGGTAGGTCGAACGGGATGTTTGTGGGGCAACAGTGATTTGATAATTTATTAACAGTTACTACTTAGCTACTACATAGTATTGTAAATGAATGTTACTGACTTTTGATCAGTGGCGTATCGAGATTAGGGGGCCTTGGCTCTTTGAGCCCCCCTCCAGCTGTGGTTCCAAACCTGTGGGTTGGGGATGCCCAATGGTTCACAAAAGTATTACTGGGACTCCACAGGCAAACCTCTCAAAACCAAGTGACAAGGCTTGAGATTTGAGGGAACCCTTCAACACTTAGTAAGATTTGTTATTGTATGATGTTATTAGAATTTCAGTAGGTGAGCTACTATTCACTAGAATTTTGGGGTTCGGGGGCCAATTTAAAATCTACTGTGGGCACTTCAATAGTTTTTTTATTCGAATACAAGTGGCTACTCTGTAGGTTTGAATAAGAAAAGAAATTGATGAACTGAAATGTACGGAAAAAGATTTTATTAAATCTTAAAATAAAAAACCCAGAAACCTAGACAGGTATAACCCCCCCCAATTCTTGGTTTAAAAACCCAGTGTTGACAGACTTACTCATGACTTAAATGGACTTTTTTCTTAACAACTCACAGTTCTATAATTATTTTCAGAATCTTAAGTAGGACTGAGTCATAATAATGGCATTTTTACTTAAGCATTTTTTCCTCTTTTCCCCTTTCAATTCTGCTTTCAAAATCCGACATTACAACCATTTATTTGTTGCATACAGTTGCCTGGTGTGAGCATTTGGGCCCAAAGCATCTATTCACACTTACATGCAAATCATAATTACTTGACAACAATCTCACCGTACTGACTACTTTCTTATTATATATTGCTTCTGGCTGTATGTTTATTCAGTATTTGACTTGTCAAGAATATATCTACGAAGTCCAGATTTAATCTCCTGCCATCTTATATCGCTATCAATGAATAAAATACCTGGATCAGTCTGATTGTGTCTTTCAGTAATTGAGATCCTGAATTGCATTGGAGCAAGGTAATTACATTGAGAATTGCTTCAACGGCAAGTATGTTTGTATGCATCCTTCCAATAGTCACTTACGAAGCTGAAACATGAACCTAATCTAACGAAGAGACAGATCCGCAAATTGAGACCCATGCAAAGTGCACATGATAGAATTATGCTGGGCCTCACATGGAGAGACCAAGAGACAGCACAGTATATTCAGATGAAGACAGGAGTCTGGGACATCATAGAATCCATTAAAAATCTCAAATGGCAGTGGGCTGGCCATGTTGCAAGAATGGTGGACAACTGATGGACAACATGAATCCCCAGAGATCACATTCGCAACCGAGGCCGGCAGAGTGTTAGATGGAGAGACGAAGTAGACAAACTCACAAAGTACTGGCTCCATGATGCCCACGTTGGAAAAGTATGGCAAATCCTGTGGAAGGTCTATGTCCTATGATGGACGTTGAAAGACTGATGATGATGATGCTTGTATGCATTATTGTTCTCCACTTCCACCCTCATTGTTGGTGTTGTGAAGTAAGATACACCTAGGCAATTGTTAGTGAGACCGACTTTCAGCTTCCCAGGGCTGATGAAGCTTTGTTTTTGCTTGTTTAGAACCTTGCATCCCCTAATGGTCATCAATATAGTTACTGAACTGGTCGATGTAGCTTGACTTCAGTGATCTTACAAAAAGCCCAAATTTTCAGAAAACAAGCATGAATGCTGCCGGACTCAAACTAAGGGACCCTTTTAGGATAAACTTACAGTGCAAAATTGAACCCTCCACTGAAAACCTATTTAGAGGGGTAGGGTAAGATTTTAAAAAATCCAAAAAGCTTTTCTTCACAACGTAATGTGGAAGAAATCTTCAGAATTTCAGCCTGGAAGGTCCCATTGGTGTGGCCTGTACGTATGATACGTACATACGTAATCAGCCAGACTAGCTCAAAAACTGAAGAATGTTATGTTGACAGTTTTGGTTGACGGTTTTTAATTTAAAAAAATGACTAGAAATACAGAGAAGAGACAAAAGAAACAAACTTTCTGTTAAAAAAAACTAACAATGTTATCACATTGATTGGACATGATTTATTTTAATCTGTTGCCTGTAATTAGCTGTGAAATTCATCAATGAATACAAAAAAATAATATAGCTCTCTTGTAAATAGGATATAAAGAAAAAAAATCACCTGAAGGTTAAAGGGATGTAACTTTAATCAGTAATCATTTCCTTTGACATGAACATTCTTGAAAACTCTGTTCCAATATGTATTGGCTTGCATTATTGAATATAGTGTATAGATTGGTCTTCTGCTTTGGAGGATTAACAGGATCACTATGGGAGGCTCTCTACATGATCCCCCTGCTGCGTTCCAGACAGCTATTCATCTAGGTACTGACCAAGCTTAATGTTCCTTAACTTGTTGTCATTGTAACTGCTATTAGTTACCAGCATTTGATTAATTTATATGAAAAGTGGAATCGAACAGGGTTAGAGAGCAAAGAAGAAGCTAAATTGAGAAGATGGCTTGAAATATGAGGAGACATCAAAGAAGAGATAAAACCAATGTGGTCACATTCATTGGACAGCTTAAAAGCCATCAACCTGATCTGTCAACTGAACTGTCAAAATAGGTTCCTTTGGTCGGTTTGGCTGGCTATATGCAAGATGGTATAAGAACTGGTGTGTCCAACACGATTTGGCAGTTATGAATACTCATTCCTTATCATTCTTTACATTCATCAAAGGCAAGCAATAAAAGTGCATAAGAAAAATAATATTCTCGTCTTAACAGGTTTTAGGTTTTTCCGTTTTTTCAATTTTTATTTGATAAAGTATGATGAATCAATCATATTTTTCAACCACTTTTTACTTTCATCTTAATCTCATTTGTTGCTTTTTATTGCAGTGTTTTACACAGGTGTTAGATTGTTCAGACTAATGTGGTGTTGGGTTGTTTAGACTAGTAAGTATTACATTGCTCAGACGAACTGGGTGTTAGGTTGCTCAGACGAACTGAGTGTTAGGTTGCTCAGACGGATTGAGTGTTAGGTTGCTCAGACGAACTGAGTGTTAGGTTGCTCAGATGAACTGAGTGTTAGGTTGCTTAGATGAACTGGGTGTTAGGTTGCTCAGACGAACTGGGTGTTAGGTTGCTCAGATGAACTGAGTGTTAGTTTGCTCAGACGAACTGAGTGTTAGTTTGCTCAGACGAACTGAGTGTTAGGTTGCTCAGACGAACTGGGTGTTAGGTTGCTCAGACGAACTGAGTGTTAGGTTGCTCAGATGAACTGAGTGTTAGGTTGCTCAGATTAACTGGGTGTTGGGTTGCTCAGACAAAGTAGGTGTTAGGTAGTTCAAACCAACTACGTATTTGATTGTTCAGAAACTTATGGCTGATACTAGATACCAACTTTTAGCAGTATCCTCAACATTACTATGCTATATTGTACTAACATATATAGCTTGTTTTAATGATCAAAAGGTATTCTTTCACTATATTCACCATTTATTTACAGTTATTTGTTGACTATGCAGAGCCTTGAACCTAAAGATGAAAAAAGAAACATTGTGCATAATCCTCTGACAGGAATATATACTTGGCTACAATGCATGTCAAACAGCTTCCGCTATTAACTTAGTATGGGGTGAAAAAATAACATCCAGTCATACAGTGCAGTGTTGGTTTCAAAAGTTTTGTAGAGGATACTTGAGTCTTGAAGATCAAGAGGGTAGAGGATATCCATCTGCAATAGAAAATGAACATCTGAAGATGTCGGTCAAACAAAACCCATGCCAAAGTGTCAGAGAAATGTCAGAGATTCTGGTTGTTGGCATTGTGACAATATCAGATTATTTTAGGCTAATAGGTAAAGTGAAAATATTCAATAGGTGGGTTCTACCTGAACTCAACAAAAACGGCCATTATTTTCCCAACAACCAAATAGATGAGAGATGATTAAAATAAACTTTGCTGTTTTTTCATATTCTAGTTTACCTGTTCCTTGAAAAATGAAGACATATGTGAATTATATTGATATCCACTTTGCATTTTATAGAAATTTGCATCACAGTGGAATTGAAAAATAGCATTTTGTTTCTTGACTACAAATGGATTTTTATTATCATTTGTTTTTGTTTCCATTACTTTTTCTATCCTTATGTTATTCTTTAAATTAAGCATTTTTATTACATCATCAAAAATGCCAGGAATTTGTTTGCTGCTGTGTTTTTCAAAGTTATTCAGAAAATTATTGTAATCTATCAAACGTATTTTAGGATTTATGTATGCATCATTGTATTTCGCTTAAACCCACATTGAGGGTGTCATAGGATTAGGTTATGATCATCGTCAATCTTTTATTGTCCATCATTGGACATAGACCTCCACCAGGATTCCCCATACCTCCCTATCGTGGACGTTGTAGAGCCAATATTTTCTGAATCTGTCCAGTTTGTCTTGCCCTTTTGATATTCTGCTGGCTTTGGTTCTGCATTTGATTTGTGGAGATCCATGTTGTGAGTCGTGATGTCAAGTGGTTGTCTACCATTCTTGCAACATGACCAGCCCATTGCCATTTGAGTTTTCTGATAGATTCTATGATGTCTGGAACTCCTGTAATTTCCCTAATATATTGTGTTGTCTTGTGATCTCTCCATGTGAAGTTGAGCATGATTCTCTCATGTACATGTCAGTCTCTTGGTTAGGTTCCATGTTCCAGCTCCATAGGTGACTATTGGAAGGATGCATTGATTGCAAAAGTTTCTTTTTGGGACTAATCGGATTTCGTTGTTCTTGTAGGTTGAGCTTGCTCTACTGAAGGCTTGCCATCCTAGAGAGTTAGTAAAAGCCACTCCCAGATTCATTCTTAAAGTCTTTGGTATGACTCCTTGGCAGTGAAATGAACAACAGCTTACGAAACTGGAGGCAAGCATTTTATCTCTAGGCCACGGTGATTGGTGCAGTTCAGCTGACTGGAAAAACAAAATCTGGTCGAAACAAAATTAATTCAACAGGAAGGATATGAACTAGATACTTAAAATTTCAAATTCAGGCAAAAAAAGGAAGAATTTTAATATCCGTATCTTGCATAAATATACCACCATAGCCAATGTGTGTACCAGATTTAGAGCTAATTATCTAAAAAATAATTAAAAATTATTGAAAAAAATAGATCTTTTATCAAACGATATCTAAAAAATACCTGTACAAGATTTGAGCATTGTTGGTTCGAAATGACCCTAGAAACCCAAAAGAACGTTTTTTGAAAAAACAAAATGAGTGTTATTAGATGGTGTTTAGTGGTGTACTCATGTAAATTTTCAAGGTTGTAGCTCCAAGAGGGCAAAATTTACATGGAGCAATACGTGGCTTTGCATGAGAACAACAGGACTAGTCAGTTTTATATAGGAACAGGTGTTATGGAACCAGTAGGACAGAAAAAGATGTAACATATTTTTTTCAGATTAAGAATTAACCCATGTACTTTCTCACTTTCTCTCTCACACTCTTTCACTCAATCACCTTCTCACTCTCACACTATCTCATTCCAACCAAACTTTTCCATGAACGTAATGCTACGTCACAGTGATGTCAAAATATGTGTCCATTTCATGATAGATTATCATTGTAAATCAAGCAACCCCTTGAGAATATGTAAAAAAAGAATGGATTTAAAAATTTCAAGAGTTGGCTACTGGACTACATTTGTACATTTTCTAGGCTCTATGCATGAAAATATACACATATACTGCAGTGCTGACTCAGACAATAGACAGATGAGTGAAAAGGGAAGAAAACCTAGCCACTCTATTTTTTGTTGTTTGGTCAGGTTGGTGATCATGACTATAGTGACTCAATATAGCTTTTCAGTTGTCAAAGCTGTGATTACAACTTACGCATAATATTGAAGCTCTTGGCTCAATTTCTTTCTTAGTCAAATAAAATGTATTCTTTTTATGGTTCTACTTGAGGCAATCTCACGTGTGACTTATATTTCCTCCTTGACACACAAACGCCAGCTGCTTCTTGGGCTCTTTTTGTCGCTATACAAAATCAATGTGCTCTGCCTTACACTCAAGATCTATTTGTAGCTTCTGTTAACTTGAGTTGTTCTTTTGACCCAATAATTATCTTGCCACGTCATTTTTAGTTTCATTGATTTTGCAAACACAAATAACATGGAAATCAATTGTCTGAAGCAAAAATTGCCGCATTTAACTTGGCTAACTTTCTATTTGTTACATCAGATTCTATTTCTTGAAGTTGTAGTTATCTCTTGCCGTTTGTGGGGGCTAGGGGGGGTCAGGGAGGCATGAATACACTAAATCAGCAAATGATTTTTGCTGGCTCCTTTGAAACCCTTTCGGTTCCCAAAAACCATAAATTTTGTCCCATAAACCTTTTGATAAACAAACACTTCACCATTTACAAATTGTGAATGCACTGATAAATGAATGAATACAGAAAAGTATTCAGTAAAAAAATTACGGTTGAACCGTAAATTTCATAAAATTATAATATTGAGTATTATAATTTTTTTTATACCTTTTGACTAAACAATCTGCAGGTGTAAACGAGTTTCCAACCACAATTATTGTTGGGTTTTATATCATCTACACAGTTATTTTTTAGTGATTATTTTCTAGTCTTTCTTCTTGTTCATAACTCATAGATTAATATGATAGAATTAATAGATCACAAGTTCGAGACGTTTTTTATCAGCACATGACACTTTTTGTTAAAAGTCAGTGGTAGTTTCTGTATCATAAAATATGCATTCATAATTCATAAATGTTTTATGTTTTGTCTATTCTGTACTGCGCATTTTGATATTTTTAGCAGTATGCTGCAACCTCACCTACCCAAATTACCTTTAAATCATTCAAGACTGAACTGCGAATCATCAAACCCGCCAATTGAAAAACCGTGAATAGCAAGGTATAAATGTATTACAAAATTTTCGTATCATTTTTATGATATGATTTTCTCAGGATAATTTTGTTTAACTAAATAAAAATAGGCAATTTCGATTTAATGGATTTTTTTGGATAAACACTTTCAGTGCTACTCATACACATGGGCCATTGTGAGTAAGCCCCACTTCCAGTTGGCCAGGCCTGTAGCAACCTCATTCTGATTATGGCATCTGGTATTCCACTGTTCACCCATCAAGGTACTGACCAGACTCAATGTTGCTTAATTTCGGTGATCTTACAAGAATCTCTGTGTCCAATATGGTTTTGGCTTGAAAACCCTTAGCCCGAGGAAAAGGTTCCTCAATCCTAGTCCTCGTGCTGAGTGCTTAGCAGGGAGGGTTTAAGTACCATTTTTATAGTCTTTGATATAACTTGGCGGTGGATTGAACCAGAACCTTTTGAAAAGAAGCGAGCTCTCTACCATGATGATCTCTCACTTTTGTTTATTCAGCTCTTGTAGAAAACTTTTGGGGCAGAGGGAATTTTGAGAGAATCATTGAAGATATGACACTATACTTAGAGTCACTTGATACACCACTTGACTATCAACTTAGATTTCGTAATTGAAGTATCTCATTCATTTCCCACAGTCCATCAACTTTGGCTTGTTGCTCGCTTTCCATCATCATCATTATCATCATCATCATTCTCATCTTTAATCTTTTAACGTTGTCATTCATTGTCATTCTCTAAGATTCTCCACCTTGATTGTGGGCACCATGATGACCATATCTTCTGAACCTGTCTTAATTGTCCAGCCATTTTATTTATTGGCACCCACAGTTTTCTATATGATCTCTGGTAATCAACGTTATGAATCGTGATATCCAGCATTTGTCTGACATTCTTTCTACATGACCTGTCCATTGCCATTTGAGTTTTCTAATGGTTTCTCATGATATCTCTGACCCCTGTTTGCTATCTTATATGTTGTGCTGTCTTGTGATCCCTCCAGGTGATGTTAAGCATGACCCTCTCTTCTGCACTTGGCATGGCTCTTAGTTTTTGAACAAATCTTCTGATAAGGTTCCACGTTTCAGCTCCATTGCATGAATAAATATTATTTCTCAAAATAAACGGTTACTTTTAGGGCACTTGATATGGTCATATCCTACAGTTATTACAAACCGTCAATCAAAACTGTGGCTAAAACTCTTGAAGGGGTTTCGATTTACTATGTAAATTCATGCTAAATTGGTCAAATGTTTGAGTCCGCTTGTTACCTGAAAAATCAGATTTTTTAATGATCCAACAAAAGGTGTGAGTAGAAACTTATTCATTGATCACCCCTTTGTCCAATTTTTTGGCATGATGCCAAAAGACATTGGTCATGTGACAGTTTCTATTGAGTAACTAACTAAAATAGTTTTAAAGAAAATCCTATCATTTCTCAAAATGGACTGTTGCTTTTGAGACAACCTGTACATGAATGCATCTAGTCTGTAGTGCTCGACTGTTGACACAATACAGTTGTTCAATAGTTGTCAGGCAGAAACCTGTCTTTCTGAAAAATCTTCAGCACAGATTCAATTCACAAGTAATTTTTCAATTTCACACATAAATGTATTTTTCCAATGCAAAGAATAGCAATTTTTTTTTATATATCTTATTTTGATATATAATACTTTTCTTGAGATTATTCACTGAATTGTTTGCTTTGAAAAAAATTTGTAAAGAAAATGCAATGAATTGAAATTTTTCAAACATAAATCTCAGTAACTTGAAGAAGATTCTCATTGTTTCATTTGTGAAATAAAAAATATATATTTGCTTTAAGTATGTTGTAGTTTGAAACATTCAAAAAAAAAAATAGATGACAGATTTGCTTCAAGGGAAAATGTTTAGGGGACTAAAGGCAATGTTCCATCTAATTTTTAAGTTGTCAGCGTTTGCAAAAATCCTGTTTTGCAAATCTTGTAACAAAAGTATGTGTGAACTTTTGAATTTGCTGTGAGGAATCAATATTTTCTCAATAAAAACCAAGTAAGCTATCTACAGAATTTTAATTTTTTCATGTGCACAATAATCTCCTTTGTGTGCTGGTTGCAAAACATATATGCGTGCACAAATGCACACAGTTTAAAGAGAACTATTGCCACGGGGTAACCAAACAAAATGCAGCTTGGTGTTTGACGGGGAGTATTTAAGGTTTCTAATGGGGTCTGGGGGCAAAGTCCTGGAAAATTTCAATATGTTTTATTCATATTTTCATGATCTGTTTTACTCTTATTTCCTATTCTTTCTTTCTGATCAGCAATCATCTTAGGGTTGCTGAGTAGCAAACAAACAAAGAAACATTTGTTGTCTTTATAGTGCAGGAAAGCCTCATACTGAAAGCCATACTAGCACATGCAATTAGTTGTACTTGCAAGAAAATTCGTTCTGACTATTGTATGTTGGTGTTTTGTACGGTACGCAGTCCATGCTTCACTTAGTGAAACAGAATTTTTACTTCTTGATTCATTCTGTTTGTAAGCAACACTATTTTTCTATCTGGAATTTTCATCCAGTGATTCAAATAAGATAGAGGAAAACTTAGAAAAACTATGAAGATTTTTGAAAGCAGTAGAGGACCTCAAAAAGAGAGAATCTGAAGTAGAAGTGGTCGAGAAACGATCCAGAAAATTTATGGTCAAAATTTGATCGCTTGTTGAGTTACTACAAGTATCTACACAAGGAATATAGAAATAAGAAAACATATTGTGTCAAATCTAATTATTTCACTTAAAAGCTTGCAAAGTTTTGATACCTTTCAATATTTTTTGGTTACTGTTTACATAACTTAAGTTTATGTACATTTTTCTTGACACCAATGCGAAGTTTGTTTATGTGTTTAATTCACCCGAAATTTTCAGCATTCAAGTTTTTTACAATATTGAAATGAAATTTAATGAAATTTAATAACGCATGAAATCATTTAGTTACACATAAAAATATCTTGGTTTTCTACTAAATGGTAAAAATAAAATGTGCCAGACGATTACACACGTCCCTCTTACCGTTCACTCTCTACCTGGAACGTATCTTGCCTATGGCACAAGGCTTTCCGGTATTACTTTTGATCTGTTCTTGACTTGTTTGTCAACTATGAACTCAGATACACATAAACTAAAATGTGTCTATGAAGAACCTGCGACCAAAAATGTCACCAAAACTGCCAACATTGGTTTCTTCAGTCTTTGAGTTGGTTTAGCTGTCTGGCTATGGTTATGCATGTAGGTATGTATATGCACACCTCACCGATCGAGCTAGGAGACTGAAAATTTAAACATCTAATCCTCATTATGTCTAGAAAGAATGTTTTTAGGGTTTCTTTTTTGAAAATTCAGACTTTTTTAAAGATCACTACTTGGAAAAAGGCAAGAGAAGTAACTTATTCATTGATCATCCCTTTTTTCTAGTTTTTTGATTGATCACCATTTATAGCATGCTGCCAAAAGATGTTGGTTACAAAATGGTTTCTGTTGAGTGAATAACCAGAGCTGTATTTCTGTTAACCAACACCAGATTACATCATCAGGTACACCTTGTTACACTGAAGATTGAAATTCATATTGAAATACATACCGCCATAGCTTATGATTTTGATGTCTTTATTCATATTGGCAAACTTTTCTCCATGGGGGTCTAGATTAGAAGTGTTTTTATGTCTTGTGGGTCAAGGCGAATGATGGAGGAAACAACTGGCGTATAATGCTGTAGAGATAGTTTGCACTGTGTTTAGATATCTCTTGCCATAAAATGTTGATTTGTTTGAGGCTGAGGCAGAAATGAGACTTTTGCTCCAATTCCTGATACTGAATTCTGTTGTTCACTGACTGAAGATGGAAATGGAAAACAAAGAATCTATGTATGCTATGTTGATTATTCAATAAAGTTTGTGAGCCAGAGTGGTAGATCAAATCCTAGATTTATAATATTACTAAGAACAGCAATAGTCAATAAATGATAATGGTGCAGTACAATTGCTTTATGTAACCCCAACTTTATATTTTTCTATTAAAAGACTATCATTATTTGCTAGTGCTTGCTCCATTACGTCACCCTGGGGTTTAGACATATGTCTTTATCAATGGTCAAGTACACCATCTGACATCTGGATCATACAGTGGGTCATACTTGCTTACACTACAAATGGTGGGTGGAATGTCTACCGTGTAACAAGCTTGCCACTTAGATCTATTCCAAGTGTACGCTCTCTGTGGAAGTATATTCTTTTGCTCCCTTCCTTGGAAAAGTGGTAGTGGACACCCATGCCCGTATTCCTCACCAGTTCCACTGCTGCTTTTATTGTTGCTTATTCCCAGAGTTAGAAAAAACGCTGCCGACGGATTGTCTATTTACAGACATAAAACCAAATCCCAACCTCACAATTGCAGCTGTTACCAAAATAAATAAACATTGCTTGGAACTTTACTCTCAGTTAAAAGCCTTTCATTTGGCAGAACAGACAAAACCCATTTGTATTTTTCCTCTGGGTGAGGAAGGTTTCTATAAAGAAGTGCCCAACCCCTATCAAAACACTCACTTACTTATGAAATCTTCAAGAAATTTGCTATTTTATGACTAGATTTTATCTTTCCAAAAAAACCTTTTTTTATCCTCATGTATGACATGGTCGGACTATTTTCCTCATCTTCATGTTCATTTGTTCACAACGTTTCCTCTGTGTACCCTCAAGGCTTCATCAGGTGTTGTTGGTTCTATAATGTATAATCACTTCTTAGAACGCATGGCATCTAAAACACAACCTGGATATACTAAAAAATGGATTTGACGTGTCCATTCAAATCGAACATGGGTTCTGTGAATTATTTCCTCATTCTTGGACCAACCACACCTGACGAAGACCGAAGGATATACAGCTGAACAACAGAACACATAAATGAAGAAAATAGTCAGCTCCTTTCTTACATATTGATTCATCATCAACATCATCATCATCATCATCATTATCATCATCAGTCTTTTAAAATCCTTCATTGGGCATAGAACTTCCCCAGGATTCGCCACACTTCTCTATCATGGGCGTCGCGGAGCCAGTACTTCCTGAACTTGTCTAGCTCGTCTCTCCATCTAATATTCTGCTGGCCTTGGTTGTGCATTTGATCACGGGGGATCCATGTCGTGAGTCGTGATGTCCATCGGTTGTCTACCATTCTTGCAACATGGCCAGCCCACCGCCATTTGAGATTTTTAATGGATTCTATGATGTTCCTGACCTTTGTCTTTTCTCAGATGTATTGTGCTGTCTTGTGGTCTCTCCATGTGAGGCCCAGCATTATTCTTTCATGTGCACGTTGCATGGTTCTCAACGCTTTTTTTTGTTAAAAAATGATATATTCAACACATAGGTGAATTAGAGCTTATATAGAAAGAGGGAAACTTCTGGTGTCCTTGCTATGGAGAAATTTTTCATTAGAAACTGTCAGCCAAAACTGTCAACAGTGTTAACATCAGTTTCTTCAGTTTTCAAGTGATTCTGCCTGGATGGCAATCCATCCATGTATGTATGCATTGCAGATAGAAACAGCACCAATAGTGCTAGAGGTCTGAAAATTTAACCATATACCCCTTATTATGTCTAGAAAAGGCTGTATCTTTTTGCTTTTTGAAATTCCCCCCAAATAGATCTTTATGGGGGAATTTAATTAACAATATAACTTTATGCTAAATTGGTCCCTTAGTTTTTGTCCTACAGAACTCCTTCTTGTTTTCTTAAAAATCAGATTTCATTGTGATCACTGCTGATTAAATGGCAAGAGAAATAGATTATTCATTGATCACTCTTTTTTCAAATTTTTTTATTGATCAACCCCAACAGAGGATGCTGCCAAAAGACATGGGTCACATGACAGTTTCTACTCTGTGACTAGAAAAACCTATTGTTGTATATTGCTTGGAAGGTTCTACCCTTTGTTAAAAAAAATCTTTGATATAACTTTCTTAGAAAATTCATTGAAGATAAATAATGATGAATTGTATCAATTAATTATGACTACCTGAGACTGAATTTCGAATAGTAGGACTTGATGTCTCCTGTTCATCACCCCATTCAACTGGTTGAATAAAAATGTTGGTGGAATGTGAATGATCTTTGCGGTCTGGGTTGTTCCAGTTCATAGTTGGGCCAAATTCTGTATGTTTCAGCCATCATCTATCCCCCAGCCCTTTGATCAAAACGGTGTAAAATTTGGGGCAAACCAGTATGATTCGGACAAAAGCGTGTGAAATTTTAAGCTCCTTTTAGAAATGCAGGTGCAAGGACGTAGTATCCTAATCATTTTGCCAGTTGCCATTTGGATTTTCTCATTGTAAAAAACCAGTTTTCACATGTCATGACCCAATCGGATGTATTTATTCAAATTTTGTCGATGTCACATTATTTTTTCTCATTTTCAATTATCATTCCATGAATTTCTGACAAAAACTGAAATAGAAAAAAAACCAAAAAAAACCCGATCTATTTTCTTTTATTTCTTTCTGGAAATGATTCACTTCTTATGAATACAATAAACTTCACTTTGACTTTTTCAAGTGGTTCTAACCAGTTGAACAAGATTCATAAGATTACAAACAGAGGCGTAATTGGTAGGGGGAGGGGGGCTATGGACCCCCCCACCTCCAAAAAAAAATGGAGGGGGTCCCCTAAAAGCTTTGTAAATACTAGTTCAGAGGGAAAGTGGTCTCGATTGTAAAGTTTTTCGCATTCACACTCTGATACTCTTAATGCTTAAAATAGTGCACAAATGAAAAGAAATAAGAAAGAGGGTGAAACTCAACAATAAGAATCCCGTCCTTGCATTTTGTCTGAAGTTTATCAACTAGGATATATTTGTACATACATGAATTGCAAAAATAATAATCCAGCCTTTGAGGTTTTTCATCAATAAAGTGACAGTGTATTTATTTATTGCAAATTTGACCTTTTTTTAAATCTAATTTCACTGAATGTTAGAGGGTGTTCCTTAGGAGCCACCCCCACCCTCCTAGGCCCCTAAATCTATGCCCTGGACTACAAACAATGCAAAACGGTAGCCACCAGAGCTGGTTGGTTAGCAGTACTTGATAAAATTCAATGTTTTAAGCACAGTAAGTACTCGTTTTGATATCTATCTTATCCATATTTTGTTTTTTTTTAGTTTGGTATTTTCTCTTCTTCAATGATATCAAGTTCCTTTCTTGCTTGAAGCTTATGCAAAATATGTTGGTGGAATACGAATGATCTCCTCGGCTAGGGTTGTAGCAGTTTATAGTTGGACTAAATTCTGTATGATAGAAACTGTCAACCAATGTATACAGGCTGCCCTGATGTAGCTAGAAGGCTGAAAATTTGAAGAACTTACTCCTTATCATGTCTCCAAAAAAGTTAGTTTTGTGTTTTAAAAGTCCCTCTCCTAAAAGGCTTATATTTGAGGGGGTGTCAATTTGCAACGTAAGTTTATGCTGAATTAATCCTTTACTTTGTGCTTTATGTTTTGATCACTGGCCAACAAAAGATGAGAGAAGTAACTTGTTCATTGATCAGCCCTTTCACCAATTTTTGTATTCTTGACATGGCATGCTGCCAAAATACATTGGTTTCTATTGAGAAACTGACCAGACCTGGGCGAAATTAGCTATTTTTCACCTAGACCTGGCTGAATTTTTTCCAGTTTAGCTGATATGAAATTATGATGGCCGATTAAATCTGATAAGTTTGATATAAATGATATATATAAAAATATATGAATATATATGTTATGCCGAATTGCAGAAATTGCTTTAGTGGCCGAGTTTAACTTTTTTTCAAAGAATAAATAAATACATAGTTTTAATCAGATAGAAAGTTCATTTAATCAAAACGAATTTGTAAAATAACTATTTTAGTTCATGTAATTGAAACTGAAGTGAAATCATAATTCTTTTTTACAAAAAATGAGTGAATTTTGCCAATTGGGCATTTTTTGCTGATTTGGCATAACATGTTTATAACATTCGACATATGTAAAATCTATATGCAATTTTTAAAGACAGTTTCAGCAATAAATACCAAATCATACTTGGCAGCACTGATTTCTTTCCTCATTTGATCTGTGCACCTACCCCCTACCAAAAAGAAATGAGTAGTTAACTAAAAAGTTGTTGGAAACTCTATCGAATCATCTCAAAGTATGTCACGTGACATGGGCCGGCAACCATTTTGTATTTATTTTTTGAGGGTCATTAACGTTGGTATGAACAGACAGATGGAGTAGAAACAAGATGTTGATGATAATAATAAAGATAGTGTTAATCTAGAGTGTTCATCAAATCCCTGAATTCTCCCTACCCCCAATTGTCTCTTCTGTATTTATCATCAACAGGGTTTTTTCAAATGTTGAAAGCCACTCTTGCTGATGGTTGTAACATTTTGGTAATGTCATCTATTAACTAAACACTGAAGTTGAGCAATGTTTAGTTAAACAAGGACATAAACACACAGAGACATAAACATGCAGACACTCACAGATATAGACACACAAATACACACATGCAGACATAATCACACACGAATAGAGACAGACACTCAGGGATATAAACACATGCACGAATATCCATTCAATTTCAACTTATTTAAACATATTGCACCATATGATAGTATTTATAGTAACTTATTACATTGATTTGGGAAATGATAGTTTATGCTACTAATGAAATATTCATTCCATTTTAGATCATGACTATTAATCATCTAACAAGTAAACAGCCAATACAGACTGCGTGTTTCTCCCCCAAGACTTGCCATTGGTTACTAAGTATGGTGTTATTGGTGAACCCATGTCACTTTTCAAGTCCCTAACAAACAAAAATCATTATGCTCTCTTCTGGCTGTTTATAGTTGAATTGATTAATTGAATTGAATATATATTTAACTGTCAACAGAAGTTTCTTCAGTTTTCAAGTTGTTTTTGATGCCTGGCTGATTATGTATGTTTGTATGTGTCATATGTACAAGCTAGAGGGCTGAAAATTTCAACATTTACTTCCAATTGCGTCTAGAAGAAACATTTTTTTCAGGAATCTATCCCCCAACCGCAATCAGTTAATGGAGGGTTCAATTTACAGTGCGAGTTTATGCTAAATTGGTCCCTCGGTTCATTTGCTTGTTTTAATTTGAAATTCAGATATTTTAGTGACAACATAAAAGGTAAAAGAAGTAACCTTTTCATTGATCACTCTTTTTTCCTACTTCCCAAATGATCACCCCCAACATAAAAAGTACCAAAACACATGGATTATGAGACAGTTTCTATTGAGTGACTAACCAGACATATTTCTTATATGCTTTGTTTTCGTACTTGAATCTACATGAATTCAATGTAGAAATGACATTTTTTGTTCTAAAAGCAACAAAAAATCGATGCAATAGTCAAATAGCTATTTTCAATGCTAGAAATGAAATCCCGAAACAATATGTTAAGATAATCAAAACATATATAAACAAATACTATGTGTTGAGATTATTTGAAACTATTACTTCATGATATCATTACTACGAAGAACCCTCGACCAAAACTGTAAATCTGTCAGTATAGGTTTCTATCAGTTTTTAAGTTGGTCTGGCTCTAGGTATGTACTATGCATCATGTATATAGGATGTACCAGTGGAGCTAGAGGACTGAAAATTTGAACCATACTATGTCTGCAAAAAATGGAGTTACCAGTTGGGGGTTCAGTTTGCAATGTAAATCAATCCTAGATTGGTCCCTAGTTTGAGCTTGCTTGTTATTTGAAAATTCAGACTCTCTGTGCGAGGAGTAACTTATTCATTGATCACCCTTTCTCCTAAAATTTTATTGATCAAATTCAACACATGCTGTCAAAAGATGTTTTATCTATTTGTCTGTATTTTTCTTTTCTATCACTCAGAAGGAAACCAATACATAAAATTAGGTAGAGCTGTCACAATTTCAACTTCATCACAGACCGTTGCAGTGTGATGACTTACCTAAGTAGCCTAGGAGTACACTGATGACACAATTGAATATTTGAGCATTGAATATGTCAGTCGGATTGTGTTTATTAGGGGAAGGGTACAATACATGAAAGCAGCTAATTGGCTACAAGTGCAGAATTTTAAATGATAGAAAAAAATGAAATGAAACTTGTAATTTTTGATGCCATAGATTCACTAGTTTCTTACGAAGTTCATGTCCTGTCGTACTTGGAAGATAAAATAAATCAGTTTTTGTTGGAAAATTACAATCATCTGATAATTTCATAGATCATTACTTTGTAGCAAGTACTGTGCAAAATAGATTACTACAAGTTTATTGAATAAAAGTAGTTTGTGACTGAAATTGAAATTATAGAAAAAATGTGCAACTTTTCATCAGGTGAGTCATTGGAAAGAAAGTCATGAATCCTATCGCAATAACCAAGCAGCATATTATGGATTTATCTATCACAGAGAGTAATAATGTATAATGAGAAATATTGTTTATTGTTTTTATAGTATTCTCAACAGTATCTGGCTGCAGGCATCCTTAGGGCTTTTTGTCCCTGAGGCAAGTTCATTGTAGAGAAAATCTTTTGGGATTGATGAAAGAATTACTCGTGAACACAACAGTCATTCTTTATTCTGTATAGATGAAAAAAAAGGGATGCATATAAGCCTCTCTCTCTTTCTCTGTCAGTCTGTCTGTCTGTCCATCTGTCTGTATCTCTATCCGTCTCTCTTTCTATATATATATATATATACATACATATATATATATATATATATGTATACATATGTATATGTATGTGTGTATATTGTGTATGTGTATATGTATGTGTGTGTATGTATTTTGGTGTTTATGTTTGCTTATATATCATAATTAAATGTTCGATCCCTTGCAGCACCACCATTTTCTTTAATTGTTTATTCTATTTACATTGTCAGGGCCAAATGGTACCTTTACCATGTTATAATAGGTGATCATTTCAAGAGTTTCTATACGATATATTGCAATTTATAATTGTATATATATATATATATATATATATATATATATATATATATATATATATATACACACACACACACACACACACACACACATATATATATATATATATATATATATATATATATATATATATATATATATATATAAGTATATGTATCAGATCCCCATAGCCCCACAAATTTGCATGAGTACAGCATGCTTTTTTTGTATTTCAAAAAAAGTGCTTTTTTGGGTCTCTATGGTCATTTTGGGACCAACAAAGCCCAAAATTCCACTAGTATTTTTAGATAATTTTTGATAAAATTTTAAGTGATTTTTTCGGTAATTAGTTCTGGAACACACACTGGCTATGATGATTCATTTATGTGAGGTATGGATATTGAGTCTCATTGTATTCTCAAAAGTATCTGGCTCAGGCATCTGTGGGGCCTTCTCCCCTGAGGCAAGATCATCATAGAGAATGTCTTTTGGGAATGATAAAAGAATTGCTCGTGAACAGAACGGTCATTTTTTATTCTGTATAGAGGGAAAAATGGATGCATATAAGTCTCTTTCTCTTTTTATCTCCCTCTCTGTGTACATATATATATTTGCATGTATGTGCGTGCGTGTTTATATATACATATGTATATATGTGTTTGTATGTATCTTGATGTTTAAGTATCTGTTTATATATCATTGTTTATGTATGTGTATATTTATCACAGTCTCTCTATGATATATTCATGTATATATATGAAAGTATATATATATATATATATATATATATATATATATATATATATATATATATATATAAAAGTATATATATATAAATATATATATATATATATATACATATATATATATATATATACACACATGTGAAAAAGTTAAATTATAATAAGACCTTAAATAGTGCAGTTTTGATGTGCATATTTGTCACTGTCTCTCTATGATATATTCATGTATATATATAAAAGTATACATATATATATATATATATATATATATATATATATATATATATATATATATATATATATATATACATGTAAAAAAATTAAATTATGATAAGACCTTAAATAGTGCAGTTTTGAATAGTACAGTAAAATTTTGGAACATATTAACCATGCTAACCAAGGTGTACCTGTAAAGAATTGTTTTTGTGTATGTCTGTATGAATAGCTAAGTCATCATTTGAAGTGTTTATTTATGAGTTGTGTAATCATGAACTTAATGCAGGTCAACATCTTCTAACGAGTAGAAAAGCTGTAAACCAACCCAACAGTGATCCAATCAGGTGAAAAATGTTAAGTGATTTGGAAAGAACTGGTTAAAATTCCTTTTGCACAGTTTCTTGCAGAGATTTAATTCGAAGTCAGGGTCTGGATTTTTACCTGTGCTAACAAAATTGCAGAGGTCTGTCCACATGATATCAACAATAGCTCTCAATGAATTTCAATGAAATATTGTGTAAGGGTGGACCATGGGTGAAGAAAGGAGTGATTAGGTTTAGGGATGGATCCAGGATATTGATTGAGAAATATTTTTCCATTTTCTTTCATAGATTTATGTATTAGCTCATGTCTTCACAATGCAGAAGTCCTGAATGAATTTCAATGAAATTTTGTGGAAGGATGGGTCATGGGGTATGGAAGAACTGATCGAATTTGGGGGTGGATCCAGGAATCTATTTTCTATTGAGTTAGTGGCTGGCTGACTATCTATGTATGCATGTATCATGATGGCCAGAAAGATGCTCACTTTAAAGAAACCCACACAAAAAATGGAAAAAAAACCTACTTGAAAAACCTATTTTTAAATAGAACAATGAAAGATGATAGACTTTAACATTTGATTCAAACAAACTTGAAAAATATTTAAGAGAAAATGAGAATGTTCGTGTGTGAAGAGATGTTGAGTTTTTGAATTCAACCACTAGTTAAATTTCGATATTTGACAAAACATATTCTTATTTCACAAGACTTTATCATAAGTATGACTTATAAAGAATTGAATTAAGATATCTTTAATTATGTTTTCAAAGTTTGCTTATCATCTTTCAAGGTCTGAATGCTCATTGAAATTCAGCTTCTTCTTTGGTCCCAACACTTGAATTAATTTAGTTTCCCAGTCCCCAGTCCCCAGCCCAGACAGCTTTCAATGTTAAGATAAACATATTTTTCATGGTCAAATGTCAAATTTTAAATTCAAATGTCCATGTTGAACAATGTTATCAATTTTTAATGATTTATCACAGGAACTCTGTCTTTTGAAAAGTCCAGACAAGTTAGCACCAATTATTCCTCTTTTATCCAATTTAAAGATATTTGAAAAATGAGGATTTATAATTCTTATTCAATAGAAACGAAGAAGAAAATGAAAAAAATGTTTTCTTTTTTCAGAACTTTTCATTATAGCAACCACCCAACAAGAAATCGTGACAACTTCTTTACACAAATAAATTTCCTCTTATTATAAATTGCTTTTCTTCCCCTCATTTCCCTTCACAAGTGAATTGTCACATTGTTGATAATCCTTTTAATAGGATATACCAGAGGAGTCAAAGTAATCTCCTTTACTGAGCAGAGTTAATACTTTCTCCATCTCAAGCTTCTGCCTGACTGACGGAAAGATCATCAGCATCAGCATTGTAATATTGTAAGTGGACCACTTTGAAATCGCTACTACAATAATCTCTCTTCATTTAGAAGTAAAAAAAAACTTATATCACTTAATATTAGGGATTTTCAGAGGAATCAAATCTTATTTAATTATACTTCAACTAAATTAATCTCATTGTATATTAAATAATCACGTATTTGTTTTATATAGTTGTATGATGGATCTTGTTCAGTGTATTGAATTATAACTATCAAATGACCAATGTCAAAGTTCTCTCAGCTTTTGTTGGAGGATTGATCCCTAAAAAAGTCTTCATTTTTGAAAAAACAATTGTGAATGCTGCCAGACACAAACTATGAGATCAATTTAGCATAAACTTACATTGCAAGTTGAACTTCTCCACTGAAAAACTGTTTTGGGAAGGAATTTCGGATAAACAATAAACTTTTTTTTTGTACATAATAAAGAGTAAATGTTTAAACTTTCAATCCATCTAGCTCCATTGGTATGGCCCGTATGTATGTATATATACATAGCCAGCCTGCTTGCAGGTCAGCAAGACTGACTTGAAAACTGAAGAAAACTATGTTGACAGTTTTTATGACAGTTTTTGTTGATGGTTTCATTTTTCTTGTGTTGGTCATGGATAGAAGAATGAGAACATGTGGATTGGATAAAGAGTCAGTCCTGCCCACTTGCAAAAGATCTTTGCACTAAATTAACCTTGAAAAATCTTCAAAAAATGCCAAAACAGACTTATAATATTGTTAGCCTTTCATTGGCCATTCTTTATAGCTAGGATTGGCTAGATTTGCTTTAAATGGCTAAAGATAGGTTAAAATGGCTGAAAAATAGCTGAAAATAGCTAAAGGTTGAATTTTCATGCTGCCAAAACAAGTAATGTGCAGAATTTAGCACGAAAAGCAAGAAATGCTGTGAAGGGGTTTGGTTTGAAATTCCAAGAACGTTACCAAACCAAATATGACAGGCACCTGAAGAAGTCTTTAACATCTGTCAATGTGTGCATCTTAGGCAGACATGTCAATGGTACTATGGTGTGTGTATATATATATATATATATATATATATATTCACATATATATTCACATCCACAATACAAACCTATATAGATATATATATGGTCAAGTATTGGTATGAAGTATGGTTAATCTGACAATATGAGATTTGTGGCAGACTTGTTAAAACGAATCGAGTATTCTATTCCAACGTTTTGTTAATTTTAAGAACTTTTTCAAGGAAAATGAGCAGAGCTCTAGGAATTCGGTGTTTCAAGTCTATTGTGAGATACAGGAAGGTAAGGTTAATTGGTGGGTGTGTGTGGGTATGTGAAACGGGTTTTATGTTATGACGTGCCGGATGTTATACAAATGTGAGGTAGGTGTGGGTATGTGGTATTGCTGATATGATGAAGTCATGTGCATGTAAGTAGGGTTTGTAAAAATTGAATCATAACATACAACTGATTCACAAAGTTGCCCAATTGGGAACATTTTTGGCTGGGTCACAGGTTCATAGCCCAGCTCTGTAGAGGTATAAATAATATTTATTATAGACTTATCTTGATAGTTGAATGGAAAGCTATCAAAATGTTGCTGACAAAATTTCAGAGAAATAACTTATGCTATTCTATGATTAATTACCTCTACCTACGAAGTTGGAGAGATATATATATTCAGTATATCCGTCAATCTTTCCATCAGTTTCTCTGTCTGTCTGTATGCACAATATATCCAGAAGTACTCAATGGATTTCAATGACATTTTCTGCTAGGGTCAGCAGGACAATAGGGCGAGGAAGAATTAGTTTAATTTTGGAGCTAATCCAGGAATTCTTTTGATTGAGAGATACCTTTCCATTTTTTTTTGTATATATTCATATATGTTCACATAATAACTCCAAAAGTTATCAATAAACAATAGCCATAAAAACTCTTCATTCTCTGATCATGTTGTTGGAAAAGTCTTTGAAACTAATTGAATGTTGGAGTGAAATATTTAATTTTTCCAGCTTGGACCCTTTCTGGCTTTCCATGACTGCGTGCCATGACCTTTTGATTTATGAGTCCAATTGCTTAGTATTTGCTCTGATATTTACTAATCATCTACTTAGTTTCTTTCAATTAAAGTATTTTTTTATATCAAGTGATGTATGTATTGTTAAACCCCATAACTTGGTTTGTATCATTCAACAAAAATAAATTCTTCATATATTTAGTGGCATATGCATTAATAATTAAGAATGCATTTATAAAAATATTAAAAAAAGACATATGTGGGTGGGCTCCATGCTCCTTGCCCAGGGCAACATTTTACAAATATAACTTTATTGCAGAAATCTGCCCCCAAAGTTTGGTGTCCACTGGGACCCTGCCAGCGTTCAATGTAATCGGGACCCTATCGGCCATGAAGGGTTAAAGTAGATAACCCTTGTGGAAGGCCTGCCTTCTATCTATGCACTGCCCTACGGGGTCATGAGTACTGCACCGAACCACCTTTTGAATTGTTTCAGGTTGATGGGGGCACCGATTTCATATTATTGACATTAGAGTTAAGTGTGAGAAAAGAAAAAGAGTTACATCCTGCCTTCCCTTTTCTTACAAAGAAAAGGAAGAAAATGAAACAGAGTTGCAATTGACAGAAGAGTTCCATTGACTGCAATAGAAAGGAATCTTTTGTTTATACAATATGACTATCTAAGTATAAAATTGCTCAGCTAACTAAACTTATTCGCTTGATATTATTTTAAGTACTTCAATAAGTCCTTTGCCTATTGCCATCATACACAGAGACATACCAAGTCTTTCGCATTTCGCGATTTAAAAATTATTTCAAGAGAAGTTTTCAATACATTGAAATAGCTGTTTTACGGCTTCTAGAATTGAAAATTTTCTTCACCCCCACAATCATTGTTTGGGGGCTTTTTTCTAAACCTGGACAAGCCTGTATATATAGGACACATCAGTAAGTTTTTAGCCGATTGACATTTTACAAAGATACATCAATAAGTATGTGACTGAATAATGAGAAAAGCATGCATTTTACTCAAAACATTAATTTTTCAACATAATCTCCTTCTTTATTAAAGCACTTGATTCAGTTGTGAATATTAGTCACACAATTATTCTGTGAAAATTTCAGAGGATAATTCAGCTACTAACTACTTGTCAGACTATACCCGTATCAATCCACCCTTGGAAGTGTATTTCTCAGTGTATGTATGTGTGAGTACGTGTGTGTGTTGAAGTTCAAGTGTATTTCTAGATATTTACACTTGATGGACCTCACAGATTTATAAGCCTTAGAGTGATTTCTCTTCCTACCTTTGTCCAATGAACTTTACTCAGAAAAACATCTCGTAATAGAACCACAAACTTTCCCGACATCATTCTGCTGCCTTACTGAAGAAAATCACGATTCTTCAAACAATGTGTGCTTAAGTTCTCTCAGTACCTAAATTCAAACGTAATTTGTGACTATTTGACTGACATAAGAACATATTAATCAGCATTGGAATGATGATATCTCGAAAACTGTGTTATTAGTCAGTTGTTATCTTGAAGAGAGTGTCCAAAAGTGATTACAATAAGTGGCTTCCTCTGTATATCTTTTGCTTAATATTATCAGCCAGTTATTGTTTCCTAAGCGACCCTGTCCTAAAGTGAGCATAACAAGCGACTTCCTCTGTGTATGGGTGTATGGGTATCTGAGTACACCGAGTACACTCTTTCCTTTTCTGACCATTTGCTAAGAACTGTTTCTGCTCAATTTAACTGTACAAAAGGTCACTGGAGGTATTGATTCATTGCTGTAGATAACTGAGAGATCTTGATGCTGGTAAGTCTACAAAAGAGCGACACAGATCAAGTTGGTTGTTACAATAACTATTGATTAAGTGAAGATGATTTTGTTGACTGATAACATGTTGCCAGATAGTTGGAGATGTTTCTGCTCAAAAACAAGCAAAAACTGGCCAAGGACAAAAATTGGTTCCAGAACATTGCAACATTGCAGTCAGAGCCGTCCTGAGGTGTAAGAGAACTGAGTGGCTGATCCCAGAGGTCACAAGAGGGTCCTCACAATGTGGTGGTGGGCCCCTAAATGAAATTCTGCTTAGGGCCTCATAAAGGAAACAGCAGACCCTGAATGCTGTATGCACCTAAAACAAGAATTTATTAATTGTTCTATTTCATCAGATTCCGACTCATCTCTATTAATCCTATATTTCTGAGTCCTACCACAGGGATCCCTAAACATTTTTAGACCCTTGACCCCTTCATGCAAACCTTGATCATCCATGGACCCCAGGCATGTTCAGAAAATAACAATAATACTAATAATAGTCAAGTAACAGTGCAGTTTTAGTCATGGTTTCATTTAATAGCTGTTTTTTTCTCTCTTCATTTTAGATTAAAAAAAGGAAAAATGTAACTTAATCAAGAAAGTTCATTGCAAACTGCATCTCAGAAAGGCTAGATTTGTCAAATTTGACCATAAAATTGCTAAAATGGCAACCCTGACTAGAAACATCCTCTGAATTAACTTGTGCTGTCATCTGATTGGTTGAACCGCTTGATGATATCCGGATGCTTTTTGTTTGCCAATGAGAGGGTAGGAGTTAACAGTATCTTGTTTTACGAGTGACAATTGAACTTGTTTCGTATTTAATAGGCACCTTGTGTCATTTAGCTTGACTACTTATTTCACTTATAATGGCCCCGCTTATATAGAAGCCCAGAAGGACAGTTTGTGGGAGATTATTGATGAGAGAGAGAGAGAGAGAGAAAGAGAGAGAGATTAGGGTACAAGTTAGGCCATAGAAAATAAGAACACACACTTGTTATCCCTGAGTAAAACCAACATTTTCATGAAACTGTTAACCCTTTATGTACTGACGGTACTTTTCAGTACCCTATGTTTTCTAAATTAATTTGAGACTTGCATGTTTCTGGTGGTATTCAAGAATCCAATTTTCATTTTTCAATAAAAGTTGGGGCTTATCCAAATGTTTTTTTATTATTTGATATAAGTCGTCTTTATGGGGTTTTCAAATATAAATAAGAAAATTCAATCATTATAAATTTAGGTATTGATAGAATTAAAAATTTCAGGATTGACCGGGTTAAAAGAGAATTGTACAGTTATGTCAAATATTTCATTTTTTTTTAAAAACTTGGAAAATCTTGAAAGATAGATTTTTTACTCAAAATCTTCTTTTCTGAAATTACTAACCATCAGACCTTCTATCTTGGAGTTACAAACTGTCAGAAAATAGAAATTATGGTGAAAACTCAATCAATCTTTACTGAATATACAGAACATAATTTTCACATTACCGAATATCTATCAATCTATCTATCTATACTGTAACTGCACATATGCCTCTGCATACACATACACACACACACACACACACATACACACACACATATACACACATACATACATGCACACTCATGTATATGTACTATCACGTGGACAGATCAAAGATGATAATTGCTGTCAACTGAGGTCAAGGTATTAATTCTCTTTGTGATTTGCTCCCAGGTGTGAGGAAGCCTTTGGCTGCTACTCATCTAGGAGCTTCTTGATTTTAAAAAGAAAACCTTAAGACCATTGGGGATTATCCAATATAATGTACGATTTATCAAATGATAAGATTTGGACAGATTAACTCTTAATATCATAAACCTCATGATACTGTTCCTATTTGACACGGGTACTCATCAGTGAATAGAATAGAAAGAATTGAATTTCTGTCAATAGAATCTTGAAAGAAATAGAAAAAATTATGTAAAGATCGAAGGGAGGTAACTTAGATCAGTAGTTATTCTCTTGATGTTAACATTTGAATTTTCTCATATGAATTTATGAGTCAACATTGAAATGCTTAAACAGGATATCCATTGCTATTTTTTTTTGGTCTCAGGACTAGGTTGGGTGCCATGCCTTCCTTATCCACTACGTACAAAAAGTGATGCAATTTAGGTGGAAAGTCCCGGAAGTGAATTCTTAATATCCTAATCTGTTTGTAGTTGCTTGTATAATGAATTCTGTTTCTAAATACTAATGTTAATTAATCTGTATCACTCATTTCATTGCTCATAAAGGAGGGTTTAGCTCTCTACAATAAGAGGGTCTGCTTCCCAAATACCTTTTACTGAACCTTATATTTATGACTTCACTTCAATGTCTTACGTAGCTTCTCGACATGATTACTTTTTATATTGAAGCCGCAGAGTGAAAATTGAGTATAGTACTGATCTTGTTGAGGTCAACAAATTTTGAGTGTGTCTGTTAAAGTAACATTGTGAAACTAGTGATTTAGTAAAATCTCTAAGGATTTTATGATTTTAGTAATTTCATGAAATCATAACTTTAACAATCGATGTGGCAATGGTTAACGAGCTGGTGATGCTGAACATTTATGCTATAATGAGGTTGATCCTTACTGGGTACACCCCTGTGCTGTGAACTTGTGTCAAACTAAAATGAACTTAGTAAATATCAAGTATATCCTGCTCGAGGGGTTGCCACATGCAGAGATTGCATAGCCATTTGGGTACAGTATTCAGTGTAAGTAGTGGACACATACCAGAGAGTTTTGACATTCTTTACCCGAAACCCCAGCAGTGGGTTCTTTGTGAATCTAATCTTTCTGCAGAAAGACATCTGTGAAGAGATAGTGAAAGTGCAACGAAAGAGCATGGAATTCCCATCTTCATCTCGATGGAATCGGCTCAGACTGACGAAATAATTGAGTAATTGAAAGGCAGTAAGAGAAGTTGGAAAGTTTGATTAAGACGCGTTATAAGTTTACTTGTTTTATTTTAAAACTTACTCTTTCAGCAAATGTAACCGTTGCATTCATAATCATAATCCATCAGTGGATTCTATGACACTAATTCGAATTCAGGATTAGTGATCCTAATCCAATTGTGGATTCTTTGACATTAATTCTATCCCTAACAGATTATGTGTTCTATTAAATCCTGATTCTGCAAATATGGTGGCTGTTGACTTGCCATTAAGTATGGCCATCTTTTGCATTCAATTTCTTCTCAACTTGTTTTTTTTTTTTTTTGTATGTCAAATTCATTTCATTTTTTTCTTCTGAAAGAAAAAAGAAAAGATATTGTGCATCCCACTAGTAGGCTCTTGCCACGTGCTTTGTTGATATGCCTGATTGAACCTACCTGCGTCTGGCAGACTAGAATCTAAATCAAGCATGGCCTGGCTGTCTTGGATAAGATTTCAAATGATTTATCAGACCAGCCTTAGATTGCAGAATTCAATAGGAATGCGTGCATGGTAGCTTTTCCTTTATTCCTTTACCTGATGTTCATCTCATGTATATGTATACATATATACTTATCCATGTACAATACATCATGATGATACCCTGTATAAAATAACAAACTACCTATGTGACCTGAGTTTTGTATCAAAATCATAGCTGAAAGGGGAGGTGGTGTTTGATCAACACTGCTGGGGTGCCATAATGATATGACTGTTTTGTTCTATAAATCCGCAAAATGGTTACATGGTAAACAACTGATGTAACACATGGAAAACACTGAAAACAATTACATAAATTATATTTACAGATATTGGGGAATGAGTGGCCAAAGTGACACAAAAAATTCTTTGAAAAATTTTTTTTAATGTGTTTATATTTTAGAGCTGTAAGGCTTCCTAAACAATGCATTCCTTCTACACTATCCCAAACATACCGAAAAATCCACCTCCACAACACTACCCCCTACCTTGACACACTCTGCCCTCCCCAAGACCAACTGCTGCTGCTTTACCAAAATCCCAATACCTGCTGGTCATTCTTACATTCAGCAGGAGGCCTCTAGTAGCCCTGACAACAAAACTTACCCACAATGCATAGCCCCTGGCAGTGGACTCTGGTTCCACATGGTACATTTTAATTCACACTCACACAACACACACCACTGATGATGGGAAGAATCCCGAAACATGTATGGACTATTGACATATAAGGATTAATAAACCTTACCACCAAAAACTTCACTCCTGAGTCTGTCTCACTCTCTAAAGTACACATTATATGTATATGTATATATAATTGAATAATTATGTCATCCACAGACAGCTGTTTTGTTGTATTACAACTCTCCAGTGTGGCTATAGACTATCCATTATCCCATCCAGTAACACGAGGTAGGATCAAAACCCTCACTTCGGCTGGCATCTTACCTCTGCCCTACATAGAACTGGATGGTCAGTAAGGTTGAATTTGAGCAGTATATTTACTCACGCATTATTCCCCATCCACCTGTGCTCTATTCTTACGTTGGAAGAGCATTGCATAGGCCTATAATGAACGAGTTACCTCACTTGAAGAGTGCTCAACCCTGAATAAGGGAGTGTTAATCATAATAATAATTTGATAATTGTGTCATCCATAGTGTCATATATATATGATGCTCTTCCATAGGAATAGAGCACTCTGGTGGATGAGGGATTTCTGTGTAAACAAATATATCGCTTAAATTCAGCCTTACTGACTGTCCAGTTCCGTACTACCTCGTGGTACTGGATGGGATAATGAAAAGTCTATAGTTACACTGAAGAGATGTAATACATCGAAACAGCTGTCTATGGATGACACAATATATATATATATATATATATATATATATATATATATATAATGTCATATATATATATAGATATAGATATGTGTGCATACACGTATTTGTATATATACATATATATATATATATATATGCATACACGTATATAAACATATGAATGTACTCATCCAAATGCTTACGCACTCACACACACATTCATAACACTCACATAAACAAATTTAGAGACTTTTTTGAAGACTTGGTAAATGTTCCTCCAACTTTTTTGCCTTTTTCTTACTTTGAACTGTTTTTTCTCTCAAAATAAATTCTTTCCTCAATTCATTTTGTAGAATCAAAAAATACATGAATTTGATCTTCTAACCAAAACTGTATATTTCTTTATCAGAATTTGAAACTTGACTATAAACAGGTCTGGTTAGTCGCTCAGTAGCAACTGTCATGTGAACAATGTCTTTGGCAGCATGCTGTATTGGGGGCGATCAATTAGATAAAATTAGACAAAGGGGTGATCAATGCATAATTTACTTCGGTCACATTTTGTTGAGAAGTGATCACAAAAAAGTCTGAACTTTCAGAAAAAGTGTTTACTACTGGACACAAACTAATGCACCGATTACGGATAAATGTACTTTGCAAATTGAATCACCCTTTAAACATTAAAAAAAAATGTTTTTTCCAGACTTAACAAAAAGTAAAAGTTCAAATTTTCAGTCTTCTTGTCCCATTGGGGTGGTCTGTATGCTAAATACATACATATATAGCCAACCAGACCAACTTAAAAACTGAAGAAATCTATGATGACAGTTTTGGTTGATGGTTACTAAAACGTGTATTGAACAAAAATAAAATTCTTGCCACTTGTCAAAACTACTCACTTTAAAATGTCTTATATGCTCTTGCATTTTTTCTTACATGCATATATATTTACAATGTTTTTTTTTTCTTATCTTTTCAGGTGAGTATTTTGTGGATACCCGAAAAAAAAGAAAGATCTTGATTGCTCAAGGTAAAAAAATGAATCTTCCACTTGAAATGTTTTCACTCATAAATAAAATTTTCTCCCTCTTAATGTGAATTAGGCAGTAAAAGTGTTTGTGATTTTTATGAGGAACCTAAACAGAATCTACTGGTGAGAAACTTTCTCTCTGCTTAGCCTGATTCAAAGGCAGTCTGGCTGTGATGTGAAGTTCTACCATTTTTTTTTTATAAGATTATTTCCAGAATTTCCAGACTTGTCAACTTCTGACTATCAATCCTTTCATACGAAGGCGAATCAGACAACTGATTTGAATGATGCATCAGAATATGATGATTACTGAATAAGATGCTACGAATTCAAATGAATTGAAGGTTTTGTCGAAAAAATGTTGTAAACTTTAGCATCAAATAAACATGCTGGATCTGAGGTGGTGTAAGGTTATAGAAAGCTAGGGAAAATACTTTGATGACTTGGAGATGATAATATGAACATGGATGTCCGTGGAGGGACCAGAGATTCACTCTACCACACCTTGGATCAGGCCTTTCTCACTGAGGGAGGTGGTTTGAAAGTTGGAATCTTGTGGTCAAGAAAGGATAATGGTGCTGTACAATTGTTTTATGTAACCCAAACCTAATGTTTCCCTATGAAAAAATCTATTGTCATCCATCGGTTCTATTGCATAACATGTTTGTCACTTAAATATATTCCTATTTGATCCTTCTGCTTCCTCCCCCAGGGAATAAATGCTTTTGACACCTCCCTCTTAACATGTCTTAAAGTGGCAGAATATGCCCCTAGCTATGGATTTATATGAAAGAAAAGTTTTATCAAGTAATTTGCTGGAAACTTTTGCATCAAGGAAAATATTTATCAACTACATAAAATCAGCCATAAAAGAGCCAAACAAAATGGGGTTTATTCTCTGCAAAATGAAGATATCTGTGAGAGACGGGTTAGAAATCTCATTAAATCCTATGCCTGCAACAGAAATCTCTGTCTAATTTAGTCAGTCTCTAAGGTGGCTCTGGTTTGCTGGAATTTTACCCAGGGAGCCATGTGGTGGTACCTTGTTTCCGTTTTCTAATTCTGGTTGTAAAGCTCTGCTCGATTTTTGTCTAGTTAATAAGGAAACCCTCCATCAGCATTTTTCTGATGTTGATAGGTTAATTACTTTCACTCGTTAGTTGTAAATTTTTGCATCCTTTTTCTTTTATGCTTCTATTCATTTGTTTATTGTTTTTTTCCCTCTCTGCCGATGAAGTCGGAGAGATATATGTGTTATGGCCAATCAGTGAAATTGCCTAATCGGCGAAGTTTGAATTTTTTCACAAAAAAATGTATGAAAACATGGTTTTAATTTGATCAAAAGTTCATTCAAACAAAACAAGGGTATATCACATCCAAAGGTTAATGTGCTCAAAGGGGAATCAAACTATGGAAATTTCACCAGCGTAGCATGTATTATCCTGTGTCTGTCTTCCCATCTTCCTTTGTTTCTGTTTGCCTGTCCACACAATATCTCCATAAGTTCTCTGTGAATTTCACTGACATTCTGTGGTTGGGTGGGCTATGAGTTAATGGAAATTTTGAAAAAGTTTTGTGCATTTTCCAACAATTCTTTCTTGATAGGGAGATGTTTTCATTTTTTGCAGGAAAAGAGGTTAAAAGGTGAATTTGAATTTCAAGGGAAGTTACTCGATATTTGTACATGGGAAAATTGTCTTCTCTCCCCTGTTCTTTGATATTTTATTTTCATTCTGATTTTAGTCAATGTATGTGATCTCTGAGTGCTTTCTACTTTGAATTGAATAAATGTAATCTTCTTTTATTTCACAGATTTTCTAGCCTTCATTCAATATCACTTCCCTTGTATCTCTCTTCACCTCTTGGCTTTCTTTCCTTTCAACTTTCTTTAAATTTCTTACCAAGTTTTTTTCTCCACTTGAACTCTCTCTATTCTCTCTATCTTTCTTCCCTTATTTCTTAGTGCTTTTATTTTGTCTTCTCTCTTCCGTTTTTTTTGTCTTTCTTTCATTCATTCGTTTGTTTGTTCTTTCTTTCCTTCTTTCTTTTTTCTATATTTCTTTCGTTCTATTTGTGCATTTTCAATTCTTTCCAGCCTGTCTTTTTTTCTCTCCTAACCTTTCTTTCTTTCTTTCTTTCTTTCTTTCTTTCTTTCTTTCTTTCTTTCTGTCCTTCTTTCCTTCTTTCCAATCCTTTCTTTCTCTCCCTTCTAATGTAGATTTCTTTCACTCATACCAGTGAGTTGTTCCCTGTTTAATTGACTAAATAGATGCGTTGGACTGACTTATGCAAGCATCTGTCTCTCAAGAGACAACTCCCATCGTGGTATAAGGCTGGTGACGTCAACCTAATGATCCTTGCCAGTTTTAAACCTGGTTGAGAGACGAAGACTCTATTCTGACAAGTTTTTACGGCCACCCCCTTGGCAGGATGCAAGTCCACCAAAGGGATACCTCCACCTTAATCACATCCAATTAGTAGCTGAGTGCATAGGCAAATTTGTCCTAATGAAGAGCTTTCCGCACTCTTTGCTCATACTGGAAATCTATCTTGGTACCCTCAGTGCGTGAGGCAGACACACTAACCATTAAACTATCCAAATTTGGTAATAGACCTTAACTTCTTGTTTCCCTTGAGACTTGTTAATACACTAGATTGATTATGCAATGTTTCATTCAAAGAATCTTTTGATGTTTAAAATATTTTCGGAGATGGACAGAAAAAGATAATGAAAATGTCTACAGAACTTATTTCATTCTAACTACTGTGACTGCCTTTCATTGCTGATAGGTTTCATGGTTTTATAACATTCCTGCACATTTATGGAATCTACCAGACAAGAAAATATATATACATATATATATATATATATATGTGTGTGTGTGTGTGTGTGTTGCGGTGAATTGGCGAAATTGCCTAATTGGCGAAGTTTGAATTTTTTCACAAAAAATAAATGAAAACATGGTTTTAATTTAATCAAGAGTTCATTTAATCACAACAAGAATATAAAAACTATTTTTTTACAATCAAAAGTATGTGAAATTAATCTTTTCAACTAAAAATAAGTGAATATGTAGTGTGTGTGTGTATATATATATATATATATATATATATATATATATATGTATATACTGTGTGTATATATATATATATATATACTGTGTGTATATATATATATATATATATATATATATACACATACATACACATGTATATATGTATATATTATGTTACTGTAGAATACTCAATCCCATTTGTAATCTTTACCATTAGTGCTATTACTATGAACATTGGACTTTGAAAACTTGAAATCCTTCCTGAAAATGGCCAATGACTGTTGCAAGCGCTTGTTGAACTGTAGTATGAACCTTGGGCATTTCCTTCATTCATGTCACCCTGTGAGAAAAAAAAACTTATTCGTGAATGAGAAAAATTGATTTAAGAAATTAAATTGGTAAAAAATATTGGTTGTGTTCATTGAAATTTGCTAGAAAAAATATTAAGAACTGTCGAAATATACATAACACATATATATATATATATATATATATATATATATATATATATATATATATATATATATATATGTATACGTACAAAAACTCAAACGTCAC
>OY735217.1:4602822-4707822 GCA_963457665.1 Thysanoteuthis rhombus
CCTGATGACATTCACAATACTGAGGAAACAGGTTGGTTTTATTGTGCTATGCCAGACGGATCTTTATTTTCTGAGTATCAAAATTTGTCTAGTTTGAAAAAATCTTTTGATCCTGTGTCGATATTAATCTATGTTGTTAGGCCTGGAGCAGATGACCAAAAACTGTTGGTTATCAGCAAATGCACTAAACCGTGAAGTTCCGAAGATCCAGCCATGCACAAATTGCCCGTTACGTAAGATTCTAACCTGAATGCTTAGATATCCATGATGTCCATGATATTCATGGAATGGCTGTGGAATTGGAATGAGGAAGTGTAAAAGAGTGCAAGGAAGATTGTGTCGCTCTTTGATGACTCTGCAGTAATCTGTTTCTTAGATTCCTCAACCAACTTTCAAACGATATCCTTGCCAGCTAACACCACATCCTTGATACAACCAATGAATATGAATAGCATTCAAAATTTTGAGATCTTGTATCATGCAGATCTGATGAAGAGGGGCTAAAAACCATTGAAAAAATGTTTTTTTGATAGCACCATCAATAGCAAAGGAAGTTACTTCAAAAGCATCCATTTGAAAAGCAATACAAGTTCTAGCAGACTGTTGGTGTAGCAGGGGCACAGCTGGAGATTGGGGTGGAGGGGGGTGCTCATTGACAGGCCCTTCTCCAAAATTTAGTCAGATTTATGATATTATAAAATTAGTGCTGAAGCTTATGGGAGCACTCCTCCAACGGAAACGGAGGAGGGTGGGGAGGCGATTTAAAATACCCACCCTTCTTAGCTATGCTCCTATGGTAGGGTACAATGAGGAAAGAACATTTAGAATTGTTTTCTGGCTTCGAATATTCAGATGAGAATGCTTAACCTGAAGATTTCGATATTCACACCAAGTCACCAGTGCACAGAATTGCTTACGCAGTTGAATTTCCAATCATCAACAAAGATTTGCAGTGTTACTCTAAAAATGAAGAGAAGGAAGCCATTGTTGGACAAATTGTTAAAAAAAATTAGGCAAGACTATTTACATAAAGTCACTGAAATCTCTAATGATGATGCCTTACCCTGAATGGATAACTCATGAAACTGCCAAGAGATGCTTTGGAGACTTGATTTACTTTATACTAGAAAAAAAGTGGAAGTTATTCGAATTTTAGTCTTGATATATGTTGTGACTTAATAAATTCCAAGTTCAGCAATAAATAAGAGTTTTAATCAGATATTTTGAAGGTTTCTGCAATTTAGTAAATATCAAATCAATCGATAAATGCAATTTGAATCTTTACTCTCATAGGGAAAATGGCATTCTATACCTACCAATAATTATTTTGTTAAGTTCTTTAGTTTATTGAAAATATGATTTATTTATTGTTCACAGAAGGAAACTGAACAGAGAATAAATTCTATTACTTTGTTTTAAGTTCATTAGTAAATTAAAATTTGGAAAAAAATTATTTCTGTGTCATTTTTGTGCAAATCCATTAGTAAAGGGACTAAATTTTGTGGTCCCGATGTGTTCTGCTTAAGTGGAATCCACTAAATTGGGTTGAAAACAGTCATTCTGCCTTTGCATTACAGGCGACTGTTTACCTCAATGGTTATAGCATTGTTACGTTGAAGTGGCTTGTTATCAGTGACAGGTTTGATTCCTGCAGCAGCCCCTTTTTCTTTATTGTTTATTCTACTTAGGTTGTTGAAATTGAGTCATATATCAACCTTGTAACTATGGGAGATCATATCAAATAAGTTTCTATAAAATTCAACGCAATTTATGATGTATATATCTTTTATTAAATATAACAGACAAAGAGATTCTTTTGATTTTTTAGTAATCTTTTCTTGTCTTCATACAAGTGAATGGATCAATTTCAATTGAAACCAACATGGAAGATGCAATAAGGAAAATTTGCTGCCAAGGTATATATATATATATATATATATATATATATATATATATATATATATACAGATTCAATATATATATATATATATATATATAAATATATATAATGTATACTTCAGAGACAATTTTTCTTTCCATCAAGTTTCATTGGACATGATGGATCATTTTTGTCGATTTAATTTCTTCATTAATTTTTCTTGTTTACAATGAAGTTTCAGTTTTACTGGTTTACAAGCATGAAGGAAATGTCCAGAGTTTGTGCTACAGTTATTCAAATGCATTTGACCATCATTGGTCATTTTGAGGAAGGATTTTAAAGTCCAATGATCATAGTAAATAGTACTAGTGAAAAAATTCAATATATATATATATATATATATATATATATATATATATATATATATATATAATTGTCATTTTATTTATAAAATTAAAAAAAAATAGATAAAAATACATCAGTAATTATTATATGTATTGATGGAACGGCATTTCTGCCATGGATTTGAGAATCTCAGAACTTTTCCTCGGATCAAACTGTATTGATGGAACGGCATTTCTGCCATGGATTAGAGAATCTCAGAACTTTTCCTCGGATCAAACTGTTTTTCCTCAGTAGGTCTACCAAGAATCAAAGTATATACTGTGTTTATGTATACTCACATTTAGATGTAGTTCGGTAACAACATGATTTTTCAAAAATTTTCTTTTATTCCTGCATATAATTGCAGATTTCAAGAAACACTAACATACTTATGTATATCTCCACCCACTCTCAGTTATCATCTATTCTCGTTACTTATTGGCTTTTTTGTATTTACTACCATCGTGTACAACAGAATGCACTCTAGTAAATAAAAGCTTTATTTGCAACAGATGATCTGTCAAGAAGACACTTTGTGATTGCTTACAGACTTGTTTTCTTTGTTTCCTCTTTCTTTGTTGTACCCCATCTCTTCAAAGCGAATGAATATTCGTTGGTTTGTTTTGTTGAGCAACAGCTGTTTCTACATGACTATAACATTTATCTACTCAACTTTTCATAATCTTAATTTTGTCAGTATTATAATACAAATTGGTTATTTCTTTCTTCACCTTTTAATGAGTTCCTGGTTTGAGACTCAAGGCATTATTATTATTCTAAGTCAAGTCAAATACCATGCTGATTGACGGTTGGAAGCAACCTGTAGGCTTCTCTTTCGATTACTTACTATCTTTTCAAATAGGGGAAGTCACAACTCTATTTCCAATTATTTCCACCCTACCTTTCTTAGCAGCAAAAATGTCAGTCGCCCAAATTTTCCCTTCTGTTTGGCCTGAATTTTGGAGGGTAGTTGCTCACCCTACCCTCCTGGCTTGTACGGCTATGATGTGTTCTTAGAAAAGGGGTTAAATGATATGTCTGCCTTAGCTTTTTTTCCTATAGATTACTTAGAAGAGGACTTGTACCATCAAGCCAAAAAATCTGATGAGACAATGGATATCAATATGGTAATTGTGAAAATGAGTGACAAGGCGTGAATTGAAAAAAAAAAACAGCATTAAGTTATACTCACAAGTTATGAAACATTGAAAGTTGATATAGTTTCATGCAGAATTTTATGACAAATGATATGTCTATGTGTTTTCTACTTGTAAAATTACAGATTCCAAGATTGTATATACTTCCCGTAGAGAATATCTACCTATCTATCTATCTATCTATATATCTATATATATATATATATATATATATATATATATATATATATGGACGTTCATTTGAATTTACTATCCAGATGTTATCTTGGCCCTTTTTTTCTAAAATTCCCAGTTAGATGAGATTGTGGACACCTGATAGGTGACAGGAGCAGTGATGCATAACTCAAGTCACTTGATGGATGTCTCAATAAACATATCTGTTTGGCTAACTGGGTAAGGTCCCTTATGTTGGCTCAGAAATGTCTTGAATCTGCGGCTCCCTAATGTGCCACGAGCAGCTCTGAGATATGCTCCGAGATATTTTTAATTTTTCAGTTTGAAAATTCCAAGCAATCATTTTTCAATGAAAACAAAATTTGCTGATATCGAACCAACTGAGTTTGTGATTTTTGGCAATTGCTGTGATAAAGGGCATGTATCCGGCAAAAATCAACACAGGACAGGAAAGAGGCTATTTCACAGTGTAATTCAATGAAGTCTAAAAATTGCATGGTGAACAACAGGCTCATCCACCCTACAAGTAACACTGTTTATTAAAAGGGGAGACATAACCTATTTATGAATTTGATTTATATGATTCATTATTTTTCTAACCTGACTGCATGAATGCGAATGCATTTGTTCAGTATTTTTTGACTGGGAGTGTCATAGTAAAAAATCTTTACACTCAAAGTGTGCCATGATACAAAAAAGGTTTTGAACCTCTCGTTTGATTCTTTTTTCTTTTGAAACTTACTAGCCAGATGTGACCATGTCCCTCTTTTTCTATTGTGGACTCCTATCGGCCACTTTAAAAATGTTACCCAGAAGTAAAATTACCTGTTAGATGAGATTATGGTTACCTGATGGGTGACATGATCAGGGAAGCATAACTTCAGTTACAAGATGGATGTCTTGATAAATGTGGGTTTGTCTCTCTGATTGGGTAAGGTCTCTCATGTCTGCCCTGAAATATCTTGAATCAGTGATTCTCAAATAATACCCTGTGGCTCCCTGGAGTGCCATGGTCAGATCCCAGGGTACTGGTGGATATTCAAAAATTGTAACAATTCCAGGCAAATGTATTTCAGTAAAAACAAAATTTGCCAACATAGAATTATCTGAGTTTTCAATATCAGTAGAAAATGAATATCCTCTGCAAAGTTCTAAAGCTCAGTGGATCCAAATTCCATTTGTGACAACTTATCTCTTTGAAGCTGATTTTCAGAAGTGGCTCTCCATAGGTTCTGTGGGATATTCAAATATTTAGATAATTGCAGACAATCATAATTCAATGTACTGATGCACAGTCACAATGATAGAATGTCCTTCTAGAATTGAACTTCACTGTTTCAACACCAGATGGCGCTTGGTTGATAGATAAGGTTTAGATTCTGGATTGTTCTAGAATTGTGTCAAACATTCTCATACATAATAGTTGCATATAGATAATCTCAGATTTCCTGTGGAATCAGTGAAATTACATAATTCATTAATGTTTCACCGAAACAAACCAGACCACATAAATATTAATGCAATTCTTCCGTATTTTCTGACTTACAATGCCGTGAAAAAATCCTCATACACTAAGGGCAGTGTGATTTGGAAAAGTTTGGAAACCACCGTCTTAAATGTATTTTCACATGCACTGGCTTGTTTTTTTTTTTTCTTACACGGAAGGTATAAGTGATAATTTCAGTCTCTGCAAATAATCCTTTTCCTTTTTTGTTTTTAGGAACAAACAATAATGATTCAAATTCTGTCTTTGGTGAGTTCTCTTGTTCATTTTTATCCAGCAAAAGTTAAATGTTAACCCCACATCATTTACACCAATGACATATGATGCTCTGTATCTTGTACTATGGATGCACAAAAGTGCAATGGACAGTAAAAAGCCTTTTTGGTACAATACAAGGTAGGTGGTCCTGAATGTAAATTATGAAGTTTCACACCCTTGCTCATTCAATGTTTTTTGGATGGTTAACAAATGAAAAGAAACAAGGAAATTAATGAAAGAAAAAAAATTGGATTGGACACTTATTATCCACTGATGTCTAATCCAAATTCTGTTTACCATTAATTCTCTTATTTCTACAATTGGGACCACCTTCCCAACATTGTACCAAAAAGGCTTCAGCTGTCCATTGCTTTTTGAAGACATTAAAATATTCTCACGTTCTTGTGCACCCATAGTACAAAGCACACCCAAGATACAAAGCTTCATGCATCACTCATTTTCACCAGTGTTAATACCAGATTGCGGGAGATGCAATTCAACGACAATTCACCGTAAACAATTTGCCAACAACATTCTATTGAGGTATATGATTTACTGAAATCTTTAAAATTGAAAAAAAAAAGCAAGAATTGAAAAGAATTTACTGGAAAGAAAATATACTGAAAGATTTGAATATATAGAAGTTTTCTGAAATGAAAGGATATGAAAAGACTATTTGGCAATTCACACCATCATGGTGGTAGTGCTTCTGCAATGAGAAATTTTATGTTTTGGCACTAGTTATCAATTTTGAATTCATCTTGCCCTTTCAATTCTTTAGATTCAGAAAATTGTATACCTCGATAAATTTTGTTTGAATTGCTGTTGGTGAATCTTTTGGATCCCATTGACATCACATCAGTTTCATACTCATTTTCATGACAAGAAAATCTGTTTTTTCACCGGTATGAAGAGTAACTTACTCTTTCCAAGATCAATACACTGTAATGACCTTTACTAACTGTTGCAAACAAATCTGCTATTCTAACCACTGAACTAAACCTGTGGGTTAACTCCTAATGTAGAAAATAACATTTCAATAACAAGGGGAATAACTGCAGATCAAAGTTACCTCCTTTGGAATTAAGGTAAATTTTTAAAATTCATTTTCTATTCCATCTGACGAGATTAATTTCTTTCTCTTCCTCGACTGAAGAGTTCTGCTATCATTTAGTAGTGATATCGATTGGTTTATGATGTTGATGTGGAAATGATGATATTTGCGTAAAATATAGGTTTATTTCTTTATTTCAACACATTTTCTGGTACTTTTTATATAGGGAGGGTACCATGGTAATTTAGACTATACATTTAGTTGAAGACCATGATGTCAGCTACAAATTTTGATGAACTTTTATATATGCAATAATTTATGTAATTTTCTTCAGTGATTTTTTTCCTGTTTTATATATACTTTCTTACTATGGTACAATGTGTAAATTTTCTCTTGTTGGGATCATCAGTTATTTACCATGTAACCATTTTGGGGATTTTAAAAACAAAACAGTTATATCAACATGGCACCCCTGCTGTGTTTATTAATCCTTATAAGTAAATAGTCCATACATGTTTTGGGATTCTTCCTATCATCAGTGGTGTGTGCTGTGTGAGTGTGTATTAAAATGTACCATGTGGAACCAGAGTCCACTGCCAGGAGCTATGCATTTATTGACATATATATATATATATATATATATGGAGAGAGAGATTGCAATTTTTTTATGTTAAGAAACATATGTCAGCAATATGTTGTAATTAGAAGATAATTGAATGCTATGTCATTTGAACTTATGATATTGACATCATTTAAAATGTTTTTTCTGTTTCAAACAGATGAAAAAACAGGTCTGGTTAGTCACTCGATAGAAACTGTCATGTGACCAATGTTTTTTGACGGCATACCTTGTTTGGGCCGATCAATTAAAAAATTGGAAAAGTGGTTGATCAATGAATAAGTCACTTCTCCTGCTTTTTGTTTTGTATTGAAAATAGAAGGAACCAATTTTGGCAGCTTTTGTGGATGGTTTCTAATTAAATACTTACATTAATATATACATACATGAATATGATTATGAATAGCATCATATTATGTAGAAATGCTTATTTGAACTGATCTCCTATCGCCACATGGTTAATGTATCACTTGGCCTAGACAGCGTAAACAGAATTAACAAAATGAGAATTAGGAAAGAAAACAGTTATTTCGGTGGCTCAATGGTAAGAGCAATACTACATTGAATCAGCTACCCTATTGGTCGCATGTTCGATTCCTGCGGCAGCCCCATTTTCTTTAATTGTTTATTCTATTTACGTTGTCTAGACCAAGTGGTAAATTAACCATGTAAAGATGGGAAATCATTTCAAATATGAGTTTTTCTATAATACAATGTAATTTATAATTATTTTATTGGATAATATATAAATTTCTCAGTAAAAAAAAAAAAATATATATATATATATATATATATACACACACACACACACACACACATATATATATATATATATATATATATATATATATATATATATTATCATCTTTCCCCATTTTTATGTTCAAAAATGAGTTAGACAAATCGATAATCTTTTCACATTTGAGTTTCCAAAGTTGTCTGCTGTGTGTATGTATCTATGTGTGCATGTGTGTGGATGGGTGTGTGTCAGTTTATGTTTGTAGGTTTATGTGTTTGTGTGTGTGTGTGTGTGTATATATGTGTGCTGGGTTGCCAATTTAGTAGTGATTTTTCCAATTCTCTGAAAGCATTTCTCGAATTCAAAAAAGAAAAAAACTTGATATTGTCAACAGTGGTCTCATAAATTTGAAAAAATAGAACGTACATCAACAAGAGATTACCATGTGATGAAGATGGAAAAGTAGATATTCTAAAATCTTAGTCAACAAATGTACCCTACTTCTGGATGACATCGTTTCTTTTTGAGAATTGAGGGAGTAAATTAATTTTCCACTATTTTATGTAATACAAACAGGAAGTTTCTGTAGAGGAATCAGAAATTTTACATTCAATTTATTCAAACCTCTTCAAACCTAAATGCAAACAAGGATGTGAAATAGAAAAAAAATGACAAGCAGGTCTGGTTAGTCATTCAATAGAAACCATCACTCAGTGGAGACCATCATGTGAATTTGCATCTTTTGGCTGCAGGCTGTGTTAGGGTGATCAATTAAAATGATGTGAAAAAGAGGGGATGATAATCTTACATTAAGTAAACTAACCCCCCCCCCCCCAAGACACACACACAAAAGAAAAAAGAGCACTAACAAATTTATTTTGGGGGGAATACCCAAAAAACAAAAATACAAAAAAAAAAAGATTTTTTCTTGACATTCTAAGGAGTAAATGCCTAGATCTTCAGCCCTCTATCTCCATTGGTGCAGCTCGTATATATGACACATACTTAGATAGATAGCCAGCAATGCAGCCAGAATCACTTCAAAATTGAAGAAACCTATGTTTACAGTTTGGGTTGATGTTGGCAGTTATGATTGACAGTTTTTAATATACCCAATTTTTGGATGACATCATTTCTTCTACTGAAGTGAGGAGCTGTATATATATATATATTTACATATATATATACATACATACATATATATATATATATATATATATATATATATATATATATATATATATATATATATATATATATATATATATTTATATATATATACATATATATATGTGTGTGTGTATTTATATATATATGTATATATGTATATATATATATATATATATATATATATATATATATATATATATATATATACATGTATGTATTTATATATATATATGCATATATATATGTATATATATATATATATATATATATATATATATACATATATGTATTTATATATATATATGTGTATATATATATATATACATATATATATATATATGTTGGGTTTTCTTCACTATTTTATGTAATACAAACAGGAAGTTCCATTGAAGGAATCAGCAACTTTACATTCAATTCATTTAAACCTTACCCTAACCCTAACCCCAGATACAAAAAAAAACAAAAAAAACCCAGATCATGCTCCCCTCCTTGAATTCCTTTCATCCATCAGTAATTAAGAAAAGAAAAAGTGAATAATCTGACCTCCTGACAGAACCCAGCTGCAAAGTAAATCTGGATTCTAGATGGTTTAGCATCCACAATCTTTAAGCTTCCATGGACATTTCTGTTATTTCTGGCACTGACGTGGATAATCTCACTCAAGATTAACAAATACCTTCAGAAATCATTTCTTTGCCTTGATTTGTTCTCTCTTGGGTTAAGTAAATACATCAAAATCCTGGGAAAGAAATGAAGTCTTGGAAAAAAAAAAGTTATCCGAAGAATCTTATTTTGACAAGAATGGTTAGAATGGTTATGTTTAGAACTGATTTCTTTTTTCCTGAAAAATATTCCGATCACGATGAATTTTATTGTGGTCTTCCAAAGAAATATATTAGTCTTGGGGAAAAAAAAGTAATCCAATTGCATCAATTGCAACAGTTGCTGTGTCTGATTGACTGACTGACAAATTGACAGAGCAATGGCCTCACACACCTTCAATGAATCTGATGTCGCTTAAGCCACTTTTTTTTCATTACATCATCAGAACATAAAATTCTATTCTACTGTGTCAGAAGACAAACATCGGTCAATTGAATGAATATAAGAATAAAATTCTACTTTATTAAGATATTAGTGTTAAATGGTTGTTTCAGAAGAAAGGGCTTTTAAAAGTGGGATCTTTGAATGGAATGGGCTCTCAAAAGTGTTAAATTGCTACTAGAGAAGCTTGCACATCTGAAAATTGTAAGCTATCAACAACACCTGTCAGAAAGAACATGAGGACTTCTTTTCCTTCAACCAAATTAACTGGTTTTGTATGAATTCCAGCTCCGAAATAAGCACATTATTATACATATGTTTATTGAAGAAGGTATTTTCAGATTTCTATCTTTCTGAAGGATATAAACAATGAAATAGCACCAATTCACAACCAGGATAAGGAACCGTCAACCAAAACTGTCAGCATAGGTTTGTCCAGTTTTTGAATGGGTTTGGCTGGTTATGTATGTATATAACGCATGCATTGGCTATACCAATGGAGCTGAATGGCTGAAAATTTGAATATTTACCCCTTGTTATACCTTGGCTCCTTGATTTATGCCCAGCGTTGTTTATGCTTGTTTTTTCTTTTCTAAATATGAAAGATATTTGTCATTATGGTTTTTAATGAGTGACTTATCAGACTTGTTTTATTTGGAATCTTTCTCATCATATGAAGTGTTCAGAATTAAATCTGCCAATGTCCGTTGCTATGCACAGGGGCATATCAAAAGAGTGTGTATGTGTGCGTGTGTGTGCGTGTGTGTGTATGGAGAGCACACCAGTGCTTTTTAAGATGGCAATCTTTTTCCCTTATTTAGCCTGCACCCCCATTTTGTTGGCAAATTAGAGGCCTGCACCCCCTCCCTTAGAAATCATTAAGTATGACCCTAGTTATGCAGTCAACCAGGGTTGAACCTATTTCTCAAATTGGATGAGGCATTGTAGATCATGTTTCTCAGGTATTTCCTATCTTGGTGCTTCATTGATCCTGAGAGAAAGAGAAAAAGAAAGGAAATAACTGTAATAAGATCAAATGTTAAACTCTGGCTCTATGGTTTCCAATCATGCAAGAACGAAGTTGCCTCCCAATGTCATCTCACACAACATACGAGTTCATGATTCAATGGAGAGCCCATCAAGACAATCATTGTTCAGTGGAATTGTGGGGTTTTATGAGGTTGGGATACTAGCCCGATGCACCAAGATAGACTGCCTTACAGGGCTAAAGGACCCCCAAGTGCCCTGCTATTTACCCACAGCTGGTGGGGAAGGGAAGTAAATTTATGACTTTTACAACAGCCTTAGTGCAAAATGGGTGTAAACTCTTCTAACTGGAGTTTGAACAGTTTGTTGATTCCATTCCCTGTGCCTATCCACGTCTGTGAAGTGACCGGTCGGAAGGAGTCTAGACAAGGCATCAATAAAAGGGACCACAGTGGAGTAAGGGCTATTGCAAGTCAAAATTGTATTCAGTCAAAAGGACAACATTATAAAAGTATGATTCAGAAAAAATTGATTTAACAATTATTCCATTCTCCCTATGACACAAAATAAAAGAAAATAAAATCATAAGAGAACCTTTATTCATTTAAATTTACTAAATTGAATTACTTAATTAGTACAAAATCAGTTATTCAGTGTTATTTTTTTGACTGATGCCTTTTGACCAAACGTGATTGCAATGTAACTTGCACTAGTCTGTTCTATATTGTTTTCTTTCTGGATTCATATATAGAACACTGTGTAACATGTTGATCACAGCACATAGACACTCTGATTTTTGGCAGAAAGGCCAATCCACTTGTGGATCCATGAGTGAATAATCCCTTAATTTTTGATGGGTACTATGCTGGTTTGAATATAATTAGGTATTTGAAACCATCAACCAAAATGGACTACGAAAATCATCAACATAGATTTCTCCGGTTTCCAAGTTGGTCAGGCTGGCCGAATTGCAGGCTGTGTATATATCATTCATACAGATAGAAATTTAGAAATTTCAAATCTTATTCCTTAGTAATGTTAATTTATGCTAATTTGATTGCTACTTCGTTTGTTATTCAGGGTTGGAGAAAGTTTAAATTTGCGGAATCAGTCCTTTAGCTTTGGTCTGGCAGCAGTCCTGTTGTTTTTTTTTCCCTAAAATCCAGACCTTTTTTAATGATCACTGTGTAAGAAAAGGTGAGAGAATTGACTTATTCGTTGATCCCCCCACCTTTTCCAATTTTTTAATTGATCAACCCCAGCAATGCATGCTGCCAAAAGATGTTGGTCATGTGACAGTTTCTAACGGCTGACTTATAAGACCTGTTTCTATCAATTTTTTCTTACTCTTTCCTGCTATCCATATCTTGACATTTGATATTATCCCAGCTCAACCTTTATGTGAAATTCAATATTTCAATGCAGTAGTTATTTTACTTGCTGCGGCTCAAATGACCCGGATGTCCTGAATATTCTGAATATTCAGTGTATGAAGACAGTAGAGTGTAGCTTTGAAAGCTTATCTATGTCTCAATTAAAAACAAAGCTATATTCAATTCTCTCAACCTCTCCCACCAAAACCCCAAAGTCAAGTGATTACAAAATCAAGAGAAAAAAAGGTTTTCAGGTAAGGTCAACTCATATAAAATTTCTGTATCTTGATACCTGTCCCCATGTTTGTTGGTGGTATTGAGAGTTTTTGACTCATTTCATAAGATCTTTTGAGAAGGCTGAAAGTCAGACCATAGATGTGCTAGTTTGATCATTAATGCCTTCAACTGGCCCTTCCTTTAAAAGCCCTTGCATTTCAAAGTTCCAACCTTTCAAAGCCCTTTCCTCTGAGGGAAAATTCATTTAATGCTCATATTGTAGTAAAATGGAATATCATCCATATAATTGGCACAGAATGATGAAATATTGCTTCAGTGACATCATAAGAGGAGTGGGAGGAAACGCTTCATGGAGATGGTGAGAGTTGTTTGCTATGACGATTTGTCAGTTAGTCAGTGACAGTGATCGCTGCTGTAGATGCAAGTGTATCTGAGAATGATGACGCAACATATTATAGCCTTGAGTTTTCAATATATGTGTTTTTCTTTATTTTACAATTATATACAAAAGCTTCTATGGACTTGATATTGCATTTTTTGATGGAAAAGCAAATGATACAATGGATAATTATCTGAGAAAATAAAGCCCTGAGACATTTTATCTCTGACAAAAAATTTGATAAAAAGGTTTTATTCTCTTACTGTAACCTATGACTTTTGCTTTCATGATCCTTCTCTATCATTAGTACTTCTCCTATGTATTCATCGTTGGCTGGAAATCATTTGGTGTGAATAAACATATTGAAAAGCACCTTGCCAAGGTGCTTGAAGTGTGAAGTATATGATGAATGCATAATACCAGCTATGACCTATGGATGCGAAACATGGAAATTGATAAAACAAAGTGAGAACCAACTTAGGATCACTCAGAGACTATGAGATAGAAGATCAACATGGATCATGGAGAAGACCAGTATGAAGGATATTATACAATTAAAAAGGCAAATAAAAATGGGGATGGGATGGACATTTAGCAAGAGGAGGTGAGAACAGATAGAGAAAAAGGCTAACCAATTGGTGTCCATGGGACTGAAAACTCAGAAAGAAAAGACCGGCACAAAATTGAAGGGTTTGCTGGTGAGACATGGCAACACAATCATGGTTATAATGGAAGTAAATGGGAAAGGCCTTTGTCCAGCAGTGGTCTTGTAATATCAGATGATACTCATCATCATATTGTCATAGTTACAAACATTTATCTGAATTGAATTGCAGTAACAGCTTTTAGAAATACAATTTTCATTATTGTTTCTTATGTGTGATCACTATGCTGAATGATGGCCTGGGCCAGTTAGGCATAGATATGATTTTGATAGCTTAGAACAATTCTCTTCAACCTTTTTATATTCAACGCCAAATTTCGTGATATCTCCAAGGGTAGAACTTCCTCACTACCCACCGATATTTAGATTGCTAAATTCTCATACTAAGTTACAAATCCTGCATAAAGCAATAAAATTGAAATTACCTTTAGTATAATGAGAATTCTTTGGGCCTGAGGCTGGGAAACTAGATGTTGGATTTCTAGAGGAATATTACTTGTCCTGAAAGTCCTCATATAAATTGAATTTATAGTTTGTAATGTTCCCCATGGGTTTTTAGGTGGGCAGTTATTGCCAGATTCTGACAAATTTGAGATTTTCAAATTTACATGTTTTTAACGGAGGCTGTAATTATTCTACTACCCACCTAAAAGCATAAATTGCCAACTAGTGGTGTAGTACCAGCCTTGCATTCATTTATAGCATATATATATGTATGTATATTTATGTATATATATTTATATATATATATATATGCATATATATATAAAGAGTTGTAATACAACAAAACAGCTGTCTGTGGATGACACAATAATATATATATATATTTATATGTGCGCATTTACATATTTATATATATATATATATATATATATATATATATGTATATATATATATGTAAATATGTGTATATATATATATATATATATGTATATATATATGTAAATATGTATATACATATATATATATATATATATATATATATATATATATATATATATATATATATATATATGTATATATATACATATACACACACACACACACAAACTGTTTGTATAACTTTTGAAATCTCATAGTAGGACTTATTGAACAAATAAGTAAAAACTTTCTTTCATTCTTATCATATATAGTGACACAACATTTTTAGCATATATATATATATATATATATATATATATATATATATACAAAAAATTAAAAGAATTACAAGGACATATACTGGGTGAATGTTAACATTTTTTGCCCCACGTACACATCAGCAACCGGCTGTGTGCTGTTTCCTCAAATAAGTGCGAGAAACACAAAATGTTAATATTCACCAGATTTATGTCCCTCTAATTCTTGAAATTTTCTATAAATTAATTGCTGTATTTTTTGTGCGAAATATTGAGCACTCCGATTAAACATCTACAATGTATAAAATCTGTTCTTATTCGTTTCCCGTTTATTTTTACATATTGAGAAAATATATATTATGTAATATATATATATATATATATATATAGATATATATATATATATATATATATATATATATATATATATATATATATATATATATATATATAGATATATATATATATACTTTTAGAAAGCTTTGCGATTTTTTTGAAAAAAATTTCTGTCATTTCAGTCACTTATTTCCGGATATCTGTCAATGTAACTCATGTAATTTTCTTCAATGCTTTTTATGTTCCACACAGACTTTGATATTATGGTACTATGTGTAAATTCTTTTTGTTGGGATCATCAGTTATTTACCATGTAATCGTTTGAGGGATTCAAAATATCTAGCTTTTTTAAAATTATTTCTAGTGCTGTATTCTAATACATCTGGTTCATCATTTTGTATCGGATATTATCATAATTTATTGTATTTGGATGTTATTTTATACTACACATCATTTCTTTTTTTTTAAAAAAGCAGGGCTTACTTAGATTTCCCCCAAAATGTATCTTAAGGATGAGGGATCAATAAGTATAACAACTGACACATGCACTCAAAACTGTTTGTATAACCTGTGAAATCACGTGTAGGATCCATTGAATAAATAAGTTAAAATTTTAATTCTTATCATATATGAACAATGATTATGCTATCATTTTAGCACTGATTCCATTTGAACCTGGTATATATTGGCAAGGCTTCAGCTTTTTCTTAATACTCATTGACTTTACCACTACTCCATCAATTTTCCGCTTCACTGTACTCATTTTATTAACAAACTAATTGACAAATTAATAAACAATCTTGGTGGTTGGAGAAAAATTGAAGATTAATCACTCAATTTTGCAATTTTAGACATCAAATTTCTTTTAGCTAGTTTGTTGTACATTGAAAATCATTAAGAAAGGAATTGATTGTTTGCGGTCAAGAATTAAGGTAAGTATACAGTACTGCTCAGGATTTCTGGTACCTTGAATTTTTTGTATTGATTGTACAATATCCCCAGAAATAAATGGAAAACTACCAAATTTTTCATCATCTTAATATTTCAATAGAATGTCCAAGGTAATTCAACGAAAAACAATAATTTTCAATTCAGCTCGACAGTTATATTGGCACCTTCCCTTAATATTTTACCAATGATGACTGCCTCTAAATGGTTCTTGTAGCCATTTATAAGCTTCCTGCACCTGTTAGCTGGTAGTCTTTCCTACTCTTACTTTGCAATTTGTTCAAATTATTGAATGTTTGCCAAGTTTCTGCAATGTATGGTAGATTTTAAAACCATAACTCCAGATTTGCTCCCTCTCTAAAGATTTTCAATGGATTTGAAAGGAGAAGTCATTGCTAGCCAGTTTAAAACAGTCCATTTTTTCCTTTTTGAACATTCTTGTATGCTTTTGGATGTGTCTTTTAGGTTTTATTGTGCTGTAGCACCCATGATTTTCAGATAAAACTCAGTTTTCTTAGACTGAGTTGCACATTTTGTTCTAAAATCCCTTGGTGTGACATTGATTTCATGATTCCTCTGATATGGTTGAGGCCTCCAGCACCAGAGGCAGCAAAGCAGCCATACAACATTATGGATCTTCCACCATGTGCAACATTGGGTACGCTTTCAGAATTTTCAAAGTTGTCTGTCTCCTAGACTAACTGCCAACCATGGCTAGAGAGCCTTGTGTGCTCTGCTATTTACTCAGATAGGGGTAGAAAAGATAGGTAGGATCTGCTTGCTGTTCCATTCTCTATGCCGCAAAGCCATGAAGCCATCTGCATTACTGTACGTAAAAAATATATTTAAGAAGAATGAATTATTGTATGATTGTATTTTTGGCACTCTGTAATTTTGTTTAAAGTTGGTGAATGGTTCACTTGGTGTTAAATGACTGATACAATCCTTGATTACATGTTATTTTGCAAGTGAATAAATATAATCCTCTGTTAGTTTATTTAGTCTGATAACCCCAGGAAAGCATACCCTTCTGACATCTGTTAATCTTGAACTGGAGGTTATCAATGGTCATAAATAAAGTTGCGGTTAAATATTGTAATATGTGTATACAATTTATTAAACAAATATGTCAAAACTTTGATTCGCTCGAATGATTACAAATAAGGTGACATGGCAAATATTAACTTTTCATATTTAGTTAGTGAACAGATACATTGAATGTGATACCATTACATTTAGTCACCCAATAGAAACTCTCATGCGACCAATGTCTTTTGGCATTATAGCATGTTGGAGGTGATCAATAAAATAGATCAGAAAAAAGAGTGATTAATAAATAAATAAAAGTTACTTCTCTCGCATTTTATTGGTCGGTGATCACAAAAAAAAGTGAGAATTTTCAACCAACAACTGTAAATGCAGCCGAACACCAATTAAGGGGGCAATTCAACAAACAAACTTACATTGCAAATTGAATACCTGACTCAAAAACCTATTTACGGGGGGAGGGGGGTAAAAAAAAATTTTTTTCCTGAGAAGTAAATTTTCATCCCTCTAGCCCAATTTGTGCAACTTGTATGCATGATATAAACATAGCCAGCCAACCACTCAGCCAAATAGATAGCCAGCCAGTCGAACTTGAAGAAACCTATGTTGACTGTTTCTAATACCTTGACAGAATATTTTATCACTGTCATTACTCAGTATTTGACAAGGTTGATCAGTGAGCTTTTGCGTGAACCACTCTCCCATATCAACTTTGCCAACCATGCAGTACCACAAAAAAGCTGCCCCTCCCCATTATCAACCTTGATTAGGTCCAATCAGTCACAATCATGTGTATGCACTTGAGCATAATTGTACGTGTCCACAGTGGGGTAACAAGGGTTCTTAACGCCTAGTGACGGGGACAGCACTCGATGGCAGTTGCGCTAAATCATAGGGGAGGGCATAATTATTAATTAGCTGGCTATTAAACTAGACGATATTTTGTACCCCCTCCACAACTGCGCCTGCGGGCATCTACCCCCCCTCTAGCCCCCCTTCTTCTATCCCATAAAAGTGCCTTTACTCAAACCTTACATTCTATTCTATATTTATCCCCTGAATACAGGTCTTAACCACGGTCGGCCCTCCAATTTCACAGATTTCTATTTACATGTTTGAATATTTGTGAATTCATCATCCATAATTGAAGGGAATTTTTTACTGAATTTTATGGCTGCTCCCAACAACTGCGGACGATGCTTGTAGGCTACAAAATCTAAAGAGAGATAGGAACGTTCAGCAAATACTTGAAACTTATACTACGTGCATTATTATACTAATTTTAGTATTAATTTCTATTAATACCTCACAGTAGAAAAATCTATAAAAAAATAAATGTTTTTGGCAAAACACCTGAGTGCTAAATGTTTACAAAGGCTGAATGTTTATTAAATCATAAAAGCATGGGATGTTACGAGTACAGTTCATTACTGGTTTTAACTGTTTTGTATTACCTTAAATTCATACATAAAGAGTTATTGCAAAATTTGAATCTTGCGAGGGGTCTGCTCAGTGCAACCCATACTTGGAGGATGATAGTACTACCCAAAACCCATTTGACTGTTTGTACTCTTTCCAGTCGGTGATCTCATTGATCATTCGTAGCCATATCTTTCTGGGTTATCTAGACTATGTTGGGCAGCTAAATATAAAACAAAGGAAAACAACCAGAATAAATCATTTTAAAGAGGGTGAGACAGAAAAAGGGGGGGGGAGAGACAGAGAGCAAAGGAGTGGGAAAGAGAGATAGATTTATATCAAAAGAGAGAGGGAAAGAGACAGAGAGCAAGTGGAAGATGGAAAAAGGGATAGAAGGAGAAGGATAGAGAGAGTAATGGAAATCAAGAGAGAGAGAGAGAGAGAGAGACAGAGGCTGAAAGAGTGTAAGAGAGAGAGAGGAAGAAACAGAAAAAAGAGGGAGAGAGACAGAGAGCAAGAGAGAGAGAAAGCTAGAGAGATGGAGACAGTGACTGAGAGAGGGCAAAAGAGAGGAAAAGACGGAGAGAGGAAGAGACGGAGAGAGGATGTGGCAGAGAACAAGGCAGAAGGAGACAAAGATCAAGAGAGAGGAAGAGTAAGACAATTAGAGAGAGAGAGAGAGAGAGAGAGAGAGAGCAAAATAGACGGAAACAGGGAGTGAGCAAGAGACTGAGAGAGAGCAAGAGACCAAGAGAGAGCAAGAGAAAGGGAAAGAGACCTACAAGGGAGAGGAATAGAGTGATGGAGAGCCAGAGAGAAGGCAAGAGACTGAGAACCAGAGAGGCAGAGCTGGAAAGCAAGAGACAGCGAGAGACTCAGAGAGGAAGGAAGAGGGAGAAGGAAAGATTGACAGATATCAAGAGTGGGAGAGAGAGAGGACACTTGTCTCTAAATCTGCATATTATCAACTCTTGATCTTGTGACAGCAACAATTGTGTATTAGATTTCACCAAATGTGAGTGTGTAATACTTGTCAATATTTTTGTCATTATTTTTTTCTAATAATTCCTGGAAGACCTATCACCATGGCCAAATGGTGGAGTGCTTGCCTCTGGTTTGGTAGGCAGTGATTTAATTCACAATCAAATCATATGTGAGACTTTAAAAATGGTAATCGATGCCTCTCTGCTGAACACACAGCATAAGGACTAGGATAGAGTAACCTCTCCCTGAGTATAAGGGCTTATGCCCAAATCACATTGGATACACTGGTTCTTGTAAGCACATCAATGTTAAGTAACTTGGGGCCTGGTCAGTATTTAAATGTGTGTACATTGCAGAATACCAGGTGCCGTGAGCTGAATGAATCCTTGTCAGGTTTGGTAAGCTGGAAGTGGGTTTTATCAGAAATTTCCTGTGTGCCTTTTACCCTGTGATACACTCGTTGATGGTATAAGCTGAGAATGATGATACCTACAATACCTGGAAGAAAATTTCTGTTAGCTGATTCCCCTTTCTGGCCAGTGCTGTCAGATGGATACAGGTCATTTATATTTATTGCGTAGGGATTGTAAGCATATAAACCAGGGGGAAAAAACAGTGTAAGATTCGGGCCAAATCAGACCCTTTGCCCTCTTCAATCTAAGAGTTTCCATACACCTATGATAAGAACCTTATGAGAATTTGAAGATGTGGACTAATAGATTATTTTCCTTTTGGTTATAATGTTTTAAAAGACAAATAGATAGCTTTAGGAACTCTTCTGTTAGGTTGGGAAAAAAATAGTAGATAGTTTGTAGGTTAAATCCTATTATGGGTTGGCTTGAAAGAAACCAGTCTGGGGGCTATAATTCTTAGTTCATTTTATGGCTAACGGGAATTATCTCCATTTTACACATGCTAAATAGAATTCTACCTAATTTGGTAAATTCCTCCAACAAGCTTTATACTATGCTATTGGCAGACGTTGTACATTCTGTTACAGGTATCTGAGACTTTTACTCTGAATATATATTATAGCAGTTGTTAGCTGTACTGAGTACACTTGACCTTTGGCTGCCTCCATTGCACCAGCAACATCCTGCTAATTGGTGCAGCTACTATAGAATATAATATTCCCATCATGAAAGTGCAGGATGTAGAATTCATGGGAATTGTTGGTATTTGGATGTGACTCAACAGAAAAAGACATCAAAATTAATTGTTGACGTATTTTCTTTCATCTTGATCTCTTAGCTCTTGTTTACTCCTTGCTATAGATTAAAGGCTTGAATAAAACAGCGATAAAAAGCAATAAAGAAATTGAGATGAAAGAAAATACTTGTCAAAAATTAATTATAATGTCTTTTTCTGCTGAGTCACATCCAGAATACCTGCAATTTCCATAATGGTTGACAATTCTTCACCCAATAAAAATGAAGGAAGAACAGGTGTGTTCAGTTAATCAATAAAATCCATGTGACCAACGTCTTTTGGCGACATCTTTTTAGGATTGATCAATTGGAAATGTTTTTTGGCAACATCTTTTTAGGATTGATCAATTGGAAATGTTTTTTGGCAACATCTTTTTAGGGTTGATCAATTGAAAAATTGGAATAGAGGATTGATCAATCAAGTTACTTCTCTTGCCTTCTGTTTGACAGTGATCTCTGAAGAAGTCTGAATTTTAAGAAATAAAAAAAAACAAGTGTGAAAGCTGCCAGACACAAACCAAGTGATCAATTTAACATGAACTTACATTGAGAATTGACACAAAAAAAACTATTCAGGAAGGGAGATTTTCAAAAAACAAATAATTGTATTTTCTTGACTTAGTAAAGTGTAAATGTTTGAATTTTCAGCACTCTAGCTCTATCTATTAGTATGGCCTGTACATATGAGTTTTCTATTGCCAGTGTTCCTAACCATGTAACAGCCTTAATAAGTTTTCAATTGGAAAATGATGATGATGATGATGATGATGATGATGATGATGATGATGATGATGATGATGATGATGATAACCATATCCATGTCTTCAGTGTTGTTGACCATGTGAAAACCTTTCACTCTGACTATTGTGGTTTCCACATAATTTGAGTACAACACATCTTGAGTCGTATCACTTGGTCCTATATAATTCAGCTTCACAAACGCAGTCCAAAAAAGGACTATCCATTTTTAGAACCAGTTGGGTGGCCTTGATATACCTCATCAACCAATCGGAGATGACCTTACTGTGCATAATGTAGGTTCAAACAAATCATTTTTTTGTCAAGAACTCGAAGTCTGTTCGGTGTGCTCATTACATACATTCAACACCCACTCAGGTGCATTGGTCGAGCCACCCTGGAGTCTGAATTACTAGCTTTTTAATTACTTAATTAGTTTTTATTATTTATTATTATGTTCCCATCCTTTGTGCTTAGAAAACAATTGTGATTGAGCAGTGCATTAGTTGATAATTACTGCAATTTGATATTACAATTTACATTTTGTTAATGATAATTAATTTTAGTGACTGTCATGGTTGGTTCCATCGAATAACGACAACAACGCTAAGTGTTAAGCTAGTCTGCTGCAGGGTCAAACTCCATTCCTACTTCTTTTCTGGCTGAAGATCATTACTAAAACTCTTGTATTGTACAAATGATACTTAAAAGATCATCAAAATATCCAAGAGATTATTAAAATAGAAATAATTTCTTTCATTTCTGTATTCAAGACTTTTATTTTAAAAATCATACTTTAAATTCCCAAACTTTGAAATTTTGAAAAACTTTAAAAAATTCTAGTTCTCTCTATTGTGGGTCAGTAAAAATGAATTTATTCATCAGAATGAAATTAACCTGTGCGTATCTGTGTAATAAAATTTTTTATCAATATCTAAGACTTTTACACATTGGTTTACACCCCTCATTTTGGTGAGGGTTGTTCTTTTTGTTCTTGTTGTGGCAGAGATAACAAAGTTAACTTCAGACTTGGTACCAGAGTTCGACAAAAAAAGAATTCTACGTCAGAAAAATACGTGAATTATCTGACATTCCCAGTTCATGTGTTGGTCCTTTGCAGGCTGAAGGTGTATATAAGGATTCTGGGAATTTAGCAGAGAATAATTCTTGGAGATCTTCCTTTCATGGATTGAGAAAGAAAGATCTGAGGAATGAAAGATGGTGGAACCATGGGAAGATGGAGAATGCACAGAATTAGAAAATCAAAATTTAATATCATAGAACGCAAAGAGAATACGTTACAAAAATTGATTTCACTTTGATGAAGAGTAATGACGAGAAGCTAATATTTGGGAAAAATTAGTTACTCCATAGAAATCGTCATGTGGCCATTGTCTCTTGGCAGAATGTGGTGTTAAGGGTGATCGATGAATAAGTTACCTCTCTTGCATCTTGTTGGGCAGTGATCTCTGAAAATTTTGGAATTCCCAAAAAACAAGCATGAATGCTGCTGAACTCAGACTCAAGGAACAATTTAGCATAAACTTACAAGTCAAATAGCCCACTAAAAACCTATTTGTTCTATTAAAAATAATAATTTTGATCCTAAATTGACCTCATCCTTGATGAACCTGTCAGCACCTTCTACCTTATGTCAATTCTGGGGTCAAGTTAGCCTTATAGACAACTTTTCAGCCCTTATAGTGCAGCTGTTTGGCTGGCTATAAAAGACATAGTGGCAATTAAAGGAACATTCATTGGCTTTGTGTTATTAGTTGTGTGTGTATGTGTGTGTGTGTGTGTTATCTTCAGTAACAGGTGTTTTTTCTTCCAATATTCAACTTGCCATAAGTAATCAGACCGTGTAACAGTAGACAAAAGCAGAAAGGGCATTGAGTTACTAAAAAGAACAGAATATATTGTTATCTATGTGAAACGATAGTCCCTTTCATTGTTGTTCCCTCTTCCATCTGCTTCCATCGTCCTTATCGAAGTATTACGTATCATGTCAAGCCAACCTGCTGCAGGGTTTCCCTTGTTTCAATTAAGGCCTATCCTTTACAATGACTGATAGATGATCCTTTGAAGTTGGAAGAGGTATATGTAATCATTCCCCCCCCCCCCGCCATGTCTCCCCAAAACCTGGCTGCTCTCACAGTATCTTTTGAAGTATATATTACACCCTTCCCAATTTAGTGTGTCTCCTTGACAACCTTGCATACACGACAGTTAGTCCAGTTCTATTAACTTTCTCACTGATGTGTGACTAGGATTGAATACTTACTGGTCAACTGTACTGAATAATGTACAGGGTGTCTCAAAAGTAATGCCCAATTTTGTCCGGAAACAATTACATCAACACATCAAGCAAACTACAGATGTAACAAGAAAGTGCTCTGAGAGTGCATGCCTCTGTCATCGCCATTCTCAGAATTATCCATGGATCCACCCCAAAATTTAACCAGTTCTTCTGTAGTCTATTGTCTACCCTCCCACCAAAAATCATTGAAATTCATCGAGACCTTTTGGAGATGTTGGGTGGAAAAACATGAAATTTCTGTGATATTATGTCATTTAGGTAGCACCTTGTAAATGAGACGAATAAAATATGAAAGAAAATAAGGAGGCTATTGTTTTGGTGGATTTAGAGAAGATCATTATTAATGGCTTGCAAGATTTGCAGGCTCATCATATGAACAAGTTCACAAAACCAAAATTAATGAATCGCACTATGTTACATTATTTTGTTATTTCATTCCTTTGTAGGAATTTTTCTTTCCTCATTGATTATGTCTAAAAAGTATAGAAAATGCCTATCATTCCCTTCAACGTTCATTTTTGCGATGATAACATTGATATTTTGTAATTTACATATTTTGCCTTCAACAACTTGAGGAAGGTAGTTGAAGGCTGTCCCAAAGACAAAGATGACAGAGTACTTAGTAAAACTGCCTTGATGTAAGCAATCAAAAAATAACACATTAAACGTTGCTTGGTGTCGTCTGTGTTGGCTCTGTGATTCACTGTTCCTACATCTCTTTTATTGTCTTTGTTTGTTTCCTCAGATTGACTGTTTTTTTTACGGTATATATACATATGCACTAACATTTGCCTGATACTAATAAATAATAAGATGAACCTGACCAAAGGTTCTGAACAGGATTTTGGTGCTTTCAGTCGGGGATTAGAGACCATTGATTGGCTGATTCAAATTGTTGGAATATTGATCTTTTGGCACTGCATGTATAGTTGAAACGAATCACCATAGCCCAACAAATAGTCTGCCCACCCAACCAGCCAAGTGGGCTAAAGATTCTCCTCTCTTTGCTCATCTGTGTGTCTGGGCGTTCTTAATCGCGTTGATGGGGCTCACTTTCATTTAGAGTTTGTTGTTGATGTTCTCGTCATGCCCTTGAGCGATCAATTAAAAAAAGATGCATATCTCAGCACATTCAACTGCCTCTCTATCATGAAAATTTGCTTGAGTACACCATTAGGAACCATCTGAAAATGTTTTTTTGTTTTTTCTAAAAATGTGTTATTTTTCGGTTCGTATGGTCATTTTGGACCAACAATGCCCGAATCCTGTGCTGGTATTTTTTAGATAATACTCAATAAAAAATCTATCAATTAAGATAATTTATGATCATTATTTTATTATTTAGATAATTAGGTCTGGTATATGTGTAGTCTATGGTGAATCATTCGTGTGATGTATGCTCATTACTTTTCTATACTTTTCTTGAAAATAACTGAAAAAAAAGTATATGTGCGAATATAGAGGAAAGAAGAGATTATCCATTCAGTATTATATGAATACTATTTGGAACAAACCTTTTGAGTTGGACAATGTTGGAAGAGGGAAGAATGGCATCCTGAAATATGGGGAAAAGGGTGCAGGGGCCAAGAAAAGGATGAGAACGACAGAACTAGACTGACTGCTTGATAGAGAGGCAGTTGAATATGCTGAGATATGCAGCTTTTTTTAATTGATCGCTCAAGGGTATGAGAAGAACAATAACAACAAACTATAAATGAAAATGAGACAGAACTGGTTTTGTGTCGGCTGGGGCAGGGCGGGAAGTGGTAGATGACAAGACGGTCTCTCGTGAGTCACGTTGCTTGTATTTTCTTTCTTTTCTGATTGCATCGGATTTTGCAAAGATGTTGCACACTGGTCCCTCAATTGATTTTATATTTTTTCCATGTAATGTATCTTTTTCTTTTCTCTCCTCCCTACTCTGTATCCTGCCACACCCTGATTCCCACCATTTACTCCATTCCCCACCTCTGTTCCTCCTCACCCAGGCTGTTCACAATCATCGCCTCTCTTCACCTTTTATTGATCGTGTCCAACTGATGCAGCTGATGGGTGTGCCCAGATGACCCCAACACTCCAACTGCTGGTTCCTCTTAATATGGCAAACACTACATTGTTCTATATAGGATGTCATTTTTGGAAAAGTAAGATGAAAGATGATATAAACATGAATAGGTATTTATCAATATATTTAATCAATATATAACCGATTTGAAGCAATAACCTTTTCCTAATTATCATCTGAGCTATTTCTTTAAAATTCTTCAGGTTTAGTGTTCACTAATTCAATAAGAGCACAAATTATGGTTTTTCTATTAGTGAACTTTTTTTCAGAGATAAAGTTGAAAGTACTTAAAAAGATGATAATATCGTTTCACTTATGAAGTACTGTCTTTTGATTTGTAAGACGAAGGTTTGAATAAACTGCAAAACATTGTAAATATTTAATCAAAATATGACTCATTTGAAGCAATAATCTTTTCTGGATAATCCTCTAATGATAATATGCCATCTCTATAAAATTCTTTAGGTTTAGTGGTTATAAATCCAGTAAAAGCATGAATTATGGCTCCTCTATTATTGAACCTTCTGTTACAAATATGACGTTTGAAATGTTTAAAGAGATGATAATCTGTATGAGAAATGTCAGGTGAATATGGAGGATACTGCAAGACTTCATATCTATCATATTTATTGGGATTAAGTTGTTACATATGAATGTTTTGAATTGTAAGATAAAGGATGATATTAACAACAAAAAAGGGGTGAATATTTCATCAAAATATGACCTGTTTGAAGCAATAATCTTTTTCTATTGATCCTCCAATGATAATATGCCATTTCTATAAAATTCTCTAGGTTTGGTATTGTTACAAATTCATTAAAAACACATGATATGGTTTCTCTATTATTTTACCCTGTATTCCAGATATGAGGTTCAAAATGCTTTGAAGGATGTTTCATTTCAAGATAATACTAGGTTGTTATGTATGAAATGTATTTTTTGTTTTTTGAAAAGTAAGATAGAAGATGATATAATCTACAAAAGATGGTATGTGTACTTGATCAAAATCTGACTCAATCGAAGCAGTTCCAATGATCCTCAAATAATGATATACTATTTAACATACACAAGCAGAATGTTCATATCAGACGTATAATGTTTATTGCTGGAGTTTAAGTGACAGCAAGTCTCTTCAAATCTCCAGCACCTGTCTCGGTATCATTGCACACCCCAGCAACACTATTGCTATTATTAAATGAAAAATGAAAAAAATATATGCTAGACCAGGGATGATGAACCTATGGCAAACGTGACCTAGCTGGCATGCAGAACATTTTATTGGTAAAAGAAATCAGCAACCTTTAATTTATCAGTAGTCCCCCTCAAAAGTGAAGGCTCAGTGATACATTGCTTCAAAAGGGGAAAAAAGAGATCAGGTCTGGTTAGTCACTCAATAGAAACTGTCACGTGATCAATGCCTATGAGCAGTATGCTTTGTTGGGGGTGATCAACTAAAAAAAAATTTTAAAAATGTGTTTATCAATGAATAAGTTACTCATTTAGCCTGGATTTTCAAAAAACACTTTGACTTATATTGCGAATTGGGAAAAGTTTTCAAAACAAAAAAATGAATATTTTTCAGTATATTTGAACACTGCACCTTATTAGATGCAGTCTGTATGCATGATACGTACGTAGCCAGCCTGGCAGACCACCTCAAATATTAAAGAGATCTATGTTGACAGTTTCGTTGACCATTTCGGTTGATAATTCCTAAAACAAAAATATTCATCCGTAACAAGTAACCATTTGGTCAAGGCACTAAACACGCATTACTTTGATCTCTGCTTTTACTGGTATTGCCTATGATTAGCACTATTTTATCATAGAAAATGTTGGAAAGCGACCCTCTAATTAGTTCCAACTTAGTTGCTGCTAGTTATGAGATTTCAAAGATTATTTCTGAATGTGGGAAACCACTCTTTGACGGGGAATATATTGAAGACCAATGGCTTGAATGTAATCCCTTTTCTTATCGAAAGTTTTCAAGAGGAGGAATAAAATTATTTAGCACATTAGGAATTAGCTAAAATGCAAATACAATAAAAAAAACGATGATCTACTGCTAAAAAATTCCCACTTACACGCAAAGAAAATTTTCCCATGATATTATTCCCAATGTTGGCTCACGTACTCCAAATTTTTGTATTATTTCCAAAGAGATTTTTCTTCTGTATTTGAATTCATTTGATGTTCAAGAGCAAGGCATTCATTTTTATTCATTGGTGTTTCCTTCTTATGTGTGGGTTGTGCAGCTAGCGGGAGTGGCTATTAACTAAAGTCAATACCGGTGCTGTCTTTTTTGCTCTTTGTGTAGCATTTCAAAGCATTAAATGTGTACTTGAAATTTTTTACGCAGTTAAGTTGTAGCAGTCACCACACTCGATCAACAAAGTTAAATTATGTAAAAAACCAAAGACAACCCAAAATAGAGATTTTTAAAAAATGATTATTAGTCATTATACCTCCACTGGTAGAGGAAGGCCTTTCCCATCTTCTTCCATGACAAGCCGGATTGTGTTTATAAACATCATGTTTTACTGGCAAACTTTTCTGTCTCACCTCCATCTTGTGTCTGGCCTTTTCCTTCTGTTTTTACTGCCCCATGGGCACCAATCATTTAGCTTTTTGCTCCATCTGTCATTCCTACTTCTGGTTATGTGTCCTGCCCATCTCCATTTTTGTTGCTTGATTACGGTTCCTTGTTAACCCTTTTCTATTGCTAAGAGTTATTCCTAACTGTACTATTGTGAATTTATTTTTGATTGGTTTTGTATATTACTAGGTTTTGCATGTGTACATCATAGCTGGTATTATACCTTGATAGCATACTTTATGTTTGCTTTTCAATTTGTCTCTATTCATACCAAATGCTTTCCAGCCAATTGACATGTGCTGTCATGATAACAATTTTCTCCTCATCCCAAAAGTTGAGCTTTCATTTGCCCCTCCTTCATTGAATGGGTTATTGAAACATACAGGATTTTTTTTTTCCCTGTAAAAAGTTCTCCCAAATTATTGGGTAAGGGCCGTATGGTTGGAGATGTTGTAAAAAGCCCTCTAAGGGAGTAGTATAAACTGCATCAAATATTTGTGAATTTCTGTAAGAATGAACAGAAGTAGTAATATTAAAAATGAAAATGAAAATAAAATGGATTTTTTAGGAAAATATCTATTCTGTGCCAAATATCCCAAATCTGAAAAAAAAAATTGAAAAATGAAATATAAAGATAAATAGAGAAATAAGAATAAAAAACTCCACAAGTCTAACATTTAGACATGAAGTGAAATCATATAAGAAACGACTAGAAAAATAATTAAGATATGTTAATTGAATGATTAATCAAAGCATTAATTATGACAGATTATGAAATTGAAGTAATTTTTGGAAACCATCGGTTAAAACTGTCAAAATAGGTTTCTGAAGATTTCAAGTTGGTCTAGCTGGCTGGCTGGCAGGCTGACAGGTTGGCTGGCAGGCTGGCTGGCAGACTGGCTGGCAGGCTGGCTGGCAGGCTGACAGGTTGGCTGTATGTATTTATATGTGTATACATCATGCTTATAAGCCATACCTTTCCAGGCTGAAATTTTCAAGATTTACTCATTATTATATTATTATATTATTATATAAAAAGAAAAAGTGCTAATTTTTGTTTTTTGAAAAATTTCCTTCTGAAATAAGTTTTTGAAGTGTGTTCAATGTAGGTACATGCCAAATTGATCCCTCAGTTTATGCCCAGCAGGATTCATGTTTGTTTTTGGGAAATTCAGGCATTTTTAGTGAACACTACCCAACAAATAGTGAGAGAACTTAGTTATCCATCGATCATCCTCTCCGGAGGCTTCATGTCCAATCACCCTTTAAAACAGGTTAAGTTAAGTTAAGGTTTGAAAAAAAACAACATGAAATTGGGATACTTGAATGATTGAAAATAAATTGCCTTATAGAATAGCTTTAGGCTCTTTATTGCTGATCCATTCTTGAAAAACCAAGTCATCTTTGATGGGTATATTAAAGTAATTAATAACCATCACAACAACACCACAAACAACAACAGAAACTACAAGTCACCTTTAACCCTTTCTGTTGCTTTTGGCCTTTTCCCAAATCTCATCATAGGAGACGTCAAGGAGGAAAATTAATGACGAGATGAGAGAGAAAAATGGAAGGAGGGAAGAGAAATAGAAAAAGGAAGGGTATAAGAGAAGGAGAGGGACAATATTGACAAGACGAAAGAGATTAATGAAGAGATGGGTCTGGTTAGTCGATCGATATAAACTGTCATGTGACCAATGCTTTTCAACAGCATAAAGTGTTGGGAGTGATCAATTAGGAAAATTGGAAAAACGGGTAGTCAATAAATAAGTTACCTCTTTCACCTCTTGTTGGGCTGTTGAAATTTTCAAATTTTCTGAATATTCTAGAACATTGCTGGATACAAAGTAAGAGACCAATTTAGCAGAAACTTACATTGCTAATTGAACCCACACAAAAAACCTATTTGAGAGAGAAACTTTTTATATAACAAAAAAAAACATTTTTCTTTCAGAAATAATAAGCATGAATGTTCAAAATTTCAGCCCTTTAGCTCCATTGATGTAGCCTGTACGTGCAATACTTACATACTTGGCTAGGCAACCGCACCCTTTTAAAAACAGAAGAAACCTATGTTGACGGTTTTGGTTGACAATTTCTAATGAAGGTGGATATTTTCATGGATTGCCTGCTAAACCAGCTTGAAAACTGAAGAAAACCTATGTTGATAATTTAGGTGACAGTTATGATTGACAGTTTCTTATATAACAAGGAAATGTAGAGAGGAGGGGGGGAAATTCTTGTGTTATTGGAGGTGGCAAAGGTGCAACACTCATCTTGCAATCTCTGCATAACTTGCGGTTTATTCACACCCACCTCCCCCCCCACAGTGACTGCCCTTTATGTCTTGTGATCACCGTCATCCTCCTCCTACTCCTCCTCTTTCTCCTCCTGCTTGTGGGCAAAGAAGGTGAATGGATGGGTGATGCTCAGTGGGTTGGTGCTGACGTGTCCTCAAATAGCCAAAGACCTGCTCATCTTCCTATGGTGAGTGCAAGGAACTCCTCTATGACATTAGATGTGGATGATTTTCGAAACAAAAAAAAAAAGAGATCATTAAGTCTGCAGTTGTCACATTATTAACTAGAACGCACTCAGTGCATGTCTTTGCCATTGCTTTACGCTAATGAAAAACTTGATGAAGATAGAACAGGTCTGGTTGGTCACTTGAAAGAAACCATCGTGTGACCAAAGTCTTTTTGCAGCATGCCGTGTTTGGAGTGATCAATCAAAAATTGGAAAAGGGAGTGACTAATGAATGAATTACTTCTCTCGCCTTCTGTCGGGCAGTGAATAGTAAAAAAGTTTGAATTTTCAAAATACATCTGCCAATACCACAATGATATCCACAACCACACAAAATACACACATTTTGAGTATTCACATATTTAACAAATACCCGTAACATGATCCTCGAATACACCAACTTGAGGCAGACATACATATTAAATAGATGAAGCGAAATGATAACAGTCATAAATGACCTTCTCTCCTTTCCCTCCAACTGTGACTTGGGTTTGGATTGACATCACTAGCTTTTAGTTTGAAGTGGAATCAGTTTTTTTCTTCACTTCTAACCTTGAAGAAGTCTATTTTCCATAAATAAAATGCATTAGTTTCTCTTTATTCAAAATTTTTTAGAAATGCACTGTACTAGTTTTTCTCAATCTTTTTATATTTCCATTTTGTCAGTTATCATTTAAATCTTGTCGGATTTTTTCAACATACATGCAACAAATATATATATATATATATATATATATATATATATATATATATATATATATATATGTGTGTGTGTGTGTGTGTGTGTATATATATATATGTATATATATATAAATAGTATAATGTGGATTTGCTGCACAAAGTAGCTCATGTTTCTGCCCTCTTTGGCCTCATCAGGTGAATGATTGTCTGTGTTTTTTTGGTCTATTTATAATAAATAGATTTATGATAAATAGACCCCAAAAAGACACAGACAATCATTCGCCTGATGACACCGGAAGAGGGCAGAAACATGAGCAAGTTTGTGCAACAAATCCACATTCTACTATTTATTTCCAGCTCTACTCTAAAACAACTTAACTTCATGAGTAAAAAGTTGTATGTATCGAGCACTCTATGAAATAAATTCATTACATATCAGAAGTGGCTTTATATTATTGATATATTATCATATCATGTTATACTGCTAGCCTGATTTGTACCACATATACTGTGTATATATATATATATATATATATATATATATATATATATATATATATGTATATATGTATTTATAAAAAGAGAGAGAAAGAAAACTTTACAGCCTTGAACACTAAACATCAAGAAACTTTTTTTATAATTTTTTTTGTGTCACTTCAGTCACTTATTTCCCAATACCTGTCAATGCAATTGATGTAATTTTCTTCAGTGTTTTTTTTTTTTTCCTGTTTTCCCTATACTTTGTCATCATGTTACAATGAGTAAATTTTCTCTTCTTTGGATCATCAATTGTTTACCATGTTACTGTTTTGGGGATTTTGAAAACAAAACAGTTATATCAACATGGCACCCCTCCTGTGTTGATCAAACATCACCTTCCTTTCAGCTATGATTTTGATACATGCATGTTTGCTGAGTAGATGTGAGGTGATCCAACAGAATGTTGATGAATATGACAAATAAGAAAGGTCTGTAAGAGGAGAGATATTTATTTTATTGACACAGTCCAGGCCAAATGATGAATGGATGTTTGAAAATCAGGAAGGGGTATGAACAATGATTATAAAGGATATTCAGGATTATGTTTTTATGCTGTTAATTATTCAGTTATTGTGTGTGTATTACTTCTTGTCCACTTGATAATATTGTTGGATATTGTATCCACAATATATATATATATATATATATATATATATATATATATATATATATATATATATATATATATATATATATATATATATATATGAAGCACAAACAAGAGAAAGAATTGTACGCACACATATATATATATATATATATATATATATATATATATATATATGTATATGTATGTATATATATATATATATATATATATATATATATATATTTATATATATATGTATATGTATATGTATATGTGTATGTGTGTACAATTCTTTCTCCTGTTTGTGCTTCACTTGTTATCATATAGTCAAACTCCAGTTCAAGTTAATTTCCCCCTTCTGTAACAAGAATAATGTTCACCAAATTTGTTGGGCACTCTTACTAACTGAGCCAATCTGACAAGTTTCATATATTCACAAATTTATTTACTATTTAGGTGTACAATATGACAATTGCGATAACCATTTTCTGTCGGAATAGAAGTAGGAGTGGAATTTGACTGTGCAGCTGGCAAGCTTGTTGTATTTCATTGTTATTTATTATTGGTCTGCTTTGTTGAATGAAATGAAGGTTGTGTCAGAATAAATAAACTGAACATTGAATGATTTATGATCACCCTCTTGCAAAACATTAACATTGCTCCGCCCCCACACCCCCATCAAGTGGCTTGCTGCTATCACAGGACAAATCTCTCATCAGAAACCGTTATCCAAATCTGTCAACATAGGTTTCTTTAATTTTCAAGCTAGTCTGGCTGGCTATGTATGTATTACGTACAGACTGCACCAATGGAGCTAGAGGGTTGAAAATTTTGAACATTTTTCTTCTCATTATGTCTAGAAAAAACTTCCTCTGTTTTAGGGAAATTGAGTCCTCTATAGTTATAATGCTGAGAGAAGCAGCTTGTTCACTGATGTCCCATGCAAGGACATGCAAGAAGGGGCTGATTAATGAATTACTTCTCTTACATTTTGTTGGGCTTAAAACATGTGTGGATGCTGCCAGACACAAACTAAGGTACCAATTTAGCATAAACCAACTTTGTGAATTGCACCCTCCCCCGACCTGGGATGGGGTTAAAAAAAACAAAACAATGTTTTTTCTAGACATGATAGAATGTATAAGTTTGAATTTTAAGTTTCCTAGCTCCATTGGTGTGGCTTGTACATGTGACTCATATATATACATATATATATATATATATACATATATATATATATATATATATATATATATATATATATATATATATATATATATATATATATATATATATATATATATATATATATTGCCAGGTAGCCAGCCAGACTAACTTGAAAACTGAGAAAACCTATGTTGACAGTTTTAGTTGATGTTTTCTAATGGCTTTTAATGATGGAATTTTTGATATGACTTATCATCAAAAGAGCATTAGATAAGTTAAGCAACATTCTACCTTGTCAATATCATATGAGTTACCATATGAGAATATCAGTAGGGCCTTCCTTTGGGTCCCAGATGCTCAGGGCAAGCTGAATTCCATGGTATTATCTCATTCTTTGTTTGATTTCTTTTTCATCTAATTTTTTTATGGAGATTGCTATCCAAGGTAGATATAGTGATCAACTTTCTTTAGGTGTGCTTTTTCGATTTTGATCTTGGTGTCTTTATCCTTAACACGTTTGTTGTACATGACATTTGTTTCTCTGAACTCATATGAAGACAAACTGTCTCGCTTTCTCCATTCAGTTCATCTAACATTATCTGGAGGAATGGTATCTTCAGGTTCACGACAAAGAGGACGGTGTTGTCAGCAAATCTGAGGTTACTTGGGTATTTACCGTTGAATCTGATACTTTTCTTTCTATGACTATTAGAAAACTGGGATGGCATGACGATTTAGACAAGTTTACAAGATATTGATGCTGCAATATCGGCGATAGAGAGAACTGTTGGATCTTGGGGTAGGTCTATGTTGGAAGACAGACATTAAAAGACTACTGATGATGATGATGATGATGATGACGACGACGACAACGACAACAACAACGACGATCATTATCATGATCATCATCATCTTATTTATTTATTTATCTATCGATCTATGTTTTACTGTAAGGAAAATCAATATCTAAGTATATATAAGCACTAAATTATGGTTATTGATACTAAATGGGAATTTTCGTTGCCAATTCTTTCTCTCAGTTTCATTACAATGGAAAATGCTTACCTATCAGATATCCCAGAAAAATTTGACTTATTTTCCCGTTTTTCCTGTTTGTAAATGGAAAGTCTGACCCTCAAACTGAAAAGCATACAACGTGCATGTGAGAGAACCATGCTCAACCTTATATGGAGAAATCACAAGACAGCACAATATATTAGGAAAAAAAGATAGAGAGTAGTGGTAGATCCTTGGGAAGGTCTATGTCAAATGACGGATGATAAAAGACTAATGATGATGATGACTGTGTCAGACACATGGAAGGCACTGCCTTGCACTTGGATCCCTAGGAGACTGCCTGCGTGGACTGTACCTTGACCCAAGCTTGAATATCATGTACTGTAAGAAAAGAAGAATATATTAATCCTGATCAGAACTTGGAGGTCTGAGACTTGAAGGTCAATTTTCGTACAAACCTACATTATTAGAGAATTAAGTGAGGTTCTTTCTATAATTTTAGAAGGAGAGAGTTGTTTAGACTACTGAACTACAATATTTCCTTGTGTCGAATTAGTGTGGCCAATGTCATTTTTTAGATTACTTTTGAAAGTATTTATATTTTTTCAAGTAGCTGTTTTCTGAGTGTGACAGTTCCACTAGCTGGTAACTCAGGAGAAGAAGAAGTGGTATTGAACTCCTGTAGATTCTTGTGCTTGAAACTCCTTGCTATGCTCTCCTGTTGCACTGCTGATAGATGAGGATAGCATTATCTTTGATGGACATTTTATGCAGTGATAGTGATAGTGAAGTCCATTTTGTGATTGTTTTTGATGAGTTTGTACATTTCCAGTAGATCTGCCCCCAATTCTTTTAAAGTCTCCAAGTTCGGGTTTTGCAGTCTCCCAAAGTAACATAGATTGTGAAGATATGGAAGTAGATTTGTTGCATGGCATTGTACCCCCTCAATTACCTTGATGTTGTATTTAGGGGGTTCATATTCATGAAGCATATTCTGAGTGGTGTCTGACTAGTGCCTTATATAGTGGTATGAATGTATCGGTGTCCAAGTTTTTGAAGGTATGCTGTGAATATCCCAATGGTCTTATATACCTTCTGCTGAATGTGGTGTGCGAATGGTAGTTTGGAGTCTCTGTATGCATTCAAGTCTTTTTCTGCATCTGTGGTGTCTAGTGTATGGAGTTCTCATCATTGTATTTTCAAGGTTTGGGTTATTTCTACTCAGATGCATTATTTAGCATCTTGTGGGGTGAAACTTCCTTTGCATTTTATTAGCCCTCTGCACCAGCATTGCAAGGTCTATGATGAATTGTCCACCAGTTTCATCTGTCGTCAGAGGTAGGTAGAGCTTTGTGCCAGCTGTAAATGAGCTGATGAATGAGTTTACTTTGTTAAAAGATTATTAATGAACAGCATGGAGAGGACAGAATACTCCCTGTAGAAAATAGTAAATAAACAAAAGTAGCATTAAAGTATTGTAATTCAGGTGTGGCTTTATTGTGCTCACTTTCCAGTAGAGTAAAGGTAAACTGTGGATGTAAACTTTACTATTTACTATTCTGTAAGAATAGAACAAAATTATAGTCTATGAATGGTCAAAAGGATCTAAATGTCACTAAGCCATCCACAAAACATCTTAGTAAGGAAGGGAGAAAGTAATGGGACCTTAATTTTATGATCTTTCTCTCCTTCGAAAAACTGGGCATGTCAAAATCAGTGTGTATCTGAGCCTGCAGTATCCTCCACACTAGAGCTTCTCAAAGTATGGGGTTGGGCCCCCTCTGAGGGGCGGAGGGTGTAGATGATCATAAGGGGTTGCAGAAAGGTCTGAAAAATCTTTTGAAAGCATGATTTTATAATTAGTGTTTTTTTTCCTCTGTACAAAAATGTATTCCTTCTGGTGCTCATTTTAGAACAACTAATTTTTCAAGAATAAAAGATTTCATTTTTGTTAATGTTTCATTTATTTGTTTTTCGAAAATAATTTATTTTTTCTTGATATAAACATTGTTAAAAAAAACCCAGAGATAACAGATGGCTGAAATGTGCACTTCTCCATGATAGAAAAAGCACAATTTGCAGAAACTATCAGAAAAGTTCTGAAATTTAATAAGCTGCTTTCCGGAGGAACCATCTCAAGGAGACAGGCAGAAGCTGGTTTTGCCCTGAAAAGATGTGCTAGGAAATCTTTTTTGTCAAATGTCAAGATGACTTCCTTCCTTTTTCTTTCTTTTGCTCTTTGTCCTTCTTTTTATTCTTCTGTTTCTCTGTCTCTCCCCTCTAACTTTTTTTAGTCTTTCTCTCTTTTTTGCTTTTCTTTTTTTTTTAGTTGCTTGCTCATGATGAGAAACTGTCGACCAAAATATAGTTTTCTTCAGTTTTCATGTTGTTCTTGCTAGCTGGCCATGTATATGTGTATTGCATATATAAGCCATAGCAAGTGACCTAGAAGGCTGAACATTTCAACATTTACTCTTTAATACAAAAAAAGCAACTTTTTCTTATGTTTTGGAAAATTATCTTTCTAAGTATTTCTAGTGTGTGTGTGTGGGGGGGCAATTTGCAATGTGAGTTTAGCATTAAATTGATCCTTAAGTTGACAGCTTTGGGTTTTTCCCCTTTTTTCTTTTAAAATTCTGTCTGTTTTAAAGATCACTGCCCAACAAAAGGCAAGAGGGATAGCCTAAACATGGATCACTCCTTTTTTCATTTTTTTTGATCAAACACTACTAATACAGCATGCTGTCAAAAGACATTGGTCATTTGACGGTTTCTATGTAATGATTAACCAGACCTGTTTATTATTTATGACTCAATTAACTCCAACCCTATACAAATATATTGAATACTGAAGGACATAAAAGTGGTAAGGAAAGAATCGTAAAAGATAAGTTTCTATGATGCAATTTTTAAGATGAATTATCATTAAAAGAGCCTGAAAATATATCCCGGAATTTTTGAGATGAGGTATTATTATTATTTCTATTGATATTCAGACCATCCTCATACATTGACCGTACTCCCCTCTTAGCGTTAGTAGTATTGTTATATTGTCTCTAGGATCGAACCTAGAACCATCAGATTACTTTACAGTAATTTGTCTGATGCTGTAACCACTGCGCTATGTGTCCATGATGATACCTGACGAAGGCCGTAGAGTGCAACGGCCGAAACGTTGTATGAAAAACAACCAAGTCCGAATATCAACAGAAATAAGCCTGAAAATAGTTAAGTAATTTTCTGCCTTGTCAGTATCATATGAGTTATTACAATAAACTATAGATACTGCCTATCTTTTTGAGAAGGGTTATTAAAATGGATCAGCCTAAATGTTATGCTAGCAACACTAACCACAAAAAGGAGTCCAGTTGTCTGAAAAGCTATTTGAATATTATTTCAAAGAGTTTTTGGGACGATTGAAATCTTCTTGTTAGGCAGCCAGCATGAACATGTTGACTGAATGTATAAGTCAGACAAATGCAGAGTTGAACTCTATGTGGCTTTCACTACTCAACAAAGACAAGGTATGGAAATCGTTGTCTAATGAAAGAAAACGAAAAAATCAATGTAGTGATCATGGGAATATTCTGTCTACCACCATCACATTTAGATATTACACCTGAAGGAGGCCTTAGAATGAATCAACCAAAACATTGTGTTCACAATACAAACCACAAGAAGTTCAATTGTCCACTTTTAATATTTGAATTCAATTAACTAATTTCTACAAGGACCATCCCAAGGTGTCTGTCAGGGGCTGTTTTCATCTTAGAAAGATGCGCTTGAAAGTCTGCTGTTTAATATTAAGATGACTTCCTTCTTTTCTTCTTCCTTCTTTTCTTCTTCCTTTTTTCTTTTTCCTTCTTTTCTTTCTCCTTCTTTTCTTTCTCCTTCTTTTCTTCCTTATTTTTTCTCTTTCTTTTTTCCTCCTTATTTCCTTTTCTTTTTTTCTTTCTCCTTCTTTTCTTTCTCCTTCTTTTCTTCTTCCTTCTTTTTTTCCTCCTTTTCTTCCACCTTCTTTACTTTCTCCTTCTTTTCATTCTTCTTTTTCTCTGTTACTCTCACTTTTCCTAGTCTTTCTTTCTTTCCTATCAATATGTTGCTTGCTGATTAATAGGCCTCAAGAGTGCCATTTCTCTTGTGACTGGGGTAAAACACGGAATAGGGAAAAGGGGTGAAATTGAAACCTCTTACTGTCTAATTCCCCCATGTTTTCTGGTGCCCCCTTGTCACAAAAGAGCCCTTGTTCCTTATCAAAGAATCCCAGTTCCAATTTCTTGAAGATTAGTATCACTTCCTGAAGTTTGTTTCAGACCTGTCAAAAATGCTCTTTTTTTTTTTTATTTACTGGAAGAAATTCTTTTTTCTCTTACCTTTTATTTTACAAACTTTCGAACTTTGTATATGTTTTAAAGATCTTTTTATCCTTTCATTGCTACTACATAATCAGAATAAAACTGTTGCAGTTCTGTCAAAAATGTTCCTTTCTTTATCTAAAGGAATAAATTCTTTTTTTTTGGTAACTTTTATTTTAACAACTTTCAAACTTTGTTTATGTTAAGATATATTTATTTGGAAAAAAAATCTTTTTATCTCTTTATTGCTGTTACATACTTGAAAAAATGTTGATTATAAAGTTTATCGAGTAAGAGCAGCTGGTATGGATAACCAAGCTTCCATCAGGCAAAACGGGATAGAGATCAAGTCTCACTGAAAGGCTTTCCCTAATTTCCGCTCTGAATCATTTACTGATTTAATGTTGCCAATTAGGGTGTTCATTGAATCCAACATTCATCGCTATTTCAGCTTATTTTTTGTTATTTCCCAACAATTTTCAGCTGATTCTAGCTATTTGTAGCTGATAAATGGCCACAAAATGGCTAACAGTGTATTTAAGTGTGTTTTGGCGTTTCTTGACTCTTGAGGTCAATTTGGTACAAAAATTGAGATGGCACCTCTGTTACTAAGACCTATTCACTGACGGTCTGTTGTGATGGAAAGCAACTTGATTTAAGAACAGGTCTGGTTTGTCAATCAATAGAAACTGGGCAGAGACCAATGTCTTTTGGCATCATACTTTGTTAGGTGGGGTAATCAATTAAAATATCGGAAAAGAAGTGATCAAGGAATAAGTTACTTCTCTCACCTTTTGTTCAGCAGTGATCACTAAAAGAGTCTAAAATGTGAATGCTGAAAGACCCAAAATAAAGGATCAATTTACCACAAACTTATATTGCAAATTGTACCCTGCCCCCACAAAAAAACCGATGGGGGGATTTTTCAAAAAACAAAAACACATTTTTCTTTAGATATAATAGGGAGGTTTAGATTTTCAATCCTCTTCCTCCATTGGTGAGGCCTGTATGAATGATACATAGAGATATACCCAACCAGCCAGACTGGCTTAAAAACTGAAGAAACCTATATTGAGAGTTTTGGTTGACGGTTTCAGAAATAGTGATAAATGATTTTTCTTTTTTTTTTAGAAAACCCCTTTTCCCTGAAAGGAGAACAAACAGAAAAAAATTTTGCTTTAGATATTTTTTTTTCTTCTCAGTCCTGATTTAGTTAACCTTGTAGACCCTGGCCAGTACCTAGATGGGTTACCAATTGAGTATACCAGTTGCTGTACCTAACTGGGGATCATGTAGAGTGAAAACCAACCTCTATACCAAACTCAATAATGCGAACTGAAGAATCCCTTTCTCCCCAAACGCTCTTGCTGGCCAAGCTGTGATTGATAAGAGATGAATGAATCTCAGTTCTTGGATTATCATCTCTGTTTGTTTACTTAAAAGTATTTCCTTTAAATTGGTATAAATATTTATTTAATTTTAGTTTAGTCTATCACAAGGGTGAAAGGATGGAGTATAAAGATTCTATTGATCTGATGTCTCGGGCGGTAGAGCCTGACAGATCTTGAAAATCAGCATTCAAAATTCTGCCTTTTTAGCATGACCTCAATCCCAACTTCTGGCATCAGTATAAAACTATATCAACCTCAACACAGCCTCCATTACATCAGACGGAGTAAACATTGACAGGGTAAACATAGAGAGAGAATATTTCAACAATTCAAGATACTGTGATGATAATGTATTAATATCAGAAACTACGGAGCATATTCAGAACATGTATTGGAAAAGCCAAAAAATAAGGTTAAAGATGAACAAAATAAAGACAAAAGTTATGTTCCATGATGAAGTCCTAAAAAAGACCAATAAAATAATAAGTTGGTGTAGTATTCACTTGATCAATCAGACTTATCAGTAGTTTAATCAAAACAGAATTTTAGAAAAATTGGTGGAGCCCCTCTGCTGGCTATGGCTTCAGCCATCCTTACTAGGGTTCCACATCACATTGCTTGTTACTCGGCCTGTTTACAATATGTGGAAGGGACTTGAAGGAAAAAAGCTCCTAAGGTGGTATCACTCACTTCGCCCTCCTCTATTTTACCCATAGCTGGGTGGGGAGAAATGGATTAATATCTTTCCCTAGGGTATTAGTGCGAGGTGAACATAGACTAGAATTTGAACTTGACTCACCTAATCCATTTTCTGTACTTTAACCAACTCAGTGACCCCCTACATCCAAACCAGCATTAAAAGAACCAGGGCAGTAGCCATTCCAAATGTGCATGTTTGGAGTGTGGAGCAGCCTGCCATTATTATCATATAAAATAATTTTCTATTCATTGTACAGTGTGGTTTTGAAGTATTGTGGCTACTTCTCTTCAGTGTTACCAATTTAGATAATTTACGTCTAAATTTAGATCTATCACTGATTCAAATATTTTATTATCTAAATTCAGATCTGTTGCCAATTTACATATTTCATATCTAAATTTAGATCTTTGATTTTAGACAGAAGGTCTATAATCTGTAGCCTTTGATTTATCTTTATCAGATTTCTCAAGAACCACTAATCCAAACAACTTCAAACTTGATACTGTAATATTTTGTGTACAGGCCAATATATCTGGCAAATGACAGCTGTGTACAATGGCCAGTTGTTGAGTAATTGTGGGACATTAGATTTCTTAGTGAGCAGAGAATTATAAATGGCAAATATCAACATGGTACAATGGCCAGTTGTTGAGTTATCTTGGTGTATACATTCACACCTACAGATATTTCTTCAGTTATTGTGAGATGTTCATTTCTCCAGATGGGAGTTGAAGGTTGGTCACCGGCACAGAAAATATTATAAATGAGTTAAATTGAGTTTTGGCTGTGGCTCCTTGCGTTCATTTTGTATTAATGCTCTTAGGACAGGTATGAATCAACTCCCCACCCCCAGCTATAGTAGGGCAGTTGGTGCCCTTCAGCCCTGAAAAGCCATCCATCAAAGAGAAGATTATTTAGATAGAAAAAAAAAACCGTTTGGGTAAGGAGGTTTGGGTAAGAGTTAGAAACTCCACCCAGTAAAGCCTATTTGCTAATAAAATCTATGTTTCCAGCCAGGGTGGTCATTTAGTATTTTTCAAAACCAAAATTGGGAAAAATTGGTTACTGAACAAAGCAATTTAGTTCTGAATATAATGATTAGGTACTGAAGGGAAATTCACACAAGATAACTATCCATTACACATGTATATCATATTACATAACTGTACATGAATAATTGAAAAGAAAAAAGCATTTCAATCTATTTACCCTGCAAGTTTAGTCTGATGATGGATTTCAAGTTGTTTGCTTATTTTGGTATGAAAGCTCCTCAATTTAGTCCCCAAACCAAACAAATTTGGTTTTATAGTGGATTTCAAGATTTTTGATTATTTTGGTACTGAAGTTACTTAATTTGGTCCCAAGACCATATAAAATTGGTCTCTGGCAGCAAAAGACATCTGGCAACCAGGTTCCACCAGAAGTGTATTGAAATAAAGATAAAAAAAACATTTTTTCAATTAATGAGTTAAACTTGTTAGATCCTCATGTATAGATATGTTCATTTTACCTTTAATTTGAGGAAATATGATCACTCGTGTGTCTTTTTGAAGAATAAAATTTTTAGAAATATGAATAGCTGGAGTCTGCTTTGCAGTCTCACTTTTATGTTTAATTTATAAGATTACAAAGCACCTGTATATTTATGCAACTGTATAAGAGCTCATTATGAAATTCACTATCATTCCACCAGAAATAGCTTTGATATTCAACCCCACTTTGCAAGAACCAAATCAAGAAATGTCCCATTTTATTTTCATTTATAAAGAATTTGATGAAATATCTGAAATAATTAACAAACAATATTCCACAGCTTTCTTTCGAATAGGACAGAAATGCAAAAATGATTTATTATATATGAAACTGTTGATTTTTATCTGAGTTAGTCAGATTTGATTGTGTTTCATTTATCTCAGATTTTCCTGTTGTGTTGTTAGTTTTATGACTTAGTAGGTTGGTCTTGTTTCTGTTATTGAAGCTCTTAAGGAGAAACACTGTAACACAAACTAAGGCAGGTTAACTTGAATTTATTAATTTTTTGTTTTTACTAATTAGTTCATGTTTTTGGTTCTTGCGGGTTGTTTGATTTTATTCATTTTTTTTACTTAATAATTCAGGGTCATCCTATTTACATGTGTGTACATAACTATAAGATTAAACATGTTTTTCTTTTATTGTCAATGTTTGAAGGGATTTGAGTGGAAGAGTAAAATCACACTCCCCTCACAGTCCTTATACTATGTTGTGAGTCCTGTTTTCTCAAATAAATATCTTCATCTTCTTCTTCTTCTTCTCCTCTCCTTCTCCTTGTTCTTATTCTCATTCTTCTTCTTCTTCTTCTTCTTCTTCTTCTTCTTCTTGTCGTTGTTGTTGTTGTTGTTGTTGTTGTTGTTGTTGTTCTTCTTCTTCTTCTTCTTCTTCTTCTTCTTCTTCTTCTTTTTCTTTTTCTTCTTCTTCTTCTTCATTTGTTGTGAATTGGTCTGTAAAATGTATACAGGCGTCCATCGATATTTAAGGGTAATTACTGTATTGGAAGTTGCATCAGATCAGTTGTAAAAACAAAAATGGGATTAATTGCATTGTGTCGTTCGTTAATTACAGTGTAGTTTGGTAGGACTATGAGTAAATTAAGATGACCATTAGGATCAGTGGCATGGCTAGAAGGGGAGCAGGCGAGTGGTTACCCCTCCCCCCTGAACTCATACTGAAGAAGTGGCACCTTTTCAACAGTCTTTTAACTCTTTAGTTCCTTTGTATGATATAATTGAATCACATTCTTTCAATTTTTATCATTGCGCTTTGATAAAATATTAACAACAATTATTTACATCTTATATAACTGTATCTTCCTCATGCTCTGATTTAAGATATGAAATAACAATTAGTCATTCAAAAGAAATCATCACGTGACCAATGTCAGTTGGCACCATGCTATGTTGGGAGTGATCAATTAAAGAAATTGGAAAAGGTGTGATCAATGAAGTTACTTCTTCGTTGGGTAGTGATCACAAAAAAAGTCTGAATTGAAAAAAAAAAATCCTGAATGCTCCTGGACACAAACTAAGGTATCAATTTAGAATGAACATACATTGCAAATTGACCCCCCACTCTGCCCCCCACTTCCTTTTTAGAGAAGGAATTTTGAAAAAACAGGAAAACAGTTTTTCTAGACAAAATAAGGGGTGAATGTTTAAATTTTCATTGTTGTGGCCTGTATCCATGATGCATACACGACCAATCAGCCAGCCAGCCAGCCAGCCAGCCAGACCAGTTCAAAAACTGGAGCACCCTATGTTGACCATTTTAGCAATAGTTTCTAATTAAAATATAGGATGGATCTAGAATCATTTTGTACATTTCCTGGTGTCTTTTTTTTTCACTCCCTGTAACATTAGAATCTAGTTACACCCCTGATGAAGAGTCGTCATTGATGAAATAATTGATATGATTAATTTTATTTTGCAATTAAAAAAAAAAAGTGACGGAAAAAGAGAATTGAGGGAGAAAGAGAGGGTAAAGCTTAATTTTGCGTAATTATCTCCAACTCGTTAAGATGATTTGCTTCTGCCGATGGTAATGTATCCGTTCATTATAGAATATTGAAACTTTGTACACACAGTCCCCTCAATTAATAGGAAAACTAAATTACCTCACTAAATAGGTTTTTTGTGTGTGTGTGTGGGGGGTATTTAATTTGCAATGTAAGTTCATGCTAAATTAATCCATTTGTTTGTGACTGGCAGCATTCACATTTATTTTTTTGAAAATTTGGATACATTTAGTGATCACTGCCCAACAAAAGGCGAGAGGAGTAACTTATTCATTGATCATCTTTTTTTTCAATTTTTTTGATTTAACCCTGTCGCTAAACACTAAACAGACTCCTTTTTCTTCAAATGAATCATGAATTTATGGTTCAAACCTTACTGGTAGCATCTTCATTGAGGTAACTCAATTCTGCTACCATAACTGCTGAATTCATGTGGTGAAAAGAAGCATATATGGATGGCTGTGATTCATAATTTCCCTTGGAATTTTTGAAAATCGTTTATTGTATGTACTGGAAGAGTATGCTTCTTTACTTATCTTATATACTCTGCTTATTTGATTTTTTTTCCTTTTGTTTATTTCCAGAGTTGTTACCAGGGATTGAAAATTTCTTATGTGATGTTTTGGCCAAGGAAAAACTATCCAATGATGCCAAAGAACAATGCAAGTATTATGTGGAGAGACTTGAGATTTTGAAGCTTCCACCAACGATTCCTCCAAGACCTCGGCACGAAGAAGTGCCTGGATCTCAACCAGAACCAGGTAAAGTTTCTATTTCTTTATTGATTTATTATTTTTCACAACAATTCTTTTTTAAAATTCAGACTTGTACCAATTTCTATTTATTCTTAGCAATTTTTACTGTCATCCTAATTTCTAAATTTTTTTAATCTCACCTTGTAAGGCTGCCATTTTCACAGCCAGAAGTAACGATATGATCAGAAATGAAGAATTAGCTTCCGGTAAGAATTGAACTCCCATTCCTCAACCGAAGAGAGCCCAGTTTATGTCTTCCATAACTATTCAGCTATGAAAGCTTTGTAGTCAAACAGGAGCAATTTTCAATTTTTAATCTCTTTATTCCAACTCATTGTTAGTTATAAATTGTGACAAAAAAAACTAAAGATTAAAAAAAAAAAAATTACGACAAAGGTAAAAACAATTAAAAAATAATAAAAATATACTTCATCTAAAAATGATGATAATAAATGATAAAATTGCTTTATCAAGTATTTGTTTCACCTTAATTTTAGCTGCATTTTATTGCAACTTCTCAGGCCATCAGTCTATGGTAGTGAGTCAACTGCTCAGATCAGAAATCTGAATAATTGTTATGTATAGCAAGTAAAATTAAGATGGAAGAAATATCAATCAAAAAATTAGTAATGTTTGACAATGATTCATCTATTGGAAAATCTTCTTTGAAGGCTCATCTTCACTTTCTGGCTGAGCCGACAGAACAGAGGTACCCAGACACACCAGCTGTCCTGGTCCAGAGACTTGAAGAGGATAAAATGTTACAGATCAGTCTATAATGAGTAAAGGTCTGATAGTTCCCAGCCTGTTGCATCAAGCTCTGGGGATGGACTTGAATGATTGTTCGAGGGACAACGAACGCAATCGGAAAAGTACCAGACACAAGATAGATTGATGAGATAGAAAGATGGACCAATAAGACATAGGAGGGATTAGCGCAATCACGGTCATCATTGGATGAGCTGGGAAAAGCTTTTGTCTGGCAGTAGAACTATGATTACTGCTGCTGCTGATATGTAGGAGAGACGGGGTAGAATGAGACCTGGAGGTCAGTGAGACAACTGGATTTTCTCGAAAACTGTATGTTGGGAAGTGCTTCCATCTTGGTGAAAGAAAGTAATTGAGGGTTGTCAGATTGGTTCTCTCAAAATCAGACGTGGATGTTCCAAAAATCACACAAAATCAGACAGAGGAAAGATGACTAAAAATAGCCAGATATGTTCATTTTATTAATTTCCTGCTAATTTTACTGCTAAAAATGCCAAATATGCTCAAAAATTTATAAGAAGGATCCTAAAACATTAAGTATGCTTGAAAATTTATTCAAAGGCTTGAAAAAGTATAATAATAAAAGTGTAAGTATTGATCAGATATTTGCACAATAATGAAAATTAATAGCTAAAAATGTCAAGTACACTCAAAAGTTTATGCAGTGCCTTAAATCTGAACATTTTTGATGTTCAATTTGAAAAAAATTTGATCAGGCATACCAGGACTGAAACGGACCCTGTTTTTAAAATTGGACCTATCTGGCAAGCATGTAATGGTATCATCATCATCATCAGTCTTTTAGCGTCCGTCGTTGGACATAGACCTTCCCCAGGATTTGCCACACTTCTCTATCATGGGCGTCACGGAGCCAGTACTTCCTGAACTTGTCTAGCTCATCTCTCCATCTAACATTTTGCCGGCCTCGGTTGCGCATATGGTCTCGGGGAATCCATGTTGTGAGTCGTGATGTCCATCGATTGTCAGCCATTCTTGCAACATGGCCAGCCCACCGCCATTTGAGATTTTTTATGGATTCTATGATGTCTCTAACTCTTGTCTTTTCCCGGATGTGCTGTGCTGTTTTGTGGTCTCTCCATGTGAGGCCCAGCATTATTCTTTCATGTGCACGTTGCATGTACTGACCCAAAAAGGCAGGACTTTCAAGCCAACTGATTTTGAGAAAATAGGGTGGTTTCACTGTCCTCCATGTCTCATTATGTCTTGATCTCCTTTATATGAGAAACTGCTTCCTGGTTGAATTATCTTTTTAATATTCATTGACACCAGTAATGGTGATTGGATCTACATGTAAGCAGGATCTTAAACTAATTTGTAAAGCAGCCAGGCAAGCTCTCTCTATCAGGAAGATTGGTGTTACACCATCTTCCCTCGTGCTAGTGGACCCTATGATGAACTAAGCTTAGCTTAGTACATAACTAATGTATCACAGAAGAGGTTTATGAACACACGCACATGCACACACACACACACACACACACACACACACACACACACACACACATCTAAATTTGGCAAATACCAAGTATATTCTGCTTCAGTATTTACTGTGTATAAACAGCTTAGTTTGATACAAGATCACCGTAGTCAGGCACTCAGTGAAGATTGATCTTATTTCATTCATTATGGTCAGCATCACAATCTTCCTAACCATTACTATACTGATTGTGAAACTATGTATTTCATAACAGTACCGAAATGTTCAAAAATTTCACAAATCCCTGGGGATTTCATGAAAACATTAGTTTCAAAATCTGATGATAACACTAACACACACACACACACACACACACACACACACACACACACACACACATACATATATATTTATAGTGTTATTGTAACAGTAAACAAAACAAAAACTTGAGAAAAAGTTCACAATACTGTAATGGTTACTCATTTCATTTATTTTTTTTGTGTAACCTATGTAAGTAAGCTCTTTGTTTTAAAAAATCAAATGGTATGTAGTATAAAATGAAATCCATATACAATGCATTAGGATAATACCCTGTATAAAATAACAAGTTACAGGTATTATGATATGGCCCTGAAAATAATAGAATGAAGCTATATATTAAAATCATACCTTAAGGGGAGGTCGTATTTTATCAACACTGCTGGGGAGCCATGTTAAAATAACTGTTTTGTTTTTAAATACCCAAAATGGTTACATGGTAATCAACAAAAAAACAAAAAGATATATTACCATAACATCTAATTCTGTGTAAAATATGAAAAACACTGAAATAATTGTATGACTTACATTAACTGATATTGGGAAATAATTGACTGAAATGACGTAAATCTTCAGAAAAAAGTTTTTTTGTATACTTGGTGTTCAAAGCAGTGAGGCTTTATTTACTATATATTAGTGAGTGTATGTGTCTGTGTCTCTGTCTCTGTGTGCGTCTGTGTTTTAGCAGGTTCATATTCTGTCAATGAACTGTTTTGATTTCAAATTGTAATCCCATACAAATGTCGGACTAAAGACCTTTTTGCAGTTCAGTGAAAGGTCTCTATGTCAAACAAAAAAATAACAGATAAACAAATCTTCCTGCCACTTGCCAAACGGGTCTTTTTCTCAATATCAAATAGTTTAGTATTTCCTTTCCGAGTGGGGGGGAAGGATAGAAATAGATAAAAAAACCAAACAAACTAGGTTCTTAAATGATGTTTAGTTAAAGAATTAGCATATTAGAAATCGTCAACCAAAACTGTCAATATAGGTTTCTTTAGTTTTCAAGTTGGTCTGGCTGGTTGGCTGGCTGGCTATGTATGTATCTATGTGTTGCATGTACAGGCGACACTAACTGAATTAGAGGACCGAAAATTGAAACAAATACTCAATGTCTCCGTGAGACATTTTTTTACCCTCTCCCCCAGGTTTTTAGGGGGAGATTCAATTTGCAATGTAAGTTTATACTAAAGTGATCACTTAGTTTGGTTTGTGTCCAATAGCTTGTTTTTTGAAAATTCAAACTTTTCTAGTGATCACAGTCCAACAAATGGTGAGAGGAGTAAATCATTCATTGATCATCTCTTTTTCTAATTTTTAAATGATCATCCCTACATGGCATGTAGCCAAAAGATGTTGACAGTTTCTATCAAGTGACTAACCAGACCTGATTATTCTTGATTTGTTTATCCGCTGTGATCTTTGTTTACTTACCTCAACTCTATGTTCGTTTTGATTACTTACAATTGATATATGTATGTCTGCAGATTTTTTTAATTATTTACTTTTTCAGCAGACTGTAATACTGAATAACATAATGCAAACATCCAAACGTGCATACATACATACATGCGTATGTTGTGTGTGCATAGAATTGATGATAAAAGATGTATATGCATGTATAAACAGACATACAAACAACCACACTTATATAGATATAGATATATAAGTATATGAGTTGCTGCTCAAAATTCAAGGGAATTTTCCACTATTTCCTTACTATATTCCATTTGATTTTTATACAGTTTTCAAATCAATCAAACTTATAGGCAAGACCTTTATATATATATATATATATATATATATATTCATAAGCAGATAATACAGAAAATAGTAGTATTTAAATTAGGTTTATTATACTAGGCCTTGTCGAAGTAGTAATTTTTATTGAAACAATATTGAAAAGTTTGTATTTTCAAGTGAATAATGTCACATAATATTAAACTACATGAGCACAAACACCAAGTATTCTAAATTACGAATGAACTTCAAAATGAAAAATAGATTCATATATTCTAAAAAGAGGTGGGCATGTGAATGAAGATCGTTGATGATTTTTAGGGTCAAGTTTTTCAAATTTCAATTTGATTATAATTATGTTTGCTGGTCATTACTTTATGTTGTTTCAGAATTAATTTGGAATGGTGGGGGAAATGTTGAAAAATCCTGGTCTTTGTTCAATTGTTCTACATTCAAATATTGATGCAGATTCAATACATCTACTTTTGTTTTATTTGTTTTCTTTCTGATCCGTTATGCTTTTTTCAGATAGAAATTATGGTTCATTTCATTCTGATGATTTAAATACTACTATTTTGTGTATTGTCCAGTTGATGAAGTTATCGGATCTCATATCCATGTACTCATTAGATATGTAAAGATAGATATAGATAGATATAGATATATATATATATATATATATATATATATACATGTAAATCAACTATTGGGAATGAGATGGATTCAGTAGGGAAAGTATATGTAGACTTTATTGGTTAATCAATTGATTGACAAATTATCAAATATGCTATACATGTTTCGGAAAGGGTTCCCATCTTCAGTAGCATATGTGTACATATTATTGGTTAAAAGTTTAGATGTCCATAGAAAAAAAAATTAGCATATCATATATATATATATATAGAGAGAGAGAGAGAAAGAGAGAGAGAGATGCATGTATATGTATATATATCAACAACAACATCAACCATTATAAGTCCTATGATCGATAAAGGCCTCTCCTATCTTCTCCCATGACAACAACGGTTGCATTATCCTCCGCCATGTATTACTGACACACCTTTCCATCTCATCCTACTATCTTGTGTCCAGTCTTTTCCCTACTGTGTTCACTGTCCCTTAGAGTTATCTTTTTTGCTCTTTCCATAGCTCTCTGTGCAATTCTGAGTTGGTTTTCTATTTGCCTAATTAGTTCCCATGCAATATGAAGATGCAGGTGACTCTATTTTTGAATATACTGAGAATAATGCATAATAAATACTGAAATGATCCAATAACTAATTAGCTGCATATTGATTGTGTGTGTATGTGTGCATGTGCTAGAATTGTATGTCCTTGAAGATTAATTCAGTAACCAAGGTATTCAATCTCTTTCACTCCCCCTCCACTTAGCTAGTGGCAGACCACAGGTCAAATAACATGTGACTGGAAATTGGTTTTGACATTGTATAATAAATAACTTCCAAAACAGCTTTAATGCATGTCTAGTCCTGGCTTCGAAATCCAATGGGCTGATAATTTATTGACTGTTTATTTTGTCTACATACATCTTGGTGTAACCTGTCATTGTTATGATGACTGTTTGTTCCTGATTTTAGTATAGATTCCCAAACTCTGTTTGGTGTACCTTGCGTTTCCAAGTAGAGTCTGTTATTCCTGTCTTTATGATGGACTAAATCAACTAAATTATATATATATATATATATATTAATATAATATATAGCCAAATTGCATTGGATACACCAGGTTCTTGTAAGATCACTGAAGTTAAGTGATGTGGAGCCTGCTTATTACCACGTGGGTGACTGTCTGGGGATGTCAGGTACCATATGTAGCAACAAGACTATCCTGCAGCTGTCTCAGGTCGTGCTTTACTGACCATCAACTTAGAATCTTGCCAAGCTAGGACTGGACGGTGCTACCGGTTCTTTCTCAAGTAAACACTGCTCCTTGGAGAACACATGACATTGAGCACTCTTTGGAGCCATAATATTTGTATGATCAAGTGGCTGTGATCATAATCATCATCATCATCTGATATATTTGTAGTTCCCCCCCACTACTTTTACTTGGGAACTAAATACAAAGCCCTTCTTTCAGCTAGGGTATCATATTTGATTCGTAAGTAAAAGTATAGGGAATGCTACATATTTAATATGTTATATCTATTTACTCATTCAAAGCCCACATTAAATAAAATAAGTAGTATATACTAAGACTCCAGAACAAATTATTGATAAAAATTTTCCTTTACATATATTCAATTTAATAGATTTAATCAACTAATGTAGATTTTTATAGGCTAATTTTGGAAAAAAAAATAGCCAGATCTAGCCGAAAAATGGTTAGTTTGACAACCCTGTGAGTAAAGGGTTATTACATGAAGAAAAATGAGTAATTCGACCATTGAATAGACTTGAAGAGAACAATTTATGCTTGACAATAAAGAAAGAGGACATCCTTCGTATAAAATTACCACAGGTTTGAGGAGGTCTTAGTTTGTGGCTCTGTTAATAACTGTATCAATGACAGTATAGCATTTCTGGTTTTATTTTTCTTACTTGTGAACTTCTTTTTGAATGATAAAACAGACCAAATTTTTAGACTGATTGAATATGACTCTAAAGGAAACAATAAACCAAACTTTTGCTTCTTTATGAAAACAAATTACCTGGTGGGAGAAAGAAGGCTTGGTGAGAAATTTGAGAAAGTGCAGAAGATAGTGAAAATGAATGAAGGAAAGGAGGAACTTAGAAGAAGGAGGAAATAAGAAAATAATAGTGAATGAGAATATGGAAGAAAGAAGGAAAAGAGAGAAAAACTTGCCATCTCAGTCAATAATTGAATGACTGTAGCGTTGAAATTTGAAGTCATGTAAAAAAAATTCCATTGAAGTATAAATATGGTCAGAATAATTTCTATTTATGACATCACTGGCATTTTCCACTGGAAAACATCTAAAATAGAGTAAAGAACATCTCGAAACATGTAGATTCTGGAGATTCAAGATGTTATTAGAGACTATTGTCCGAATTATCTAAAATTTTTCTGATTAAATAGGTTTTGAAAAAGTCCTCATAATTTTCTATGTATTTTCTTTTCTTTTTTTCCAGAAGTGACTCCTATTGTCACCACCCCGGTTGTCACCCCCAAAGCAGAGAAACACCGACCAAATGGTAAGTTTTATATGTTTTTTTTTTCTATTAGCGTCATTCAGACTATTCAATATCACATAGATGCATTGGTCTGGCTAATGTAAAGGTTGAAATATTTACATAATGAAAAAGAAAAAAGTTACCATCAGTTGTTAATTACTGGTCAACCATTGCTCTGATGATGTCTAAGGCTGTGCTCTCATCAGTAAACCGGAATGAGTTCTATTCTTGAGATGCACATTCATGGACAGTGAGAGCATTAGAGTGCTTAGGGGCTCGTATGATAACCCCTTTTGGATCTCTCTGGTGCTGCAGATACATTCTCTTTGGCTCTTTTCAAAGGACGTATGGGCTACGTGTGTTATACTGTATCATTCGGATATCTCTTTAGCGTGACACTCCAGCTCATCTATAGGGATACCATAATGCTTTAGGCCATCATTGATGCAGTCCTTGTTGTGTCTCTGTTGCCCTATGATGGTTTATCTATCAGCCATTAAGAGAATAATCAATGTCTTGAAACAATTGGTGATGTTGCCAGAAGAACGGGTTCTGGAATGCCTGATATGCCTCATAATGTGGGAATGACCATCTGCTGGAATTTACAGGTATCAAAGACAGGAAAGAATCCCTACAAAACTGTCAGCAGAATTTGAGACTTCAGAAAACATAACTCTTTCGGGAAGAACAATAACAAGAAGATTATCTAATGTAAGTTTTATGTCTAGAAGATGTGTTTAAAAGCCATTGCTGTCTCAGAAGTATATCAAGAACAGAATGAAGTTCATGGAGGAATATGGATTGTTTGATCCAGAGTCAATCAGTAAAGTTATGTGGAATGATGGATCTAGATTTCAGTTATATGGTGATGCTCCAGAAAAGTGTCTTCAAAGGTCTGGTGAGAAATACACTCGTAAATGTATTTTTACCTCAGTTATGAGTGGAGGAAGAAGCGTCATGGTGTGGGGAGCCTTTCCAGTTGCTGGTACTGGTGAGCTACTTCACCGTAAAAAGTCAGTTGATGCTTTGGAATTCAGGAGAATATTGCAGGAAGTTTGTTTCCAACAATTGAAACATTGTTTTCTGAAGAGGAGTGATCAGATGTTATTTTTTGACAAGCCAAGGCTCCTGCTTGCACTACAAAGATCAACTCAGAGTTTGGGCCTGGTCAGAGTCCAGATTTCAGCCCTATGGAGAATATTTGATCTCATATTGAACACAAGCTAACTGAGAAACATTTTTCAACAAGTCATCAATTGTTTGAAGACACCAACATCAAATGGAACAACATTGACACTTGGTCCTGTAAAGAGCTGTCCATGTTTAATTGCTAGGCTTGAACATTTTAACAAATCAAAGGGAAAAGCTACCCATATTAAATTACTTTATCTATTTGCTCAATTCCTGCTAATTTCCTGATCAATGATTTCTTGTTAAGACGATCAAAAGCTTAATACTTTGCCATTTTGGGCTTGGCCCTTTTTTTCTTCCCAGGAGTGTACATGAGCTGTCCTATGGATCACATGACATGTCCAGCAGAGCTGGGTCTTCAAGATCATGACCTCCACACTGCTGAGGACGGCTCTATTGGGAACTTTCTAATTGATGTGCCTTTGGTATGGTACTCAAGTCTTGAAGCCATACACTAGGAAAGTGAGCAGATTGCCTTGTACATCTGGATCTGAGTTGTCAGCTTGATGCTCTTATGGTCCGTCTCACAGGTTGAGTTTGGAGACAGTCCAGATACTGACAGGCCTTGCTGATGCAGGGGTGGGGTGGGGGCTGCTATCTCTTGTGTTGCAATAAAAAGCAACTGAAAGTTAGGATGAAGGTAAAAAGCGAGTCAGAATTAATAATAATGCTCTCTTTTTGTCCGGCCACTCATCTGAAGAGATAATGCTCTGCAGGTTAACTGGTTGATCATCCCCTGTGGGGTGCCATCAGAGCAGACAGTGGGAGGTGGAACTGTAAATCCTGAAGCTAAGTGGTAAAGAACCTCTATCATATTGAGATTTTGTTCAGCCCAGAAAGACATTGGTGACAATGATTTTACAATGCAGTTGTCTGCAAATAGGGCTTCAAGAAATGGCTTCTTGAGTATCTGGCCCCAGCGTTCTGTTTGCAGAGGTCAAAGAGAAAGCTGCCCCATCTGTACCTCAGGTACGCACCTTTCTGAAGGTCTTGTACTGTGTGGTTCAGTGAACTTTTGAAAATGAATACACTAAGAGGTATGAACTGAATTCAAGGGACTTAAATTCATAGATAATGACTTCTGTGTAACATTATTTTTTCAAAATCTTTACTTTGGATCTAGACTTCTCAAATTAGGGTTCCTGGCCCCTAGAGGGGATGTGTAAAGATTACTGTGAGTCACAAAAATATTTGAAAAAATTGAAAAAAGAAAAAAATAATCATGAAACTGAAATTTTCATAAATCATCATCCAAAACTGTCAAAATAGATCTCTTCAGTTTTAAAGTGATTCCTGGTCAGTTTTTTTTTGTTTTTTTTTCATGATTTCAGGTGTTTTACTTCCAATTCAGGTTCGAAAACCTAAGGGGAATCACTCAGATGAAAAACCTCCTCTTCCTCCCCGAGATAGAGATTTAAACGAAGGTAACTTGTGCACTGTGCCGCTCAAATATAGCAGGGCACACCACCCTCCCATGAAGAGAGATTTGGAGCAACAATACCCTCTGTCTATACAAATAGAGCAAACTCCTGACTTTTTTTCTTTCCTGCTTAAATAGCTAAACTTGCTTTTCTTGGCACAATCAATTTCTGGTGGGTTGTGAAAGGAGATCACTCTTATTACACTTGTGTGATCCAGTCAGTATATATTATCACATCTGATCAGCATATGTCAATACGTATCTGTTGCTGTGGGTGTCCGCAGAAGGATGGGGAAAAACTGATTTTTTGTGCTCCTTGGAACTAGCCTTCTCACCAAGGCCGAGGCTTTTTTACAGTTGGTACCTTACCGAGGCCAATGATCAAGGGATCACTATGAAGAGTGACAACTTGGGATCAATCACAGCTTTGACACTCCCTATCCCCTTAACTGACAACCGACATCCGGTTATATCTTTTTGCTCCCTTACCCTCCTGGAAAATATCTTTTTGACCCTACTTTGAAAAAGGCAGCGGATGACCATGAGCATTGCCTTTCTCCTCAATCTCATAATGAAAAATAAATCTTATGATATGAAAGCTTGTGTGAATGCTGGGGTGCAGTGCTGCAGAAGTTCACCTGAGGGTCATTCTGACACTTTTGTGAAAAAAATTTTTTTAAAAAATGTCCAAGATGAGATGAATTTCCAAACCTCCCTAATTGTTGCTGCCTGCCCGGTGATTCTGGGAAACTTCCTTTTCTCCCGTTCAGGTAATATATATATATATATATATATATATATATATATATATATATATATATATATGTATGTATATATATATGTGTGTGTGTGTGTGTGTGTGCATGTATATATATAGAGAGAGAGAGGGAGAGAGTGAGAGAGAGGGGGATATAGAAAATTGTAAGCTCCGGCTCCTAAAAAGTTAGCACTGCACCTCTGTGTGAATCAATCATTGATAAATCTATATTTTCCCATCTGATCAGCCTATAACAAAATGTCTTGCCCTCCTCCATCAGTCCCTCAATGAACCCTAAATTTTATATTACAAAAGCCCATTTTTTGGTCCGTTTGTTAGTTGTTTTTTTTAAAAAAAAGGTTTAGCTGTAACAGTGGTTCTTAACCTGAATAGAATGCCCCTATAGAAGGGGAGGGGGGGTAAGTAATTTCCAGGAGGGGGGCATGAGCCTATGAGGAAAATGTAAGAATTTCTCATTTTGTGAATTCTCTTAACAAGACATGAATTGTAGTAAATTTGATTTACTAAAATTTATTTTTTCCACAGATTTTCAGCATCCATTTCAAACTAATCAGTTGGCTTAAGATGAGGGGGAGGGCTTGGGGCAAGGTCCAACTACTGATGGGGAGTCATGTTGGCAAAAATGTTAAGAACCACTGCGCTTAAGCTATCATGTATAGAATTAAGGGAATCCTACTTTGATTCGTGTGTCCGACCTGAAGATAAGCAGGCAGATGACGTATCCGTTAGGCTAACCTTATGCTGCTTGAATTTGAGTGACACTAAGTTACAAATTTGCAATCAACCAAGCAAGCAGCAGGCGCAGATCAAATGGCTACTGCTGATTACAGCTTATCTAGCTTGCCCACCTATCTGCCTTGCCTGCTTTTGTTTACGTCCAATATATATATATGTATATACTTATGTAAGTAGCAGCAATGATACTCAATGCCAAGTAATAATAATGGCTTTGAAGTTTGAAATCTTTCACTAATTCTTTGATTATTTTTTCAACTAATAGTTAATTTCCTTATTATTGGGATATTAATTTCACAGAATAAAATTGAAGATAGAATGCAATAACAATTTTTTTTACATATAGTGTATTTTTTACTTATTGTATATTCCTTTACATTGCCAGGTTGAACTTTTCTTCTGTCAACTTAACAACCCATCCATTGGATGTAAAAATGTTGTTGTTTTAAAAAATCATCAAAGAAGCAGTGATAGATCCTGAAGTGATGGCTAAATGGTTACGATGTAATAAAAATTCGAAGGAATTGTTAAATTAAGTTTTTGCTGTATTAGATGTGGTTCAACACAGGGTTTCTCAACCTGGGCCATATTTACTACTTTCTACTCTTGTGTGAGCAAGTGTTCAGAAAATATTGGGCATTTACAAATTTTTGTGAGCGGTATATGATGTTGAACATTGAAGTCTGTAATTGATGATGATAAAATGAGTCAACTGGAACATTTTCTATAATTTTTTCTATAACATTTTCTATAATCAATTTACCAAGCAGCTGTGTGATATTGCACATTATGTAGGTGCATATGTAAGTACTTGTGTAGGTTTGCAGACATCTGCACTACGCTCTGTGTAGGTAGTTATGTGGTACATATATCCTTTTCAATGTTTACTATACAAATGGGCGCTGGAAAAACTTACCATTTAAAAATTGGCAGTGACACTAAAAAGGTTGAGAACCCCTGGTTTAATGCATCAGTATCATATAGGAAAAAAACTATATAAATAACTCATTCATTTTTTCATTGCTAAATGTTATCAGAAATATTGAAATTGAGCATTGTCACTATGCAACAAATTATACAATCTAGCATCTTCACCTTAGTTGTTGAACCACCGTAGCCACCTAAGGTAGCTTAGGGTTCTATCCATTATTATGTGTATTCATGTGATTCAGCACTCACTAGTGGCCACATTGTTGTGTCTACAGACTTGTAAATTGGCATCAGTGCTCAATTAGACCTCTTCTAAAATGATATTTTTTTGATTTCTGTTAAAAAGAGCTTTTTTGATCTTTTTGGGGACTTATTTTGATGGATTTATTAATATTCTCTAGAATCTAGATGTTTTTAGACATCTATTTCAAATTTTCTCCTATGGAAATGACGTCTATATTCTCCTGAATTTATTCTGACCATATTCATTCTTCAATGGAATTTCTTGATATGAATCTAAATTTTGATGCTATGGTTGTTTAGTTATTGACTGTGATAGCAAGTTTTCATCATTCTCTGGTGGATGTACTCTTTGGCCTTCCTCGATGTATTGCATTTAGTAAATGTTGAATATCATCTAGTGTTGATCATTATTAGAAACCGTCAACTGCCAATCAAATATGTCTACTAGTCAACATAGGTTTCTTCAGTTTGTAAGTGGTTCTGTCTGGCTATCTATCTATCTCTGTATGTGTTATGTTTACAGGCAGCACCAATAGAGCTAAGGGGCTGAAAATTTAAACATCTACTCCTTATTATGTCTAGAAAAATACATTTTTTTACATTTTTTGAAAATTCCTCCTGAAATAAGTTTTTAATTTTGGGGTTAATTTGCTATGTAAATCAATCATAAATTGGTCGCTTAGTTTGTGTCTGACAGTGTTCATGCTTGTTTTTTGTAAATTCAGACTTTCTAGTTATCATCGCCCAACGAAAGGTGAGAGAAGTCACTTATTCATTGAACCCTCTTTCTTCCAATTTTTGATTGATCACCAACAAAATGGCATGCTGCCAAAACACATTGGTCATGTGATAGTTTCTTTTGAGTGCCTAACCAGACTTGTTTTAGGAAAAAAAATTTTTTTTGTTTCATGCTTTCCGTTTCCTTTATGGTAAGTAAGTATTCATGAAGAAAACAACTACAGAAAGTGTCCGACAGATGGGTTGATTAAAAGAATTTTTTCCCCCTTCTGCAGCCAAGAAATACAACTCAGCTCCAAGCGCAGGCAACGAGACGGAAGTGGCAGTACAGACATCAGATTTTGCAGCATTCCAAAGGGCCCTTGCTCGTTCTCTGGCCAATCCGGATTCAGTCGACACAGAAGATTCGGATCCTGTAAGTATCTAATTTCTTTGCTGTTTGCTCATCTGCCTACGCTAAGATGACTAAATCCAAAAAAGATCACGCTTTTTTTCCCCTTTTTTTTTCGAAATCCATTATGGTCGTTGTCCTTACATTGAATTTCTTACTACCTGCACGCCCAATGCCACTTGTCTTTATCTTGAGTGTTTTATACTTTGTCATACTTTGTTATTATTGTACTATGTGCAAAATTGTCTCCTGTAGGGACCATTCAGTCAATAATTTCCCCAATATCAGTTGATGTAATTTACATAATTTTTTCAGTGTTTTTCATATTTTAAACAGAATTAAGTATCATGGTACTATATATTAATTTTTGGGGGGGATTATCAGTTGTTTACCTTGTAACATGGCACCCCAGCAGGGTTGATCAAACACCACCTCCCTTCATTATATAGTTTTTGCTATATATGTAGTTTATCATTTTATACAAGGTTTTATGTGTATTGTATATTGATATTATTTTATACTTCATATTTATTTTTTGAAACAAGGTTTACTTACAAAGGTTACCCAAAAAACGTTTTTAATGATGAGGGATCAGTAAGTATAACAACAGACATGACTCGCTTTTGTGTCATTTTTGTTAATGTTCACCCCTGTGAATATTTAATCCGTTATGTCAGTTTTAATGATATGTATATGTATATATATATATATATATATATATATATATATATATACACACACACACACATATATATACATGTATATATATATGCATATATATATATATACATACACATACACACACATATATATATATATATGTATGTGTGTATATATATACATATATATATATACATATATATATATATATATATATATATATATATATATATATATATATATATATATATATATATGTATGTATATATATATAAAGATTGCTGAATTGCATCTGCAGTAGTGCTTTCCAACAAAGTCTTTAATTAGATGATGACCTTAAGTCAAGAATAGTTTTGCAGTTGGAATATCATTACCTCTACCCCAGGGCAACCCAACAGCATCTCACAATACCACCAGCCTTTATTTGTGGAATGCTTCAATTTTGTGGCTAAAGATATGCTTACCACACCCAGATGGATGCAGTCATTGCCCAGTCTGGGAGCTTTGTAATGTATTTCATTCTATCTGAGTCATACCTTGCAAGGAACTTCAGATATTTCAGGTTGAAGTAGCTATGAATGGCAACTAACCTTAAGAGGGAATTAATTCATGCTAATTTATATATATATATATATATATATATATATATATATATATATATATATATATATAGTCTAGAAAGCTTTGCTGCTCTAAACAATAAATAATATACTGAAAATCCAATGCAGTATCATGTGGTACGGTTATTGCCCTATGCTCCTCAAAGTGTCAGCAGGAATAAAGATAAACAAAACACAAAGCAATTTAATCATTTCCTCTAAATATGAAGCAGTTGTAGTTTTATTTATGAATCAAAATCAATCTTTTTGGAAAAAAACAAATTGTTTTTTGACCATTTTGGACCAGGATACTTTTGTATGACATCATATTTTAATTGTTCACCCCCAAAACGTCATGCTGCCAACAGACACACATGACGGTTTCTATTGAGTGAATTACCTGACCTAATTTAAGGATAAGTTCATATTTTAGTGCAGGCAATTTGTTTTACGTGTCTTTTATTTATTACTTGACAGCTTGTTATTAGAGTGAATCAGTTTTCATGGACTGAATTTCTTTTCATCTCGAGTTAATAGTTGTCAGAAATGACCTCTGGCTACAAAATTTCCTCTTGAAATCCTTTCGTTGAAGTTAGTTGAAATCTTTCTGTTGTGGTGGCACAGATTGTTGGTCTTGGCTTTTTAAATTTTGTGCTCAATTTTTAACATTGACAATGAGGCTGCGGAAAATTTATGAAAGAAGAATGGAAGCTTATAAATAAATTATATTGTTATTGCTCTGCATAAATCAAATTGTTTATATTGGTAGAAAAAAACTCATTAGTTATAAAATAATGACATCAGAGAGACCTTTTGAAATGATTCAAATTTAGGTCCAGTGAATTACTTGAGTGTCATTTTTCTTGGGGTCGAGGACAAAGCTCTCATTTTTACTGTCAGTTTAATTTCAAATTATCTTCTGAATTATTGTGATATTTTTTGAAAGAGGATACTTTAGCTGATTATCACGAAAAGGTAATATAATTTTGACTGCCTTTTATCAACAATATCCTCTGTATTTTAAACTGTTTAGCCCTTCAGTTTATGATGTAGAAAGTGACATTGAGCTAAATCTTATTTTGTTTTGTTTTGCAGGAAGAAGTTAAACTCTATGATGACATAGACAACAGTACCCATGGGTAAGTAGATTGTTTACATATACAGTACCTATCATAAGTATATAAGTGAAATAAATTATTTGACTAAGGACTTGCAATTACGTGAAATATCAAGAACGTCATCAAAATCGGAAGTTATTTATCTTTATTTATTCATTTACTTTCTTTGTCATGAAACACACCATTTATCGAGTCAACATTCTTCTTGAAGCATTTACTACATTTTGTAAAACCTCATGAGAATGCTGCATTTGACAGTTACATTCATCGGCTCCTGGGGTAGCAAATTCCGCTCGGCAGTCGATCTGGGATAGAATGAGACACTGCGCAAAGGAGGGGGGTATTTATTTGTTTATTATTTGGAGCGTTTAGTCTTTGGTGTTTGGAAAACACTTCATCTTGATCAACTATTGTTAACTGTCAGTGTAGATCATTTTGTACAGCACCCCTAATCTGCTTACTGTGAATCTTTCTGTTATGGCCAAAGTTTTGCTTATATGACTTGATTTTAAGAGTTGGAAACTAGATCTTTACACAAGGAGAACCAAATTCTATTGCAATCAGCACAACAAGGCATTCACTTGAGCATGTTTTGTGGTGCTGAATGCTCTATTTCTGGAGAGAACCTTTGAAAATTGAATTAAACTGTTGAATGAATTAAGCTGAATTCTGTTTTTCCACTGCTAAAATTTTGTTCAGATTCAAGCAAGGAGATTGAGAAGATTGTTAACATTGTTAATTTGAAGAGTTGCTAAACAAGTTAGTTAAATAGCCTTAGCTAGACGATTATATATATAGAAACAATGTAATCATAGGCTAGAATGCAGTCTGTGTTTGTTCAAATATTCATGAAGATTACTGTATGTATGCGTTGTACAGATATAAGATAGTTATTTGGTTTATATATATGTATATATATATATATATATATATATATATATATATATATACATATATATATATATATATATATATATATATATATATATATATATATGCATTGTTCCTACTACTGTGCTAAACAGCTGCTGATAATGCAAAGGCCTAATTAACTGTTTTAGTTTCAAATTCTTATCTTGCCTATTCACGATCTATATCTGCTTTATTTGTTTCTTTCAATGTGACAATTATGTTATTAAGAAATCGATATATGCTCCGACAGAATGATCATTAATTGAGTTGTATTATACTGACACTTTTATTTGAAATGATCTCAAGTTATCATATGGTAAATGTCTCATTTGGTGTTGACAATGTACATATATATTTCATTGAAAATGACAGACAAGGAGCATCTTTTTAATTTTATTGTAATCCTTTCTTGTTTTTGCATGAGTGAACAGATCAGTGGCTTTACTGAATTGAACAATTGTAGCCAACAAAGATGGTGAAGGGTTCTATCCTCTTTTATATTTGTATGTGTTTGTTTATAAATGTTTAAGCATTCCTGGCCATACCGTTTTGTCTACTGGCTTGAAAATTGGCATCAGTACTCTGCTAGAGCCCTTTTTGGAATGTTTTTTCAAAATTCTTTTTAAAAAAAAAGCTTATTTGACTTTTTTTCGGCCCTATTCTGACAAGTAGTTTATTGATAACATCTAGATTCTCTAGAATCTGGATGTTTCTTGGTGTTTTTTTAATTATATTTTAGATGTATTCCGGTGGAAAAATATCTAATCTGACCATATTCATTCTTTGATGAAATTTTTTATGTGATTACAAATTTTTATGCTATGGTTGTACAATTATTGACAGTGATGGCAAGTACAAGTATTTTCCATATAAGTGCTTTTGGCAGGACTATCTGCCAGTTTCAATATCAGGGTTGAGTTGCTCTGTTTGGAGTCATGGTTGAATCTTGTTTGATGATATTTTCACTGTTTCATTTTTACTGTTAAATTTGGCGTTGGCAGTTTGGTATTTGGGGAATATTTCTGTCAGTTGCTATTTGTGTTCCATTGATGTCATTTGGCAATGTGTGAGCATTACAGGATTTTCTTTATTGTTTGGAGGGGTTTTTCAATCATCAAATGTCCTCAAGTAATTAATCAATTAATTAATTAATTAAATGTTTGGATTATAATCAATCAACTAATTATCAAATACATTAAATATGACAGTACCTTGATTAACATGTATAGAAATGCTTGTATGTTATATTAGTTCTCAAGTTTATATCCACTAAGTATGCTCATGAGTATTTGAACAAGCACCGAATCCAGGGAACCAAGATGGGTGCAGGAAAATTGGTAGTGTACCAGAATTTCTTATAGTTGGTTTTCATCTTCATTTATTCATTCATTTGTGAATAAATATTGAATCATTGTAGCCTTGCTGCCCAACAAATCACCAAACTTATCAGCCAAGTGGGCTACATGTTCTCTTTGCTTGTCTGTGTGTATATATGTGTCCGGAGAGGGTTTCTCTGGGCACTCCTGACCACATTTCTGGGGCAATAACCTTGAAAATTTTCGTGAAAACACCTCTCGGTACCATCTAAAATGTTTGGGGTTTTTGTCTCAAAAAAAATTACAGTCTTTTTTTTTTTTTTCTCTATGGTCATTTTAGGGTCAACAATACCCCAATCTTGTGTTGGTATTTTTTTAAAGTAATTTCAGATAATAGATCTATCTTTTTCAGATAACAATAAAAAATAATTAATTCTGGTACATGTGCGGGCTATAGTGATCTATTTACGTGAGGTACGGATTTTATTGATATAGTTTTCATTGCCAAAATTTGATTTCCTTCCCTCAGGGATGATGTTGAGGAAGACGACTTGGAAGAGGCTGACTTGTATGAAATTCCTGTGACCCAATCATCCGAAGAAAGTCCGGTGGAACCCATTATCCGAGTGATACACTGTGGCAATGCAGATGATGCATCCTCAGAGGAAGCCTCTTCACCACAGCCAAGAAAGCCGCCATTACCACCACGGAAGGAAACTGTTTCGGATCCCCTGGCACAAAGTTCTTCTCTCCAAAATTCAGGAACTCCCCAGCGCAAATGCTTGCCACCCCAGCTCCCAGCACGTCCGCAGCTGGCAAGTCGAAGTGAGATCTATGCGATGACATCGGAAAAATCTGAGCATACTGATGAGAACACAGGTAATTTTAAAGAAATTGAGAATCAGTATTTTAGTATTCATGTTACTCACGTTTCAAATACATTTCTACTAAGTGAAAGGTTATTTCTTAGAACGGTAGCCTAGGGACCTCTGCCAGCTATTTTCATGTAGACCCTATTAATAATAGAATTTAGATTGGAATAATTACTTATTTTCTTTAAACTCATAATGGTTATTTATTACATTTCTTCCTAACTATAATAATTTTTTCACTTATAAACACCTGCAAGTTTGTTTTTATCATACTGCTTTCAACCGATCCCTTGGCAAGGTTGCTCTTATCAAATGTATTAATCATAAAACTGTCTCATATCATGGAAACTATTAAAGATAGAAGCATGTGGTTTTCACCATTTGATAGTAAGTGTTTTCAAAATCTGTTTAGGTACTTTTTTAAAATCTGGCCCGGTTTGTTTGTCATGCTTTTTGCAGCTTGATAACATGAAAACTAATGAAGGTAGAAACATAGAATTTAGACCAATAGATTGTTCATTATCTCAATATTTATTGTGCATGCAGCAAGTGTAGTTTTCAGCAGTTTGGGAATTATGGTGCTTTTTCTGAAGCAAGTGATTTTTGATGATCCTTGCTCATACAGATATAAACGTTCTTCTTTCTCAAGTGCATTGACAAAAGAAAAAAAAAACTCTTCCATTCTCTAACCCTGTATATCCAGATTCGAAATATTCTTAAAATTGATATATTTATATTTTTTAAATTCATGTTTGAAGGTCAAATAAAGACAACTAACATCGAATGATGAAGAAATATCTAGGTAAATACTTATCTTTATTGAAAAATAAAAAAATTGATTTGTAAGTATTGCCAGGACACATAGGTCTCAAATTAATCAACATAATGTGGTCTCTGTCTGGATTTTTCAAAGGGGTATTAATCATTACGTATAAGTGTTTTCAGACTGTTGACTTCATTTCATCTCATCTCCAGATATTGTCATAATTATCGCAGCAAAAATGGTCTGCAACATTGTTTTGACCTAGGAATTCCACCTTGAATTAGACAGCGGAATGCAGATATTCCATCCTCGTGCTTTGATGGTGACCATACCAATATTCTGAAACACTTCCTGATGAAGGCCGTAGGGTACAAGGTGTAGGTGTTCAAAAGATGAACAGAGATGAGGACAACATTCTGAAAACACTTATACATGAATACAGGTTTGAATAAGGGTTGAAGCTACATTTTCATCCACCTTGTTTCCCCCAAAATTTGTTTCTCTTGTTTTTGCCTTTCAGAACAACCGATATATTTGCAGCGTAAATGGATTATGACATCGTCTCAGTTGTCAACTTATCAGAGAGAATTGACCGATATTCTCTCGGAGTTAAAGATAGAGAAAGGAAAGTGTTCAGCACTGTAGATCCTCAGTGTATCCCCATATATCCTCGTTCTTTCCCACCCCGTATGTCAGTGGTTTCGGAACTGGGGTCTGATGAATAATGCTGGGTGGGGGTCTATGGAAGTGTTCTCTCTAAACCTGAAAAACCTTGTGACAGAGAAACAGCATCATACCTTGTACAACTATCAAAAGGCATGATCACCGTACACAGACTCATACCCAATATTAAAAATCAAATAAATGTTATCCGTTTAGAATAAATATGATTTTTAAAGGTCAAAAGCAGTTTACTATTCAAGTTTATTGATGATATTCTAAAAACTAGATAGTAAAAATAGGTGTTGTCTAAATCTTTCCATTTTAAAAGGGGTCCTTGAGTTTTCAAAGTTTCGAAACCACTGCCTTATGTAGATATGGCATACTTCCTAAGATGTGATCATACCTGTAGTTATTTTTTATCATTCTTATTGTTTGACATATATTAGTCAACTCAAGTTAATTCTGCATGTAAATATATCTTTGCTCGTATTGTTTATTTCTTATATAGCAGTATATGTATTTACTTGTGTCTCTCTGTCCACATGATATTTCCAAAAGTTCTCAATGAATTTTAATAATGTTGTTCATGGAAGGGTAGGCCATGGGCTAGGGAAGAAATTATCAAATATTGGTGTGTATTCAGGAATATTTTACAGTCACCTCCTCTGCATGATAATTATGTGTCCACAAAATATCTCCAAAGGTTCTTGATGAATTTCAATGAAATTTTCTGTATGGATAGGCCACGGGTGAGGAAGAATCAGTTAAGTTTCGGTGTGGATCAGGGAATTCATTTTCAATTGAGAGAGATCTTTTTAATACATTTATGCATCCATTCATAATTTTGCACACAATATCCCCATAAGTTCACAATTAATTTCACTGTTGCAATGTGTATGCTGTTGTCATTTTTGACTGCATGAGTACATTATTTTTAGCAATGATTTGACTAATTTGGGGCTCATTTTCAGATATCTGATATAGAAACCATTTTATCTCTTTTACTAGCTTGGGGTGGGTAGGGTAGAAAAGAAACCTGACTCCAACAAAAAGAGACAGTTCTCAATCACCCTATTTTATTTTCCAACCTACAGGAAACTATTATCGTTTCACAATAAGTTCATGATTAGTCACTACCTATCAAGTGACGACAGTCCATAGTTAAGTCACTAGTAAAAAGCCCTTTTATAGCCTTCCTTAAATAGCCAGACACAAATTACGTTGATGTTAGGAGATTATCACATTTTCAGCATTCAGCAAATGATTTACTCGTGATTCCGCCCTAAATGCTGCAAAATGATAAATAACGAAATTAAAAATCTTGAAAACCACGTTGAGAGGGAGTTGGTCTTTGAGCAAAAGACTTTTCATGATTTATTTACAGCATAAGGAGATGCAGGTGGTGTACTGCTTAACAGCAAATTGGCGAATGAACCAAGTTCAAACTCCAGCTGAGACAATTTGTGTTCACTTTGCACTAATGCTCTTGGGAAAGGTGTGTATGCTTCTGGGATACCTGAGTGGATCAAGTTTTCTGGTTCAAAACTAGGATTTTAGATAATTGAGGGTAAAAACCTTGTAAAAGGATGCTCTGTTTGAAAACTTACTCAGATGGTTTATTTCTCTGATTTATCTAATTTATCTATCCCTAAATAGCTTTCAAGGTGATATCAAGAGGTATAGAGTTTATTTCAATTCTGAGGATGATTTTTGAAATGTTTGTTTGTTTTTTTAAATCTTGAAAAATGAATGCTTTCAATAATTTTAAAGAAGGTGTTTTCACAATATGATTGATTTTGAAGAGACTCTTTTTTTATCCCTTATTTTTCCCAGGCTGATAGATTGGTCAATGGTAATATTAGACATATTATGTTGCCACTTCATCATCATTGTCAGTCTTTTATTGTTCATCATTGGACAAAGACCTCCCCAAGGATTCTCCAACCTCTTTGTCATGGGTGTCCCAGAACCAGTTCTTTCTGAACTTGTCTAGTTCATCTCATCATCTTATATTCTGCTGGCCTCAGTTTTACACGTGATCCCCTGAGAATTCACGTTGTGAGTCGTGATGCCAATTGATTGTCTGCTATTTTTCAACATGACCAGCCCATTGCCATTTGAGTTTGCTTATGGATTCTCCGACTCCTGTTACTTCCCTAATATATTGTGCTGTCTTGTGATCTCTCCATTTGAGGTTGAACATGTTTCTCTCATGTGCACATTGCATGGTTCTCAGTTTGAGGCTCAGTCTCCTGGTTAGGTTCCATGTTTCAGCTCAGCTGACTATCGGGAGGATGCGTTGGTTGTATACCCTTCTTTTTAGGAGTGGGACTTAAAAGGGTGGCTGTTAAGCATCTAGATGAATATCTCCCAACTGGTAAAATGCCATATACTTGGTCTTGTTTCAAGAAATTGTTATCAAACTTTACCAGGTCCAAGTTACATAAGTGTTTTAACTCTTAAAATGTCATTGATGCAAGAAAAACAAGTCTGGTTAGTCATCCAATGGAAACCATCAGATGACGAATGTCTTTTGGCTGCATGCTTTGTTGAGGCTGATCAATTAAAAAATTGGAAAAAGAAGTGATCGATGAATGAGTTCAGGTTTTTCGAGTTTTCTGGTATCTTTTTTTTCACAGTCATGATTTAACAGAAGTGACGTAACTTGCATAAGATATCAATTGAATTTAGAATCACAACTTGAGAGCAATACAGCCAAACCCTATTGAAGCTGATCTTGAAAAAGTACTTGGGGTAAAAATAATGAAAATGAACACTTGAAGTTTGAAAAATTCTTACAATTTTTTGAACTGACTGTAAAAAAATATCTGAGAACTATAAAAACTTTCTCGAAAAATGAACCAACAAAAAAATGTCTATATTTCGAAATAAAACTTGTTTAAAAGAAAAGATGCTGCCTAAATACACAATATATGAATAATGAACCATGTATTAAGTCTCAACAACTTTAACTTTGATGAAAAACATTTCCTCCCAATCACAGGCTGTGTTATGGGTTTTGTCATAGCCTCATTATACGTTACAATATATGTATAGGAAAATTAGAGGAGACTTTTGTATATACCCAGGAATTGAAGACTACTGCCTCTCCTATGTTATATAGATAGATGATATATTTCTTATATATATACAGGTGGAGAAACAAAACTTAACAAATTCCTCTCAAACCTTAATATGAAATACAGCTCCATCAAATTTGATCATAAAAATCAACACACTTTATTGCATTTTTAGTCAGCCTTATGTACATAGGTGAAAACAAGCAACTCCCTAATCCAAATCTATTGACATCCATAACTATCTCCACTTGATCCTCCCATCCTAAAAACCTCATAAAAAACCCTCCATACCCACAAGTACTTTGACACAGAAGGATTTATTCCACTGATGAGGAATTAAATAAACATAGTGATGGACTGAAACAACACTCTATAGAATAATAAAGCCTAGATATAATCACAAAAAAAGATACACAAAGCAAAAATGATCCCAAGAGAAAATAACCTTGAATTAACAACTAAAGAAAAAACTAACTGAAATCCTTGCATAACAACATTTGACAGTACTCTTCCCCCAATCTCAAACAATAAGGAACTAGAAAATTATTAAACTAAAACCTGAATTAAAGAATATATTTTGAGAAACCGGGACGTTAACGCACCCTCGACCAAAAGATATCAAAGAAATTATTAGTAGCAACACCATACAAAACAACAAAGTTAGTAAAAAAAACATCACAGAAACAGTAAAATTATGTCAACCTTACAACAATAAAAATAATCTATGCTAAAAATACCTTTACTTAACAAATTCTTTCACCAGTTCAATAACTAAGAAAATCTATAAAATTTACCAGAAATCTAATTGTTAAAATAAAAACGTTATCTCCTTCTTTGAATGCACGTGTTGCTCCAAACAATACATTGGGAAATCAGAATGGCCTTCCTATAATAGATGAAACAACTAAAGATACTGAATGAAATTGATAGACCATAACAGACTATTTATTTCAGCACTTTGAATTAGCTACTATTGAAAGAATTGAAAAAAACTCAACTAACACAGACCTACATATTGCATTAAGATTGATGGATTTCCAGGTTAAAAACGATTTCCCCAAATGTCTTCAATAATAAACTAAACTATCCTGAGAACACTATTACACACTCCTCATAATACACCCACAGACATACAACATTTACATGAATACACACTCTATACATACATTCTCCCTGCTATAGCTACCTGTTGAAACATCAAAGATGAACTATAATAATCAATGTTAATAATTGATTTATAAAAAATCCAAATTGAGTCCTGCACGCTTGAATTTTAAATATATTATAAATAAATTTGGACAGTTCACAAATGTAAAGGCTATTGACACTATGAAATTCTCCTTGCGAATACTACCACTATAGCCTCATAGAATATAGAATCTAACACCATACCATATTCTTCCCTTTGACAACAATCTCTCTTGACCCCATTGACAACAGAGTAATAAAAAGAATGGGCCAAACCCAATGGATAACTTTTGAATGTAGCCCTTCGGACAAATGTAACACCATTGATCAACCGAGGAAACCAGATGGGCAGAGAAGAGCTACAAATCATAGTTGATACCATGTATGACCATTCATCCAGTCTCTCCCATAGAAAATGGCTGTATAGTTAAAAACGGTCTGGGAATAATTTTTAAAATGGTGATTTAAAAAATGAATGAATTCATTTTCTATATTCACTCCTGTTTATGTGTCTTCCATATGTTCACTTGAATATCTATCTATCTATACATACATGTATATGGATATGTGTGTGTGTATGTGTGTGATCATTGTTGAGACATTATATTAGGAAACTTATTTTGTCCTGTGCTGGAATTAACCAAGTAGCAAATTTAACAGCCAACCATGTAAATGAATGAAGAAATTCATTTATGTAGTTAACTGTTCAATTTGCTCCTTGGTTAATTCCTCTGCCAGACACACACGCACACACACACATATATATATATATATATATATATATATATATATATATATATATATATATATATATGTATATATATATATATATATATGTATATATATATATATATATATGTATATATATATATATATATATATATATATATATATATATATATATATATATATGTATATATATATATATTTTATTCTTATTCCGTTGTTCCATTTAAGAAAAAAAGAAAGGAATATGTATTTTAAACCTGTGGTCCTGGTCCACAATATTTGATTAATTAGGTAAACCATTTTAGGAAAGAAATTGAGTGTATTGACCACTGACGAAGGACTTATAGTTGACTTATCACCTTTTATTCCAATCATGATCAACGTTTGCCAGTAAACAAGAAAATGGTTGATATTGGACAATTTCTTGCCTGTTCTTTTCAATCTTTTTTTTGTCATATTTGCCTTCTGTTTTGCCTGAATTTGGGAGAGAGGTTGCCCTCTCTACCCATTAAATGTTAGACCTATGTCACACAATACCCAAGATGGAACCCTCTTTGGGCATGCTCACTTCACACTTTCTCTTCCATCTTAGATTTGTTTTTCACCTTTTATTTTGCACTAATTCTAGGGATAAATGTTTTTTTTTCCTCTATTCTTGGTCTGGAAACGTTTTGTTTCTCTTGGTGTGAAAACGTTTTATTTCTCTTGGTCTGAAAACCTTTTGGTTTGCTTGGTCTGAAAATTTCTGTTTCTCTTGTAGATTTCAGGTAGTGAGTGAATAATCTTTCTTTTGTTTCTTTTTGCAGATGAGGATCACACGTCATATGAATCAAACGATTATGAGCATGACTTTGAACTTCTCTCTAAACTAAGCATTAAGTTGCCTAAGTAAGTATATGTGTGCTTTATCTTGATCCAAGCTGGTCTGTACAATGTATCACCTTTTCTTTCAGTAATTTTGACTCTTAAGATAACTCTTAATGTCGTAAACCACTTGATACTGATCCTAATTGATAGAGGAAACAAAGTTTGTTAAATATATGGAATGAAAAAATAAATTTACCTTTAGTTGGAAGGGAGGTAACATTTTATCAGAATTTACTCCACATTTTATCGACTTCTATATTTTCTTAAAGAGAAATTTTCTATATATACATATTATACACTTTTCCTCTTATAAGGAAAGTGAGGTTAAGTTTAGATAAACCTGGTTGGTACTTAATCTTTTACTCTTTTTATAGAATAGATTGAGGAATTGTCCAGATATTTGCTCCCTACCTTGAACCCAAAGCAATCTGTTTAGAAAACAATCCTTATATATATGTGAGAAATATGAGAAATGTTTGTATGCCATACCATAGAAAGTACCTAAACATGGGAACAGTCTTACCTAATTTTGCATGCATACTTAATGGACCTAAAGGAAGATTTCAAAGTAAAAAGTTTTGGGAATTTGGAGAAAAGGGGGACTTCAGTAAATTCTATTGTTGTTATGGCTATCCTTGGAATGACTTTTATTGCTGTAAGGATTGTTATTGTTATCATTTGTATTATCTTTGCAGAACCTTGAAAAAAATGAAGAAGATGAAAAATGGTCGAAAAACGCACTCATCATCACAGTGGAATCTTGCTCAGCCCTTTAAATCTTTAGAGGATGTGGTCATCTCAGGTGAACTTCAACTCAAACGAAAGCTCACCTGGAATAAACGACTTGTGGCTGTCAGTGCTGGACGCTTGATCTGTTACAAATCTGAGAAGGAACTGCGGCCGGGGCTGGTCGTCACTTTGGCAGGGTATGATGTCAGCTGCACAGAACGTGAGGGACGGCATGGCTACGAACTGAAGCTCACTCATCCATTGTCAGACACATACCATTTCGCAGTTGAATGCAAAGAGTGGGCCCAAACATGGGCAGAGGTGAGATTGACGATTTATTTTGCCCTTTTTTTTGTTGATTCTATTGAATATATATATCATTACTGTTCATGCAACCTTACGTTCAGATCTAATAATTGCTGTTTATACATCCTTATTAAAAGATCAAATAATTGCTGGGAATATGGATTAAAATATATATTTTTTATCGATTGTTCATGTATATTTATGTTATGCCATATGAATTGTGTTCCCTCGGATAGTGTAATGTTTGGTTTATCTTCCTCACATGCAGAAAGTCCTTGATTTGATTCCCAGTATTAGTGATTGGGACAAATTTCCCTGTTCACCCAGCAGCTAATGAAGTACACTCAAAGCTCTGTGATTCAGATAGGTATCCCTTCAGTGGACCTGCCAAAGGGTCAGTCATAGAAACTCGTAGGTATTCAGCCCTGGTCTCGACCAGACTTAACATTAGCAAGAATCCCTAAGCTGACACATGCAATAGAACCGGGGATTTTATAACCAGCCGTCATACTCCATTGGAGGTTATCTCTTAAAAGATGTGATGCTTTACCTCATGTCATTGTGAGTGGATATTTAACTATTGAATAACTTTTTGAATTTGTCCCAGCAATCTATTGACATTCCTCATATACATGTTGATATCCACACACACACACACACACACACACACACACACACACACACACACACACACACACACACACGTATATAAATATGTGTATATATATATAAACAAATTTTTGATATATTTTTGATATATATATATATATGATATATATAAACAAATTTTTGAAACAAGTCATTGTTATTGTTTTACATTTTTAGAAACCATCAATCAAAGCTAACATCCAAATTGTCAACATAGGTTTGTTCAGTTTTTAAGTAGGTCTGGCTGGCTGATTATATATGTATGTATCATTTGTACTGGCTGCAACAATGGAGCTTGGGGGGCTAAGATATTCAACATTTACTCATTATCATGTCTACAAAAAACATATTTTTTGTTTTTTGAAAATTCCTCCCTGTAAAGTCTTTTAGTGGGGGGGGGTGATTTGCAATGTAAGTTCATGCTTAATTGATCACTTAATTTGTGACTATGTATGAATATATCACACATACTGGCCACACCAATTGAGCTAGAGATTCGAAAATTTAACATTTACTCATTATCATATCTACAGAAAAAATTTTTTTTCAATACCCCTTGAATAGTTTTTTTTAGTGGGGGGTTCAATTTGCAATGTAAGTATATCCTAAATTGGTCCCTTTGTTTGTTTCGAGCAGCATTCATTTTTGTTTCTTAAGAATTAAGACTCTTTTAGTGATCATCACCCAACAAAAGGCAAGAGAAGTAACATTTATTGATTGCATCTTTTTTGAATTTTGTTAATTGATCACCCCCAACCCAATATGCTGCTAGTAGATGTCAGTCATGTGGTGGTTTCTATTCAGTGACTAACCAGACCTGTATGTTTTCTTATTTTCCTTGCAGGTGATCAAGTGTGTGGCTGAGGGCAAACCTGTTCCCAACCGACCCCAACATCTCACCAGGGCCCTCAGCGGACAATCAGATTCAGGGATGGGAAGTCGAGTAAGTCCCATCGACTTTTCATTTCATTTATGTTGAAAATTCAGACTTCTGGGGGGGAGTTCATCATTATTGGAGGTGCTGGGTGGCTTGAAAATAGACATGGCGTGTCGAGTTCAAACTATCTGAGTTCACATAGCACTAATACCCTTGGGAAATGTATGAATCCTTCCCCGCCCAGCTATCAGTAGAATAGCGCAAGGTGAGGTGAATGATGCCACTTGAGGTGCTTGGTGCCTCTAAGTTGAATTCATTTATCACAAACCAGCCTGGATAAGTATTGGAAATATAGTTTAAAACCAAATTTTTGAAGTGTACAGCCATTTTCTTGGGGTATAATGCAATTTTCAGGGAGAGAAATTGCCTCAACCACTTAAGGCAAATTTGTATTACTATAAGATAGAGATAATAACTGCAGAAATTATAATCACTGATTGCAAGACCTGATTTATGCCTTCTGCAGGAACTAGTCAGTAAGCATGAATTGGATCATTATAACTAACAGGTTTACAATCTCATGATTTCTTACTATTGTCAATAGTATATTTTGCCACTTGATTATCATCAGTAGTAGCAGAGCCCATAAAATAAATGGATACACCTCACCAGAAAGTCATTGTTGCCACGTGAAATATGTATCAAGTGACAGCCCTTTTAATCTTCTATATCTTGAAGTTATGAATGTTGGTTTTGTACCGACAAAAGAAAATAATCCATTTTGAGCTTCAAGTTTCTTGGAACAAGATATAGTTTAAAACCTGCCCCAGTGAAATATCTAAATCATACAACTGTTTTCTTGGGGTAAAATTCAGTTTTAAGGGAGAAAAACTCTCAAGGCAATTTTTTTTTTCATTTTGAGAAAGAGGAACTCACCAAATCTTTCACCACCACAGTCCAAAGCAATGACTCCATATTGTATTGAATATTGAAGATCTAGTTTGCTGTTGAGAAAAAGGCTGAACAGATTTTTGCATGTGGAGATTCTAAATCTTTTCTTACTTATTAAACATTCAAGAAAAAATTGTTGCAATGAAAACGAGTGATCTATCAAGCTTTTTGATTAATGATTACAACTCTGAAAATGAAAGAAATAAACTATCAATCTTAATAGATATATCATTTGAATTGCGGATCTGAGTGTCAACAATGAAAGAAATGACAAGTATAATTATCTTGAGAATTTCATGTGCACAAGTCCATGAGACAGTCAATACTTGAAGTTTGGTGAGTATTACTTAGTACAGTATAAAACCAATTGGAGCGGGTGTGAAGTAGAGTAGGTAGGTTGTATTACACCAATTTTTCAGGTGGAGAAAAGCCTGACTGCCTAGAAAATCACAAACTGAAACACTGATTTTTACCTGACAATGATTTCAGGTATCAATGGAATATACAAGCCAGAGGGATAGTTAATGGTTGTCGTTTCTTTCTTGATCGTCATTGCCAGAAGGAGGTGCGGGTTGGCCAAGTGTGTAATGAATGGGCTTGGCAAGCCAAGTTCAAACTTCAGTTGAGTTCGTTAGTGTTCCCTTTACGCTAATACCCTTGGAAAGACATGAATCCATTTCTCCCCCTAGCTGTGGATGAAATAGATTAGCGAGTGTTATCATTTTGGGTGCTTATTGCCTCCAAGTCTAAGAGGTCAATTAATGTGATATGTGGAGACCAAGCAGGGGTGGCTGCTTACTTTACTGAGTTATCATTGCCAGTGCTATTATAGATAAAAATGTTATTAGAACTAGGAATATTTACTAATCAATAAACTTAATACACCAAGTAAAAACATTACTACTAGAAAGTTTAACTGCCCTTATTGGACAATGAAAAACCAGTCAGACCATAGATGTGCTAGTTCTTTTCTTGTTTGAAGATCTAGCCAGAACAATGTGGCCAATTTCATTTTCTAGTTTACGACTGAAGTTGAATCAGAAACATCTTAAAACACCTGGAAATATCTACGTTTTTCAGATATATCTAGAATATACAAAATATATTACATTTTATTCAAACATGACTTTGATCTTTACCATTTAATCTCTTAAAATATTACTTCATTTATTAAGAATATTACCTTTTTTTGAAATAAAAGCAGTTTATTGTGTTCAGAAAAAATGAACAATGAAAATAAATGTATAGTATGTGAACTCAAAAAAAATAACTTTTATTGGAATTGGTATAATCTTGATAAAAATTATTTCTTCGTGAAATTATTTACCATGTGACAGAAAAAAATTGTATCCGGCTATAGACCTCACAAATTTCCTTGAAATAATCTGATACCACAAACTTGACTAATTGAATTGACTAATTAACTCTGACTGTCAGAAGCTGCTGAAAACATCTACTGATTAACAGCAAAGCTCTTCTGTTGTGGATACGAAGTTTGTTAAACTTATTATGTCAAATGGTGTTGAAAATGAACGGAAAAACTCTATCTAAAGTTGAAAAGGCATCAACTTTGATCAGAAGTTACCCCCTTGTTATAAATGGAGAAATAAGCATCTGAATTTTCTTATATGAAACTAAAAGTCAAGAAAGAGAATTTATAAGCCTTGGTCTGGAGTTTGTGTTTGATAGCTCAAAATACTTCTTTTAGGCTTGTTTTGATTTGGTATTGAAAGTTCCAGAAGGCCTTCACAGAATTAGCATGTATCTCTTTAACTTACAGAAACACCTTCAAAACACTGCTTTCCAAAATGCCACTTCTAGGCTTGTTTTGATTTGTTGTTTTTCAGAGTTTCAAAAGAACTATATGGAAATATGATATAGCTCTTAAACTTAAACTTATTCCCCTAGTTATAACCAGAAATTAAAATCTAAATTTTCTTGTATGAAACAAATAGTCAAGGAGGAAGAGGGTATGTATGCGTTGTTGGTGTTTAGTATCAACAGATGTTATGCCTTGCTTGAAGTTGCCGAGCAGTTGAGAAAAAGCATGTTTCTTTATTGAAGATTTTTTTTCTTTTTAATATCTAAAGATGGATGAAAAGACTGGTGAGTAATACAATTTCAGATGTCTGAACAGTTCTATAATAATCTGAATAAAAATTCCTCAACGTTTTTTTCATTTTTTATCAACTTCCCAAATTTCTTTTCATTTTTATTTCCACGTTTTCCTCTAATAAAGCATTACTTTGGTTGCTTTACTCATTTTTTTTTTTCAAAAGATAACACAAGTCTCGGAAATTAAAGTCATTAAAAAGTGTTTTGATTATTACAGATGATTTTTATGTATTTTTAGTCGCGGAATTCAAAAATGCGAATTACTTTTCTCTTTCTCGTACCACTTTTTTCAAGAAACACATTTAGTTGTAAAATTTGGAGGTTTTTGCATAATTTTCTTTCTTCATACTTGGATACATAGGAAAGAAATTGTCTTTGATATTTCAGTTGATTTTTATTCATTTTTGGGTGCTGAATTGAAAATCAGAACCATTTTTCTTCATTGCGTAACATTTTTTTTCATCAAATAATAATGGATAGTCAGATAGATTGATACTTTTTGAGTAAAATTTTATATTTGTTAATTCTTTTGGTCAATTCTTTTCTGGTTATCATTAAAAAACTAAGATTGGCTTTTTTCTATTTTGTATATTATAGCAAAATGCTTTTAAATGATCTGTCATTTTATTTTACTTATTGATGTTGTGCATGTTACTGATCATCATCACCATCACCACCACCATCATCATCAGCATCACCTCGATAATCATCATCACCATCACCATCACCACCACAAATCATCATCATCATCCCCACCACAATCATCATCACCATCACCACCACAATCATCATAATCCCCACCACAATCATCATCATCATCATCACCATCTACATTATCACCATTGCCATATCTACTACCACTACCACCACTATGATGATGATGATGATGATGACAATCATCATCATCATCATCATCATTAAAGCTTTTCAATTTTACATCTTTTTTCAGTCTCTATTCAGAAATCTTCCTCTATAAATACAGGGTGTCCCTAAAGTAACAGCCATTAGTAATACCGGCTCCATGGGAAGTAACTATTAAATGTGATGTTCAGCACATTAGTACGCAAAAAGTTACATCTTGCTAAATAATTAGATGAGCAAACCCTAAGCAAAATGGAAAACAAAATATTCTTGATCATGTTTGATGTGGTTGGAATATTTTCCTTGGTTTATGTGTACCCTCCGGTCTATGTTGGTTCAAGAATGTGGAAACACTTCTTAGTGAGCATGCTCAATTAGACTTGACATGTCAAATCCGTTTTCTTGTATATCCGGGTTGTGTTTTTGGGGTACTTCTGAGTTGCTTCCCTTGCATTAGCTCAACTGATTGCTTTCTCCAAAAAGATGATGAGAGGCTTCCAGATACTATTGATATTGATGCTTGGTTCAAATCAAGCCCGTATGCGTTTTCTTCCAGGCGTTGTATTCAGAAAATTTTCTCATTCAATTAATCAGCAAGAGTCTTCTTAATTCTTTCAATTTTCGGCATGCTGAACAAAACAGTAAATATGATTACTTTTATCAGGACAATCTCTTCTCTTCATCTTTGATGTAATCACAATGTTTTGGATGATTCATTTCTATGGCTCTCTTAGGGTGTAAAATGTAGGAACTGTAAAGAAACAGTCTCTCTTATTGGTCTCTTCTTTAGGGGATTCATAGCAAAAAAAAAATAGTATCAAACAAATAAATTTAAATGTAAAATGCACTTGAAGAGGACTATAAGGATGAACTGTCTGAAAAGTTATGACTTCATTGAAGATGAAAAGAAGAGATCAAATTGTTTGAGAAAAGTTGCTATATTTACTGTAATATTCAGATAGTTACTCCCCTTACAACTGGCATTATTGTTGCTTTAAATAGGGCATTACTTATGGGATATCCTGTAGAATATGTATATCATTAGAAACCATCAGCCAAAACTGTCACCAAAACTCTAAATAGTTTTTAAGTTGGTCTGGCTGACTGTGTATGTAAGTGACATGCGTACAGGCCATACCAATCGAGCTAGAGTGCTGAAAATCTGATCATTTATTTATTATTATGTCTAGAAAAAAAATTTTTCTTGTTTTTTGTAAATTTCCTTCTAAATAGGATTTTATTGGGGGAAGGGTTCAGTTTACAATGTAAGTTAATGCTTAATTGGTCTCTCAGTATCTGGCAAAATTTGCTCTTGATTTTTGAAAATTCAGATTTTTTAATGATCACTGCCCCCAAAACCCCTTTTTTCTGATTTTTTTTAATCGATCAACTCTTACGTGGCATGCTGTCGAAAGACATTTGTCATGTGACGGTCTTTACTGAGTTACTAACCTCACTTGTCTCAAAATTATTTAAATACAGTTGTACCACTCTTAGCGAAGGACTCATGTGAGACAATATCACTCAGCGAGAGGTCCTATTGCCAAAAAGAAAATTGCTTGGCAAAATATTTTCATTTAGCGGGAAAAAAAGACCAAAATTTTATGAAATTATCCAGTATCATCTTCATTTCAATCATAATTATCTAGATTTATATCTAGAATCTAGTCTCTGATTTTCATTTGGTGAATTGTAATAAGATTATTCATCTATTTCATTATTTATATGTTTATTTGTATTTATACATTATTTAGAAAATAATTGGTACAGTAAACATTATTTACTTTTATTTATTAAAGAATTTTAGGGGTCTGATAGTTTTATTTGGAACAAATTACTGAAATCCCATAAAGAGAAAAGTATACAACCAATGCATTCTCTCAATAGTCACCTATGGAGCTGAAACATGGAACCTAACCAAGAAACTGACCGCACACTGAGAAACACGCCACATGCATTTGAGAGAATCATATTCAACATCACATAGAGAGACCACAAGACAGCATAGTATATTAGGGGATGAACAGGAATCTGAGACATTATAGAATACATTCAGAAACTCAAATAGCAATGGGCTGGTTATCTTGCAAGAAGGGCGCACAACTGATAAGCATCACGACTCATAATGTGGATACTTAAAGATCAAATGCAGAATCGAGGCTGGCAGAATATGAGATGGTGAGTTGAACTGGACAGATAGAGAAGTGTGGCGAATCCTGGGGGAGGTCTATGTCCAATGACGGACAATAAAAGACTAATGATGATAATGACTGGAATCTGATAGGTTTAATTATTCCCTTGATGAATTTTCTTTGAACAAGACATTTTGTGGAATGGATCATCCTCGTTAAGAGAGGTACCTCTGTATTAGATTTGTCTTTTTTTTCCCCACGTTTTCCTCATTTTATTTTGTTGTTGTCATTATTTTTTCATTTTGTTATCCCCTCTTTCTGTAAAGTACCCATTTCCCTGTTGTCCCAACTGATATTCGAAGAGATTGCGTTGGAGCCAAGAAAGATGCAGGTGACATTTTTATGCAAATGTTGGTTAACTTCACAGTCTTGATCTTTCATTGCTGACCAGCATTAGATTTTATGGGAAGACCTGGAGTGAGTCACCCTTTGTTTCTCACGGAGGTTGGTTTCAACTTTCGGATCCATATAAGGAAATATAAAGGTTGATATCAAAGAGAACAACTACTGATCAAAGTTACCTACCTTCCAGCTTTGATATTCAACATTTAACTCATAAATTCATGTAAGAAAATTTAAAGGTTGATATCTAGGAAATAACTACTGATTAAAGTTATCTCCCTTCCAGCTTTAGGTAAATTTTTAAAATTCTTTTTTTAATTCCATGACATGATGAATTTAACAAAATTTGTTTCCTCCACTGACTAACTCTGCTGTTAATTCAGAGCAGTATCAAGTGGTTTATGAATTTAAAAGTTTAACATAAGATAAACAAGCTACAGCCCAGGGTTTCACTATCCATCAAGGCCTCAAAAAATTGAAGAATTCAAAAGGCGTCTATGTTGTCAAGTTTTGTGTGACCATCTGGTATGATTTTATAACAAGGGTTTCCAAGCTTTATTGAATCTAAATCTGGCAATGGTTTATTGGTAGAAAAAAAGAAGAGAAGGCTGTTGCCAGAAGCTTTCTAAAGTCAAGGGAGTATGAGGCATGAATAGAATACATGTTTGTCTAATCTTGTCTAACATTATACTAAATCAGTTTTATTGGGGTTATTGAGATGGGAGTCAAATGTCCATGCGATGTCCAGGTGTCTATCGCCTGAAAATTGCAAAATAGTATAAGCAAAATCCCAATGAATGCTCCAATCAAATATGATTTATTCATTGAACAGTCCTTGGTTATTACCTCTATTTATAGTTGCCAAAAAAAAACTAACAAGACTGGTGACCATGTAGTGATTATGGAGCTCTCAACAGAATTACTCTATCTAACAGATACCCAATTCCACACTTGAAAGATCTATGGAACACAAAACTATTCTATAAGATCAATCTTATACATACTTACAATTAGATACTCATGGTTGAGGAAGATATTGTTTTCACTTTGCCCTAGTGCCCTTGGGAAAGGCATTAATCCATCTACTCTCAGCTCTTGGGTAAATTAGGACAAGGTGAAATGAGTGATGCTAATTCACCGTGTGTTTGTTGCTTCTGAGTCTAATTCATATATCGCAAATGGGATGAGTGATATATAGAGCCCAAGCAGGGCCAATGCAAGGGAACTACTTTTACTTACTCCTTCTGTTTCCATAGCCTCTTGTTGGTCAGATTTGAAAGTCAAAACTCGGCACTACTAAAAACTTGGCACAACGTTTTTGAGATGATGCAAATGATCCTTGAATTGCACTCTGAGAATGTGGCCCTCAGTTTGTGGCATCCACCGTGTTGCCTCTAAAAACCCCTGCGTCTCTCTTCTGACATTTTTTCACCCTCAAGCATGTTTTTTTTTTTGTTTTTGTAACTTTTTTTAATCTTTCTAAACAATTTTTTTCCTTCTCTGAATTTTTGCAGCCATGTAATTTGTTACTTGAATTGTGGGTAGAATCCAAGTTTACATGTGTAAAATGGAGATAACTCCTGTTAGCCTAAAAATAAAAGAAAGCTTACAAGATTATCTCACTAATGTAAATGTAATTTGGTGAACTGGGGAAAAAACAACTCTACTTTCATACAAACATTTAAGGTTTCATTCTATATTGAAAAATGGCTCACTTATTAGATGAATGAAAAATTTATTCCCGAACAATATTTGCTTACTTGATATTAAAAACAGTACTCGGGTATAAACAATCTAACAATCAAATTTATTGAAAGAAATAACAATATTATTTATTATGTATTTAGTTTTGTTTTATGAGAGATAATTCTGTATGCCTTAGTTTATTTTAAGGGTAACAGGAGTTATCTTCATTTTACGCATGTAAACTGGGATTCTACCGAATTGTGTACTTTTGTATCGAATGTATGATTGCATATTGTGAGGGTTCGACTTAATTCAAGTGCTATCAGATTTTTTTTTGTATATTGGGTATCTATCATAAAGTAATGGTTGACAAGATTGTCTTCTTGCAAGCTTTTGTTTTGTTGGTTTAATCCTCACTGGATATCTCACCATTGTCCTCCCATGCCAGAATTTGTACAGTTTAAAAATCATACTTTGACATAGGGTGACTGCCATAAGGTGTTGATAAAATAGCTATTTTTTCAATCAATTGCTAGGGAACTCAGTAAGTCGCAGTTGTGGTTTTGTGTAAGTAAAGTGTAGTAAATATACTCAATCTCATGAATTAGAAGATAAATCAATAAAAAATCTTTTTTATCTATCTATACATATGTTGCAAAGTAATAAGTCCACAGCATAATGATGAAAAAGCATTTTTTTACACATCATAATCTCCTTCCTTGGTTGGGTCTGAACTCCCAGGCAGAAGCAAGCTAACCCAATCTTTTCCTTTTGATGAAATTCTGAGAAAAATTCAGATCACTCCCTTTCATTTGTCTTAATAAAAATAGTAATTTTGACACCGAATAGACCTGCAGAGACCTCAGTTGATCCTTCAATGAAATTGGATAACTTTGCAGCCCCTAGGTTAGAGCTGTTTAGCCACTTATAGAATTGTAGTGACCAACAAGTGCATATTGTTTGTTATTCTATATAAGGTATTATCATTGTGTATTGTATATTTCAGCAGCCCCATTTTCTTTAATTGTTTTCTTTCTGTTTATGTTATCTAGGCTAAAGGATACATTCACTGTGTAATAACAGGAGCTTATTTCAAATAATATGATACAACACAATTCTGTCGGATCATATATCCAATTCCTACTAGTGTTGCGTTGAAAGGAACAAATAGAACAGATATAGTGTGTGAATAAACTAAATGAGAATCTTGAGTTGAAACATATATATATATATATATATACATATGTATGAAATATCCATTATTCATCATGTACAGATGATTATAGTCTAGAAAGTTCTACGTCTTTAAACAGCAACCATTTGATAACATTTTCAAAAAGTTTCAGACACCTGTTTCCCCAATATCTCTCTATGCAATCTATGTAATTATCTTTAGTGTTTTTTCCCCTGTTTCACATATACTTTGTTATTATGGTACAATATATAAATTTTCTCTTGTTGGGATCATCAGTTTGTTACCTTGTAAATGTTTCGGGGATTTAAAAACAAAACAGTTACATCAACATGGCACACCAGTAGTGTTGATCAAACCCTACCTCCCTATTCTTACGATACAGCATATATCATATATATAGTTTGTCACTTTATATAGGGAATGGTGTATATTGATATTATTTTATCCTACGTATCATTTATTTTTTGAAACAGGGCTTACTTACATAGGTTACCCAAGAAATGTATTTAATGATGAGGGATCAGTAAGTATAACAACTGGCATGTCCGGCTGTTGTGTCATTTCTATTGAATGTTCACCCATTTGAATATTAAATCCGTTGTGTCGGTCTTAATCTCAGACTATATATATATAAATACTGCAAGGAATATCTTGCTCATGTGGAAAAACAAGTTATACTGGAACTAATGACCTTCTTGCCTTTTTTCATGAAGGTCTTTTGATATATATCATTGAATAAAAGTGAGAAAAATGAACCTGTCTTGTTATTACTTAAGTAAATCATATATTCTATCGGCTCTTTACAGCCATCTTGGAAATGAGAGATCAAGTTAACCTTTTATTTGTTTACACATGAACTACAGAAGTCATTTTATGGCATCCATAGGCTTTTGAACATTGCTATTCACATGTAAACTGACATCATGACTCACTTTTGGAAATATGTTGACTTTTATATACAATCAAGCATAACAATCGCACTTCCTATGGTAATGAAAAATTGCCTCAAGTGGCTGAAGTGATTTTTCTCCCAGGAAATTGTGTTCTATCCCAAGAAAAGGTTTCTATGTGAAATATATTTCAGTTGGGTAGGTTTTGAACTATGTTTCCAGAGGGTTTTTGAATCTGGATCCAACTGGAGACCTTTTTGGGTTCTGCTGAAAACTAACGCTCATGATTTAAAAAGAAAGAAACTCAAAGAGGGTGGAAAGAAAAAATTGAGTTGCATTTTCCTTTTCTTGCTGACTAGAAAGTCAAATTGTGATTTGTTTTTTTGTTTTTACAACGGATGGATTTAGATTAGAATTAAATTTAGATATAAATTCAATTGTTTGAGTAAATCATTATTTATTTCCAGATTAAGTATTGGTAGACTGCATTTAGGCTTCCTCTATATACTAACCAAAGACCCAACCAATACTTGGTATTTACAACTGTATGTACATAGTTGTATAGATTGATAATTATAAACACAGATTTTTTTTCCCCACTCTCTCTCTCTCTCTCTCTCTCTCTTTCACTCTCTCCCCCTCAATCTCTTTCTCTTTCCTTCTCATTCCTTACCCCCTCACTCTCTAAAAATGAAAAGTATAGAAAAAAAATACTTTATCTGATATAATAGAACTGTTGATGTTTTATTTCCTTACCCCCATTTCTTTTTTAAAGACAACCAACCGTGTTTCTGGGATTATTTGATTATTGATTGTTTTCTGTTAAACTCAGGAATTTTTTTCTTTTTTTTTTCTCCCCTACGCCAACACAAGTGAAGTTCTTCTTTGTTTTTTTTTTACATCAACATTATCTCAGAGAGTATTGGATCACGATTGTTTATATCTAACCCAGGTTCCCCCCCCCTTCCCAAAATGCAATATTTTTTTGCTTTTAAGTTGATCCGGGAATTTCTTTTTCCCTTCCTCATGATAAGAATTTGCCATGAAGGATAAGTGGATCCATTTAACATCACTGTCATTTGCTGCGGGAAGTCTTCTCTGGTACAATCGACCAGAGGAATAAATGAATACCACTCTGTCTTATATAAGAGAATTGCATGGCCGGTAGTCATTTACATGACAATATATATATATATATATATATATATATATATATATATATATATATATATATATATATATATATACCTCACATACACATATCTATAAATACACTGGATATATATAAATAGCCAGTACAAAATGTATTCTATTATGACATCAAAGCAGCTGGTAAAATATATAGATTAGAATAGTTGTTCTTTTTAATGATGTCACACTTTTTAATGACATCACACTTCTTTTTTTCTCTTGGAACCAATCAACAGGCCCAAAAGCATCTTACTGATATTTGTGGACACATCCAAAAAATTACTTCTAAAACATAACAAAAACAAATTTTTTTCTTTTCACAAAAAGCACCAGATGAGATACATTTGGAAAAAAAATAGGTGTCCTTTAAAAAAGATTTTCAAATATTTCTTTGATCCCCAACAAACTTTATGTGATCCTTGGAGGAGTCCTAACCCCTGCTTTGAGAAGTCCTGATGTAAACTACCCAATAATGAAGTTATTATTGAGCCTAAACAGACAGGGACATAATTATGATAGATATATTAGTTGTCTCCCCTAATTTAATATTCTAATTTTCCATTTTATAACTGATTGCAAGTGAGAACTAAGCAAGTTGCCTGTTATTCACTAGAGTTTTTCTCTTCATTGTCTAACTCCTGCTAAATTGACTTTATTTTCCCCATTAGAACTAATTCTAATCCTACATTATCAATCGACAGAAGGAAGAAAGAAAGAAAGAAAGAAAGAAAGAATGAAAGAAAGAAAGAGGGAAACATAGAAAAAAAGAGAGAAAGACAGTGAGACTTTGCAAAAAAATGGGATTGAATATAAGAGAAAGAGTGAAATTGAGGGAAAGAGAGGAAAGGGGAAGTTATGGATGTTAAAATGATTCTTTTGATTATAATCCATAGATTTTTCTTTCTTTTTTAGAATCTTTACTAAAATTCTTAATCTTTTCTCTCTCTTCTCTACTCTTCTCAGCTTTTAACATCCGAGGTAGAAAATCTTGCACACACACTCCCCCTCAATGAAAAAACATTTTTTCTTTGAAAATTTGGCTTTGTGGCTGAAATAGTTGCATTCAGTGTAGAGTTCAAGCCTGAGATAGTTATGTAATTATTCTGGTCTTTAAAAAATACTTCTGAGCTCTAAAAATGAATTCAGGGTTACTCACATACACACACACACACACACACACACACGCACACACAAACCACATGAATTTGTATATTTATTTTTCGTATATAACACCCCAAATTAATCTAATATGGGAGATAACTTCTAAGTGCTAATTGTAGAGTAATCCCCCCACCAAGTTGAGTTGAGTTATATACTTATATATATAAGTATAATTTCATATGAATTGTCATTTTTGATGACACGGTGGTCTCATAAGTATGTATATGAAAGTCTTCTCAGATGCATTTTCATTGGTAAAAAAGAAAGTAACAGTCAAAACCACTTTGTAACTTACATGTGTAGATAGAAGAGGGACAACTTACTAATGGTGAGAGTAGAGAGTTTTCTCAGAGTAACTATTATTCCATTGTTTGGAACCAAGTTGAACCACTTCCACTGAGTGTTTTAACAGGGGACCTCCAAATGACGCCAGTGTACAAAGATAGCTCTGTGATTGCTGATATCTCTTCTAAACTAAATTTTCCTGTCCCTGTTATCAGTAAAGAAGGATGGCTGAATGGGTTTAGTGTTCCAGTAGGAAAGGTTACATTCAGCGTTTACAATGTTTTTCATCCTCAGTCTCTTTTCTCGGCAATATCTGTACCCTCCACAAGTTGGCCATTAAAAACTTCTCGACACAATGCATCTCTAGTAGAATACATATTGAGGCAACTCCCTTGCCAGAAAGACTACATAGTACCTCCAGACTTTCAATAGACACTTACGACTTGAATTGACTCGAGTTTACTTCACAGAAAATACAACCAGTCAATCAAAACTGTTTTAATAGGTTTGCTGAGTTTTCAAGTTAGACTGGCTGGCTGACTATGTATCTTTGTATCATTTGTACAGGTCTGAACAATAGAGCTAGAGGGCTGAAAGTTTCAACATTTGCTCCCTTATGTCTAGAAAATACATTTCCTTTTATTTAAAAAAAAAATTCCCCCCTTAAAGAGATTTTTAGTCGGGGCTCAATTTGCTTTGTTTCTACTGAATTGATCTCTTTTTTGTCCGGCAACAATCACAGTTGTATTTTGAAAGTTCAGACATTATTAATGAAGTGAGAAAAGTAACTTATTCATAGATTACTTTGTTTTCCAACTTTTTAAATGATCACCCCCAATGCGGCATCCTGCCTGAAAATGTTGGTCATATGAGTGACTAATTTTAAATGCTGGTTTATTTTTATCTTGTCAAACTATGAGGCTAGGAGCTATACCACTATCACTTATCAGCATGATGGCCTAAATGATGAACCATGCAGATTAAAGAGAGATGGTTGAATGGACTTGGTGTTTTTAGCAGTTTAGTTCAAGCCAAAGGGTTTATTGTTAGTCTTGTAATAAAATCCTTATCCACAATTAGACAGTCTCCATATGATGTTTACTAAGCTTAGCTCAATATGGCTCAAGACCACAGACATCAAATACTGTGCTCTTGTTTTTAAAAAGTTTGCACAATAAAAATTTAGAATAACTTTTTATTGCATTAAGACTTTGAGCTGAAATTTCAACTGTAGAATCTACAGATGCGCTAAAACATTTTCCGCAAGATATGAGTTTGTATATTTCAATTGTATGACCACAAAAACTATTTGAAAAAGCTTGCTGAGTAGGCACCAACCCATAGTAGCTGATTCAACCTAAGTGCATCACATCCAATCACTACAAATCAAATGATACCTTCTCTTACTGCTCGCAATGTTGGGTCCAAAGGCGGAAGGGTTACTCTCTTTCCACTGCGTGCCAAAAAAGAATTGAATTCTGGTTTCAAGCCAAACTTTTTCAAATTTCAGTTTTGAAACAAACTTTTTCAAATTGTCAGTGTGGTCAAATAACTCAAGTGTAAGAACCGAAATTTTGTGAATTTTTTTTAGCCCAGTAGATATTTTAATTCAAAATCTCAATACAGTAAAAAGTTATTCCAAATTTTTGTTGTTGATATTTTTTTTGAATACCCAGTACTGGTTTGTTAAATAATACTTATACCCGATTATTTTTCAGTTTGGGTAAAAAAATGAAATTAACTCTTAAATTCATTCCATCAAATTCAAAAATTAATTCAATAGGAGTAACTTCTAATCAAAGTTACTCCCCTTGCACTATTTGGTAATTTTTCATTCCTTTTCATTCAATTCAATTCTTGAAAGAGTTCCTTTTTTTAAAAATCCTACTCATTGAAGAGCTTCACAGTGGTTACAAGCAGTCTTCAAATCTAAGAGTTGATGTGAAATTTCTTGCTGTTTGTCCATTACAAGCTTTTAGAACTTTGACTCTTTCGAAGGGAGGCTGAGTCCCACAGTTGAGCTGATATTTGTAGCCAAAAAGCGATTTCTGTATTTTTTCTTCTTTACTACAGTGGTTCCCAAACTTCTTGGAATCATAGCACCTTTAGCATATCAAGATTTTTTTTCAGGGCAACTTGAGTTAGGAAATACTGAACGATTGCATTTACCTCTATCATAATTTATCAGTTGCTTTGTATCACGACTTCTACTCTGGCCAATTTGACAATGAGAAAAAGTTACGATAAAAATCAACTAATAAATTTGGATAGAATTAAAAAGTAATCATAAAGATTTAAAATGATAATAATCTATGATACTTCATCTAATGAATATAAAATATACGAAAAAATTACGTTTACATTCATCAAAATTTTGAATGTCCTACCTCACCACCGTGGAGTGCCACAGCGCACAGTTTGGGAACCTCTGCTCAATTATATGATAGTTAAGAATTTTGAATTGTTCACCCTTAATTGTTTATTATTTTTTGTTTTTGTTTCTTGTTTTTATTAGTGGTTAACCTGGGCAAGTATGACTATTTTGATGCAGGTAATGCTAGATGCCTGTTTCTGTGGATTTTCTTCTGCTTCCTTCTTTCATTCGTTTCTTTTTTTATTTCATTTCCCATCTTTTCTGAACGAGCAGGGTCCAGCCTCTTGAAAAAAGAAAGAAAAATATTTTTGCTACAAATTTTTTATCTTTTCCTTCTTTAAAAATTTTTATTTGATGAAGTATTATAAATAATTATTTATCTATTTTTAAAAATATTTTATGACAATTTTTTTTTACGTTCATCCAATTTTATTAATCATATTTATCACAAATTTCTGCTCAGGCCAATTAACCTATAGCAATGAGCTAATTGTGTTGATCAGAAAATAAAGAATAAGCATTTGGTAGGATTCGAACCCACATTCTCTAGCTAAAGGGAAGCCAATCCGACTTCAACTGGGAACAGAAACTCAAATACATGTAAGCTCATCCTTCTTTCTGATCATTTGCTCACATTCTGGTTGTTACAATATTATTTAACACATTTTTCTGTTGAAGTTTCAGTACGCAAGTATGGTTTTGAAGTATTCATTTAAATCCCTTGTGGAGTTCTTAAAAAAATTTTTCACAAGTTATTATTCATACTTCTATTGAGGTTTTAGGGGAGCACATGGGCATACCTGAGATTGTACATAAGTCTGTCCAGTAGTGACAAATTTCCCTATAGTCTCATGAATTTGAAGCATAAATTTTTTCAAATGTTTTCAAGAGGCCTGACCTGTTCAGAATTGCTACTTTTTTTTAGATTTAAATATTATTTTGAATTTCAATGACTTTGGTTAAATGGCGATATTTTTTTTCTTTTTTTCTTATATTTTTTTTTATTTGGTGTTTTTTGAACTTTTTATCAAAGCATGCTTTTGTTTGCACCAGCATTAATGAAAAGAAATTTATTTTTTTTTAGTTTTTTTTATGTTTATGTTTGTTAACATCTTCGATGCCAAATTTTCTCTTCTGCTGACACGTTAAGGCAAAGAATAGAACAGTGGGGATTCCCTGGAGAGTAAATAGATCACCGGAAAGCAATTGTTAGTCATGTTTCCATGGAGAGGACAAAATGAAGACAAGGCATGAAAATAAAAAAGGGGACATTATGTAATTAATATTGTTTGAAGTTTAATAGTAACAGTTGTGAAAGTATTAATTAATTAACATCCCTTGGTGTTGGATGTGCTAATTTTTAGATTTTCTTTCCCAATTTTTCTTGGGGGGGGGCAATCATATGTAGAAAAAGCACCCCAAATTTGATTCAAGCTGAAAGGTCAAATTTCAGCTGACACCATATGGGATAACTACTACTTCAAAACTTTTTGTTAAAATCTGTAGAATCTTGATGAAAATTTCCTTCAATTATCACCCAGTTGACATTTTTCACTTCAGACGACAGAATATATCTTGTTCATTTATAAAGACCCATCATTGTCAGTACTTTGAAAAGCATTCTCCACTCTTTCATTTATATGACTAGACATGACTTTTTTTATTATTATTGATTTTACTATTCACTTCTGCCATAACGGAAAACGTGACAAGATTATTTCAAAAGAGACTACCACATTGAAATATGAAATTAGACCCTAAAAAAATTACTTAATTGTCTGCACAAATACACACACACACACTGAAAAGAAGAATAATGAAATAGTCTATTAAGACATGACAAATGAACTTCGGAGATGGTGTTCAGGCTGCTAGTCTCTTGAATTATTAGTTTTCTTAGATACAGAGAAGCTGAAAATCGATCAACAAGAACCATGAGTTCAGTGATGCATCCACCATCTGTGGTAGTAGTAGCAGAAGGAGGAGGAGGAGGAGGAAGAGCAAGTAGCTATTTTTTGAATCAATTGATTTTCATACTTGTAAAATATTGTGATATGGAAATATTCTGCAAATATAATTTTTAATAGAAATCATGAATGGCCATTTTGGGTGTTTCAAGACCATTTTTGGCTTCTCTTAAATACAAAAATACGGACATCAGACATTGTATCATCAGAGTAGATATCCTTCTAATAAAGTCATATCTCTTTCTACCTTCCTATTTCTGTTGTCTTACATAACTGGAACTGACCGACAGACTGACCAACTGACCGAAATGCGTCTAATAGAGATGTGTTGACTTCACATAAGCCTGGCTTACACTTAGCTGCTTTCAGTGTTATTGCTTATTTATGGCTATTATTTCAAGCTCTGCTATGGCTTATCTGCCTACTTGTTGGGTTGGCTGAAATTGCACTACCAATCAAAGTCTCAAACATTCTGATACTTTGTTTTATCTGAATTATTCATCTGATTAGTAGAAGGCTTCATATATGCTATCCAACTGTTCATTATAGAGTGACATTGTCCGCAAATGTACGGTCAGACATCATCATCTTCATTATCATTATCATTGTTACATTCAATTTTGTGATGAAAGATTTCTGCTCATATTTCATTTGTTTGAGAGTGATTCTTTAAAGGATTCTTTAATTTCTCCAGAAGTAACTATTCCTTTGTTCAGTGTGGATTAATTTCTGTAAAGCAACCATTACAAGCTGACCATCTCCTCAATTGACATTCTCTAAAAATGATCAACTTTGGTTTTAAACATTGCACTTTTACTATTTTACTTATTAGTTGAATAATTTTAAATCTTTAGCTAAAATATAAAAAAAGAAAGAGAAAAAATAATGATCAAATGTAATTTTCAAGTACGTTATCACTGGTTGAATCTTTAAACTTGGGCTTAGATCCAATTTTCTAATTTGAATTTATTGATGTTGAGCTTTGATTGTATGTGTGATACCTAGTTTGTCCTTGCTAAGATATACCTCTCACAACCAGGAAATTTACCCCTAGGGGTAAATTTACCCCCGTTCAAGACATGCTGTTTTAAAACAATAAGAAAACAATTTTTTTTTTCCTTTTCTAAGCTCGGTTCTTTCTCCTTGGTTACAGATCCATTTTTATTGGTTCTTCTCTCATTTTTTTTCCCCTTTTTGGTTTGGTTTGATCTGGTTTGGTATAATTCAGTTTCACTCAAACTGGGCAATGTAGACATACGTCATTTAGATTTAATCTCTTTGAATCTAACCTGAAAATCGACTCTTATTTGATCGTATTCTGATCCAAGCAGATCAAATAGAACTTGGTGAGGTCATCTTTGTCATATCTCATCAAGAGGATCCAATCTAAGGAAATACGAATTGATTGATCAGTTTGATTTTTACCTGTTCTCATCTGGTTCAATCAATTTTGCCCTCATCTTATTTGATTCTCTCTTGTATGTTTCCATTTGCACTATTTACCCATGATGCACTGTTCCAACATCTTCCAGTACCAATAGTTTTTTTTTTTTGGTGTCAACAGGTAAGTAACAAAAATGTTAATTAACATTCATTGGTACTGTAGGCAAACTCATCAGTTAGTTACAGCAGGGAGTGGGGATTGCATCCATTAAGTCAGAAAGTCTGTAAGTATTGTTAAAAAAGTGCTATTTTTCCCAAAAATAGCCCAAAATTGCTAAAATGCACCAAAAAGATACTGAAAATGGGCAAAAGCATGCAAAAAAAAGGACCAAAAGCTTTGAGCACACCTGTGCTAATTTACCAGTTTTCCACACTATCAAAACAAGAAGTGTGCTGAATTTAGCACTGAAAGTGATAAAATTGGCAACACTGGAAGTGCAGGTGTGAATATACTTATTTCTATTGCACCAGACATTTTGCTGTATTATCTGTCATATTTAACAGAAAAAGAAAAAGTAGAGAAAAAAAACTGTACGTGTTACCATACACGTTTTTAGAGTTCCTTTAAGATGTATTGCAAAATACAAATATCTTCTCTGAAGTTTCGATTTTGGCTACAATTGCAATATTTTTGCAAATAAGAGAAAATTTTGCTTCTTTTTCCTGGAAATATAGTAAATTCCGCTGTGTTTGATGTATTGCTGTAGAAATAGATCTTTGACAACATCAAAGGCATCGTGCACTTGACTGGTTATGGCCAAGTGTAGGATGAAAAGTGAAGCACCTTCTAGGTGTGTCGTAAAAATGGTTCATGTTGTAAAAATTATCACGCTAAAATAAATTCAAATCACATTCAACATTGGGTACAAGTGATTTTCAGAAGGGGCATACCTCCCCTGAACTTTTCTTGGAATCGGGCCTGGCTGAGAGTGTTAAGAATATTTTATTACACGAAGAATAATGTTGTAACTTGTTACATTTTTATTTGGTTGTCATTCATTGATATCTGAATTAACAGGGGACTATTCCACTTTGTATATTTTTTATGTGCGTCTGAAGTTTTACAAGTTCAAATATTTGTCATTGTAATTTTTTGGTTATCTGCTTGTTTCAGAGACAAATTTAATATGTCAAATTTTAAAACTATGCAAAACAATTATCAATTTTTGACTATTTTCTTTCTTCTGTTTGATTTTTGTTGGTTAACTTCAAGCTTAATATTGTGCAAAGTAAGTAGATTTCTAAAAATCTTAGAAAAGCATTTAAGCCTGAATCCATTTTGTATCAGAATCCGACAACCAAAATTGTCTTCCAAACTGTCAGCTTCCAAGTTGGTTTGGCTGGCTGGCTGGCTTGCTATGTATGTATGCCTCACATATACAGGCAACATTGGAACTACTGCACTGAGTTTCAGTTGATTGAATGTTACTGCTTAGATAGACAAAATAATTGACTGATTTTATTTTCTTCCTATCAAGTGACTTAATTTCACCCTCTAAGTTGTGGTTAATGAAATATGTTTTTTTCCTGCATTGATGTAGTGATCAGTTTCCCTAAATAGATGAATGAATTTTGCAGAATATGAATAGAAATAAAAACATTTCAGTTCCTTGTAGTGATTTTAGGTAGGAATGAAAACTTTCCACTGGATTTGTTGTGATTTTGCAGTTTTGAAATAATTGTTTGAGGAGTTTTTGTCTTTCTTTTTAACCATTGTATTTTACAAGCATGTAAACTGCACAAGTGAATTATTCTAACAAAAATGACACGTTTTGCAATGTGTGTGTTCCTTTTGTTTTCACTCGTTATTTCCACTTGTTTGGATTTGAAGAATTTGCTACTAAAAAACTTGATAACTACTAATAAAACCGAAAAGTACTTTTTAAAAAGAAGGTACTGTATTTTGAATAATTTTGAAAACATTGCAAAGATTTTGTATTTTTTGGTTAATATTCTGTATTTATTCTTTTGATATGAAATGTTTTTTTCTGAGTAGTTCGTGTTCGTGTATACCTTTGATGTATGGTGCTTTGTATCTTGGGTGTACTGTGTGCCAAAAAAAGCAATTGACGGCTGAAGCCTTTTTGGCACAATGTAGGGAAGATGGTCCCGGCTGTAGAATTTAGAGAATTGATAGAAAAACAGAATTTGGTCTCTTGTTTCTCTTTTTATTTCTTTATTGTTCGTAACATCAAATGAGCAAGGGTGAAACTTTATGGACCACCTTCCTTACATTGTACCAAAAAGGCTTTCATTGTCCATTTCTTTTTAGTGGCACTAAAATTTTTGGGGAGGGTTTTGTGCATCCATAGCTCACAGCATACCCAAGATTTAAAACACCATATACCACTAGTGTATATGTTTGGGTGTATTTGTTTGCATGATGGTTGGTGTTTAGATTGGTGAGCCAGGGTGTGTGCGTATGTGCATGTGTATGTGTAGGTGGATGGGTGTTTGTGTATGTATGTGTGTTTATGTGTACATGTATATGGTTACACACACATAGATCTGTATGTTTATGTAACTTGAGGAATGAGCTAAAATTTCTGATTGTACCCAAGAAAGATATACTGTGTGAAAAAGAAAAGATTCATAGTTCTGTACAAATTGGTGCAACCTAAATAATAAAACGAGAGACATTCTACTATTGGTAAGGTCTAACTAAATACCTTCATATCTTGAGCACTGCCCAAGTATAAAAGATAGATCTCTTGAGCGACAACTACCACTGGAGTATGAAGGCCGGTTATAAAGTACTGGTCTCTTTTGCATGCATCAGCTTAGTGATCCTTACAAGTCTTAAGTCTGGACAAGACCAGGACTTCATTCCTACAAGTTTTTATGACACCCCCCCCCTCCCTTTGGCAGGATACTTCTATCCTATCACACTGCTGGGAATTTATTAACTGCTGAGTGCACAAGAAAATTTGTCCTCTTGAAAAGTTTTTCACATTCTTCGGTCATACCAGAAATTGAACCCAGGACTTTCTGCAAGTGAGGTAGACATGTTAACCATTACACTATCCTAGCAGACATTGGAAATGAAAACTCTGTCTAAAAGCTTATATCCAGACTTTTGACTCAATTGCTCCTGTGGTGTGCAACACATGAGGGAGTCAAAGCGCTTCATTTTGGACGGTCTTCAGCTTGTTTGCTTGCCTCATTTCAGCCTCTGATAACCAATCGGGGCCCCCACTCTCTACTGTCTGTTGCCAGATCATCTGGAGGTGGGGGTCTTTCTCTCGCCTCTTGATGTTCATTTGATGGCTTGATTTGTGGTGAGCCTCAAGACATATCCAATCATTGGAAGTGTTGTTTCCAAATTGTGGATGATACACGAGGCTGTGATTTTTCCCAACCTCTTTATTTGACACAAAATCTGTCCATTTGATGCCCACAATTTATGTAGGCATCTAGTGTCAAAGCCATCCAATATCTTCTTTTCGGTAGTCTTGAGTTGCCAGGTTTTAAAAGACAGTTGCCAGGTTCATAAACCAACGTGGATGCCATATTGAATGATAGAACCTCAATTTTGTTTTCAAGGAAAATTTCCTATTGTTGCATACTTTTCCCTACATTGGCTCAGCTCAATTTCTCTCAAAAATGATAGAGTTGTAAATTAGCCATTAAGAGAGCTGAATACTTTTGGTAGGGAGTCAGGCCCCTTGCCAGGGTTTTGTTAAAAATCCTATAAAATGAACACCAATCAGCAATGTGTGGGTAAAGAGCATTGGGTTTCATTTTTTGTTTTTTTTTTCCATTGTTTCATGATTTGCTTCCTTTTGCTGTTGTAGTTTTTGGACCGATTAATGGTTCTGAAATGTCAAAATGTTGGTAGGTTTCTATGAGTGTCACCCTTGCAGTCATTTTGAGGGTCAGCATCTAAACTAATATTCGAGTAATTAATTCAATCTTATCCCCACCTCCTGGTTGTTGGGGTCAGGTTGGGATGTGTTTGTATGTGTCAATGTCTGTATCCATCTCTCTCTCTCTCTCTCTCTATCTATCTATCTCTTTCTCTCTATATATATATTTATATATATATATATATATATTATACACACACACACACACACAAATATATATATATGTATATATATATATATATATATATATATATATATGTATATATATATATATATATATATATATATATATATATATATATATATATATATATATATATATATATATATGTATGTGAGTGTGTTTCAAAAAGTTTATTCCAACATATTCATCCCTCTTTGAAATTGACTGAATTTGGAGTTTTGATTTTTGTACGTAACTTTTCAATGTTTGATCCTGTTTGAAGATTTTCCTCATTTTTGCTTTCTTTAATCAAACACACACAAGCACACACACACACACACACACACACACACACACACACACATAGTTGTTCATGCACGCATTCATTTTTTGTGTATTATATAATTTATATTGCCTGTGTGTGTGTGCGTGCGTGTGTGTGCATAAGACCTCAGTCAAGCAGAGCTGACAATGGATCTAGCTGCCATTTTGCGACCTCTGCCTGGACAGGTGAAGTTGATAGGATTAGAAATGAGGAGTAAAACACAACAATCATGGTGACCAATCTCTATCTGTTTAGAACAGAATCTTTAATATGAAATTCTTGTCTTTCTGCAGAACGATATAAGAGACTCAGGCTCCAACCTTTCCAACGCCAGTAGTGACCGTGGAAGCCATGATGAAAATCTGCATAGGAGGACCATCATTGGTAAGTATTATGTTGCCTCACATGAAAAGAACGGGTTTTGACGTTCAACTCCGAAAAATTAAGTCCTTTGTCTTGAACTGATCGTTGATTTCGTCATCAGGTGTAAAAATAAGTCTCTATTTCAAAAAAATCTTTTGGACAATTGAATTTTTTCATACAACTTTATGGCTGATTCATTCTATGGCCTTCCTCGGGTCTAATAGGCAACATCTGTAATGAAAGGGAATCTCTTTTTCCAGTCTCTCTACTAAATGGGATTGACGTGTTTTGGCATTTGTCTTTATGATTGTAAATTCAACAAATTCTGAAGTAGAAAATCTAATTTACTAATGCAACTAATTCTACAACATTAGTGTTCTTCTGAGTTTTCAACTTATTCATCATATCAGTTTCAATAAGATAATCCCTCACTCTTGAAGGTGCTGTCAACAAAAGAAATCAGATAATTGTTTTAGTATGAATTTAAATGCAGTAAAAATGCTTTTCAAGTCCCCAAGATGATCAATTTTGCATTTAGAATGGGTATTTGCTCTGAAAGAACTGTGCGATGTTGGTTCAACATTTCATCTTGAAGACATGAGCCTGGATAACGACCCTCAAGGATGCCCTAAATTGGTTGTTGATGACCAAAACTTGAGGGACATTGTGGATATACAAGGATACAAGGACAACTGTTCAAGCTCTTGCTCAACTGATTTCCAAAACAAGGGTGTTACCCAGGATATTTTTCTCTTCATGAACAGACTTTTCATGGGGGATAACCTGATAGGTATCTCTCAATTGAAATTAAAGGTGATCAGTGCTTTTTTTTCATACAAAGCATAAAACAATAAATAATGTTCCTGAAATTTTGAACTGGACTGTTTTAGTGAAGGATCAACTTACAAATAATGGCTTTTGAAATAAGCACTCTAGCTTGTGGCTTCACAGTCAGTGTCTTAGTATGGACCCCTAAAAGTTTACTGATTAGATTCAATAGTTTAACAATATCTCGTTAAAAGAAGTTTTTAGAAACCATCAACCCAAACTGTTCACTGGTCAAAATAAGTTTCTTCAGTTTTTAAGTGGTTCTGCCAGACTGGCTATGTATCTATGTGTCACCTGTACAGGCTGCAAGAATTAAGCTAGAGGACTGATAATCAAAAACATTTACTCATTATTATATATAAAAAAATGTTGCTTTATTTTTTGAAAATTCCCTTCCAAAATAATTTTTCCAGGAGTTGGTTCAACTTACAATGTAAGTTTCTGCTAAATTGCTTTCTTAGTCTGTGTTTGGCAAAGTTCAATCTTGTTTTTTGAAAATTCAGACTTTTTAGTGATACTCGCCCAACAAAAGGCGAGAGAAGTAAGTTATCTATTGATCATACCTTATATCTATTTTTTAATTGATCATCCCTAACGTGCTACCAAAAGATGTTGTTCACATGACGGTTCGTATTGAGTGACTAACCAGACCCATTTTTTTTCTTTTCTTTCTTTCTTTGGAGTAGAGGATTTTGGTAACGAGAAACCTCATCACCTGGGGATGCTGGCCACAAAGGCTTCCCATTTCTTAGAAACAATTGGTCGCAAACGACAGTCGAAAAAGCCATCAGAGTTGAAGCTCAGCCGATTATCATTAAATTCTTCGCCAAAGAAAAAACACTCCACACCATCATCTGACACATCACCAGAAATCTTCAAGTCCGAAAAATTGACACCTTTGTCTGAAAGCGAACGTTGGCAGGACATCACCATCAAGTGTAAAAGTAAGTGTTTCATTTTGAAGAATTTTTTGTTCAATCGGTTTTTTTTTTTTACAACGTTTTAGATGATCATTTTTATGGCCTTCTTCAGGTGTAATAGGAAAAATACGTAAGGGAAGAGTATCTTTCTTTCTGGTTTCTATTATCACATTTTTAGGTTGATTTTAGAATTTATAATATTGATATAACACAATTTGTTATAAGGAGGTTTGTGATATATATATTTATATACACATATAAATGTATATATATATATATATATATATATATATATATATATATATATTGTACAAATCAAAGATACATTATGCTTATATATATATATTGGTTCAGGTGTCTCTTGATAAGATGCGGTTCGTTATAGTAAGGTTCCTAATATATATATATATATATATATATATATATATATATATATGTATATATATATATATATGTATATATATATATATATATATGCATATATATTATATATAAATAGTAGAATGTGAATCTTATTTACAGCTCTACTCTAAAACAACTTAAATTTTTCAATGGTAAAAAGTTGTATGTATCAAGCACTCTATGAAATAAATCCATTACAAATCAGAAGTGGCTTTATATTATTGATATATCATTACATTATGTTATACTGCTAGCCTGATTTGTACTACATGTACTATATATATATATATATATATATATATATATATATATATATATATATATATATATATATATGATATATATATATATATATATATATATATATATATATATATATATATATATATATATATATATATATATATATATATATATATATATATACATATGTTGTACAAATCAAAGACACATTTATTATATCAATACTAGTGTCTTGTGATATAATGCAGTTTATTATAGTATGGTTCATGGGGAATGAGGGGATGTAGATACAGGAACTAGCTGAAACCTGCCCAATAGCTAGTTTTAAACAAAGTGTTTAGAACTGACTGATTTGGATAACAATAACCATTCAATGACATTGTCTATGAATATAATGAGATGTTTTTTTCTGCATATTTGATTTCTTTCGAGTTTTCAAGATATGGTTCTGATAGATTTCTTGGATAACTGGAATCCAGCGTTTATCAAAAACTTGAAATTGATTTGTTCTTATCTTTACTTTTTTTTTTTTCAAATCTGTTTTGCAGGTTATTTGAATATCTACAGCAGTTTTAACAAGAAACGATGGGGCAAGCGTTGGTGTTTGGTAAAGTTGCACACATTTGAGTGTTACCAGAATAGCAGCAGCAATGTTTGTGAACTGAACTTCTTGCTCAAGGATTGTGTGGTTCGGTGGGCAAAAGAGGAAACAAAGAGCGAGTTAGGACTCATGATTTTGAATAACAACATTGAAAAAATTACAGTAGAGGTCAGTCTTTTTTCATATCTTTAAAGTTTTTTTTTTTTGCAGGGCTGGGGGAGAAAAAAGAAGTGCTATGTAAAATTCTTATGCCCTCCCTAAAAATAGATCAATATCGAATTTTCATTGTCAATAACTTAGAGAAGAAACATTGCTATACCAACTTTTGTTCAGACAATCTAATCTCTTCCTCCCATCTTTGCTTCTGACACAACATTTCAGCTGATTGATTCTACAGCCTTCTTCATGTGTAAAATACAAAACTAAGGAAAAAGAGTCTCTTTCATTGGTCTTTTCTCTCCAATGGTGATTGGATCATTGGTGTGTTAATGACCATAATTTTTTTTTCTCTTTTCTTGTTTAACAAACAAAGAAAATGAGAACATTTCCATGTTTGAATTATGAAACAAGTTGTGCTGGATCTGATGATAAGATAGAATAACTTATTCACAAGTGTTGTGGTTAATGAAGAAGGTTGCAGAGAGAATCAGCTGAAATGTCAACAACCGCTGGTATCCACTGCCACTTTTTCAGGGTTGGGCAAAAGAATATATTCGGGGCTTGGAGTGGATGAATTCCTGAGGGGGAGTGCAAAGATATATCTGAACATTAACAGTCAGATAAGGGACTAAAGACTGTTCAGACTGTGATTTGTTCTAAGCTCTCACTGTTCATAGTAGCCCCTTGAAACCTGGCTACTTCTAACTTTCAAGAACCCTTTCGTAACCTGAACAAAAGTTGGTATATCAGATTTTTGGTGTGTCTTCTTTTTCTTTTTTACTTTTTCTTTTTTTTTTCACCCTTTTTCTTCTTTACTGCAGTTTGGCTGCAGTGGTTGAACTGGATCAAATGCATTCAGTAATCTATGTTTTCTTTCTCTTAGTTGACCTCTTCAGTAACTGAGATTGAATGTAAAGATATAATTGTCATGTTTGATACTGAGGTTGAACTGGTAAATATAGTGTTTTGTTCAAGCAATATCCATGATTGAGCCACACCGTCTCACCTATAATCTTCCTGTCATCTCTTACAATAGATAATTGTTACTTGAGGCTTTGCAGCTACAAGACTATTTGGGGCATTTGCTGCCTTTTTTTCTCATTAGTGAAATTCTTCGATGATCACCAGCTTTTCAACATATCATTGCAATTCAGTCACCTGTCTACCTAACCCCATGACGCTCTTGATAAGGGGTATGAGCAAAAAACAATGATATGGTATATGTATGCCACATGAAAGAGTTAGTAATGATCTCACAGTTTGGGGAGCCGCATACACTTTCTATCTCTTATTTTAGTCAGGACACTTTTTAAAAGAATATATTATCATCTGAATGCATCTTAATACCAGGGGTGGATCCAGGATTTTGAGCAGGGGGTGGGGGTGGGGGGCAATCTTTTTTTTTTTCCATCCATCTAATTAGACAATGGCTATAATAAATTTGTGTTTCTGAAGTCAAATCATTATTTGGGTTTATTTGGGTTTTTGATTTTTAAAAGTTCTTTATTTAGTTATTTAAAAAAAAAATTGTAAATTGGGCTTTGTTCAAGCATAAAGCAAGGAGGTCTGGATCCCTGGATCCTGCCCTGGATTCACACCTGATCAATGTGTTAAATCAATGAAGAAAGAATGACTTGAGTTAGGGAAGAAGAACAGGTAACACAATTTCCCAAGTTTTACTTGTGAACTTCTATTTCATATTTTATTTATTTATGTTTTTACATCAATTTTATATTTTATCATATGTCAAACATTCATTCCATGTTTGAAAATTGAGATTATTCTTGGGTCAAATGTAGAAGAGACTGCAGCATTAATATCCTGCGATCCTCAATATGGCCTCCATTTCTGAAAATGAAAATGAAGAGCTACGATGAATTAACAATTTAGGGATTTTGATGGAGGTAATTCTGAAGAAATTTTTCTTTTCCTTCTGAAGAAATTTTTCCTTTCCTTCTGAAGAAATTTTTTTTTTCTTCCTGATGTACATCCTAAACATAGCTTATGCAAAGCTTCTCAGCTAGCAGCACTGCCAACATTTTATATTTGACCCGGCAAGGTTCGGCCAGAAAACTACAAGGATGGGCACAGTTTTTTATATAAGTAAAAATATGTGTAAGGATTAAATTTTTTGAGCCCAAGAAGGCAAGGCATTGCCCAGGCTTACCCTGGCCTGTTGCCACCAGTGGTTCAGTCACTTCTCAGCAAAGGGTTACAAAAAAGAGAGTTATCAATGCCACAAAATTTAACACCAGGCAAAACATTCTAGAATGACTTATTGGTGTTGGAATTGTATAAGTTGAAAATGCTAAAACATAACCTGTAAGAATGAAGGTTAAAATAGCAATAAGAGTGTTAAAATGACTTACAAGTGATACAATAAACAGACAGTTATTGAAATGACTCATTGAAATTAGAATTATAGAAGTTGATAACACTAAAACATTATAGGTTTAAGATGAAGGGGATATTAGAAGAATAATAAGAGACTTGAAATGACTTACTTATGATAAAACAGTGGAAATTAGAAAAAGAATAGTGAGAAATTCTGTTAAGATATTGAAAATGAATATTTGATAAGAAAATAAGAAATTCTATTAAGATATTGTTAATGAATGCTTGATAAAAAAAACAAGAAATTCCTTTAATATATTGTCAATGAATATTTGATAAAGAAACAAGAAATTCTATTTGGTATGGTCAAATTGTATTGGGCATACCAGTTCCTGTAAAATCACTGAAGATCATGTAAGATATGTTGAGCCTGGTCACGACATAGATGGGTGACTGTCAGGGAATACCAGATGCTATAAGCAACTGGGGATCAATCCCTGGTCAAGTTACGCCAGAGATAATATATAGATTGATGGATAGATTATGAAATAGAGAGATTGATATGAGCAGACTAAGGTAGATAAATGTATAAAAAGATAGATAGAAACAGACTGAGATAGATTGATTGATAGATATGAACAGACTGAGATAGATTGATAGCTATGAACATAGATGGATAGATATAAACAAACTCAAACAGATAGATGGATTGATTGGTATTTAGGTCGATATGCAAACTGAGATTGATAGACCAGAAAAAATAGAGAGAGACAGGAGAGAAACATTGTGTCACAGACATAATCTCAAAAAATATAAAGAAAAATGAAGGTGTAAATTGATTGTTAAAAACCAAATGGATCAGATCAGTCGGAGGATTCAAAAATCTATCTTTTATTACTTAAAAAGTAAAAAAGCCAAAGATTAGAAAGCACTCATGGAGTGCACACCTTTCCCAACTCCATTGTCTGGGGGATTAATTGTGCATGGATCCACAACAAAATTAAATTAGTTCCATAGTCTATTTCCATCCTTCCATGAAAAATTTATTAAAGTTCATTGAGTACTTTTTGAGGTATCAAGTGGACAAACTTGAGATTTTGATATCATGTGGTGTGGACATATATATACGATGCAGGGGGATAATTGTGCATGGATCTGCTCCAAAATTGATTCAGTTCTTTCATAGCCCATCACTCACCCTTCTTGAAAATTTCATGGAAATTCATTGAGAACTTTTGGAGATATTGTGTTGACTGTCATGAGTGCATACATGAATATAATTGAAATAAAAAAAACAAA